>JBAFSZ010000023.1:7152585-7163770 GCA_036919955.1 Melanotaenia pygmaea | reverse complement strand
ACACAGATTTGGGGGGAAAAAAAAAAAAAAAAAAAAAAAAAAAAAAAAAAAAAAAAAAAAAAAAAAAAGAATATAAAAAAAGATGGTAGCTGGAAAGAAGCCCATTTGACCAGATGACAGAATTAAGGATATGATGCTTAAATGGTACAGAGCTTGTATCTACTCGATAGGAAAACTGTGAGCAGAGTAGGCCTGTACTGCATTTTTATTTGCACTGTGAGGAACTGATGAAATAAAAAGCTAGCTTAAGCTTGACTAAAAGTTAGCTGGAGGTTGGTCTGGCTGAACCAGCGGGCTATGGTCACTTGGATGTGGCCTGGCTATGCTGGCTGGCAGCAGTGTAGGGACTTGGCATTGTTTAATGAGTGGGCATTAGCTGTTAGCAGCCAAAACCCAGCCAGTCAGGCAGTAACTAGCAGCTGCTAGTGAGGTCAGATTAGTATATTCACAGATGCATATTTACTGAATTAGATAAAATGTTTCCATGTTTCTATAGCAAAAACGTCCAAATGTGTAATGTATATATGTATATAGGTTTTGTGCAGTGAAAAAAAACAGAGGTGTGCTCAGTTCTTTAGTATTTGTGTGTTTAATCGCCTTTCAAAAGAACACATTTGAGTGATGGTGATGAACCGAATACATGGGGTCACCTGTCTGCTCGATGAGATAATGTATAAGGCAAGTTGCTGCCCAGTGTATGCATGGATCAGGTATGCATATTTCATCACATTTGTCTTTCCACAGATGGACAGGTTCTGACTATGAGACTTTCCTTGGATTTCTGAGGTAAAATGAATGAATAAACATTGGGTAGCGAGAGCATGAGGTAAGAACAGAATAAACAGACCTCAGATGTCCCTGAAGAGTGGAGCTATTGTCCTCAACAAACCCTTTTATTCGATTTTACTCCGTCCTCCTCCTTCTCGCCTCCCGCTTTCCCTTGTTGCACAATAAAACTCAATTGTCTAATTCCATTATCCCACATTAGAACACTGAACAATAATAAAAAGAATTAATGCAGTATAAAATGAACGTGCTTGTTAAAGCTCTTCTATAAGGCTCTTTCTTTCTAGTAAGATTTCTAATGCATTTGTTATAAAATCAGATCAATCTTCTCTTGAAGAGAGACTTTAAGGATTATTACTGCACTAAAACATCTTCATTCATATCATAAACACTCATCTAAAGGCACATATAGTCTGATCAGAGGTTATATTTGAGCTTTCTTAGGGTGGTGGTGTCTTTGAAATATCTTCCTCCCACACATATTCTTCCAAACAATGGTTTTGATTTGACTGTGGGTGTGCTGGTGAAGTGAAAAATGAAGAGCACAAGTCTTGAACTAAGACGTAAATTAGAGAATTAGCACTTTTCTCTTTTGCTTCCTTCTTCTTTTTATAAATTTGTGAGCAAATAAACAGTAGTGAAACATCTCTGTGCTTATTTATAGAAGTTTGCTTGCATCTCTGGAGGGAAAAGAATAAGAAAGATGGAACAACTTTTATTTTTTATTGTGAAACTGAAACTTTTTGTTACCTAGACCAAAGTAGGTATCATGCCTTCTTTTGTGAGACTGGGTTGTTTTTGTATATTTGAATTAATTATTGGTCACTATCCTTTTCAATACCACATCTTCTATGCTTCTTTTTTTCTGTGTTTTTATTTTACTTTGTCCATTGTAGCAAGCACAATGGCTGCTGTGTCGTGCTGAACAAATTTACTTTGCCAGGAGGACCTCCTTTTAATAATTTAAACATTATTCTTTACTTTTCAATCGATCTATTGCTGATTTTATATTTTTATGATGGACCTGACAAGAGGGTTGGAGGGGAAAGAAGGAGAAAGTAAATAAAAGAAAAAGAATGAAAGAAAAAAGAGGAGAGAAAAAAGAGGAAAAAAAGACAAGGATATTCAAGACAAGGGGAAAAAAAACACCTGCAACAACTTTAATAAAACAAAATTGACCTATAAAAAAGACAGACAAGCTGTAGAAAATAATCAGTCACAACAACAAAAACATCAGCAACACAAAGAAAAATATGAGCACAACTGTAGTTGTTGGTGATTAAACACACAACGCAACACAGTGACTGTGTCAGCATGCAGTATTAGTCCCTAATTATTATTACTTATTCCTGTAAATACCAGGAATGAATAGAAAAGATCAGAACCATCCCAGAGGGAACCGGGACCCAGGACACCAGCTGCACCCCAAAAGCATGTATCTAAGCCAGCCCACCCAAGGCAGAGGCCCACCCAATGCCCAGAAGGACCAGGTGTCATGAGCCAATGTGGACCAGCACCCACCCTGATGCCCAAGTCAGGGCATTGCACCTTCTCCAGTACCCCCTTCCTTCCTCCTATCCCCAAATCCCCCGGCACCATCCCATCCCTGTACCCCCCAACCCTGTCCAAACAAGCAGATACCCACATACACACACACACGCTAGCACACACATTAATTCTAATTTCTAATTAATATCTAATTTCATGTACAAGACAATTCAAGTTCTTTACATAAAACATTAAAAACATTACAGGGGGGTGCAGGAAGCATTAAAAAGTACATTAAAACAAACTTTAAAAGAAATGAAAAGAATAAATAAAAGCAACAACCAAAAAAAAAGCTAAAATAAAATAGATAAAATGCAAAGAATAAAGTTCCTGTGTGATGAATTAATAGTTGTTTTGATAAAATAGAAAAGTTTTTAACCCTGATGTAAAACTGCTGAGTTTCAGCAAAGCTGCAGTTTTTTGGGAGTTTATTTCACATGTGAGGAGCATAAAAGTTGAACGCTGCCTCCAGGTTTAGTTCTGACTCTGGGAACAGAAGTAGATTTGATCCTGATGACCTGGGACCAGAAGATCCAGAATGTATTTTGGCTCTAAACCATTCAGTGCTTTTTAAACTAACAACTACCATATGAGTGAATATCCATGAGGTAGAGCTTCCATTGTCTCATGCTTGGATGCATATGTCCAGCAGTCTCTTTATCATGTTTTTTTTCTCACTTTGAAACCCACAGTGAAAACAGCAGGAGACAGATGACATCTAATTCTGTAAAGTTCTTCAGTAGACTGTAGTTCATAAGAAAATCTCTATGATCCTACATTCTACTTGAAGTTCTATCATAAAACTGTATGTGAATAAGGTTGAAGTTAAAAGTGAAAGTACAGAGGTGCATCACAATGAGAAGGTCAGCCAAGTGTCAGAAGCTAATCATGAACTTTACAGATCAAGGCATAAAATTGGAACCCAAAGAATTTTATATGTCAAGGCACAAGGAGAAGTTCGGACCCAAGTGCAGGATGAGGCAGGATGGAGGTGGAGGTAGGAATTCTGATTTACTTAAAAGTAACAGAAGGCGCGGCAATAGCAAAGTGCTTTTGTGCTAAAACAACAAAACACTAAATGGACGAACACTGACTAGGAATACATGGGAAAAAAACAGGACTGGGAAGACAAGAAAGTAACAAAAAGATTATGTCAAGGAATAAAAGAAACCAGGGGGTATATAAGTAGAGGGAGCTAACAATAAATAAGGAGCAAGAGAGACAATGAACAACTGAGAATCAGGTGAGACATGGGAGCAGGAAATGAAAGCCAACCAGACCAAAGATGCAAGAACGTAACAAGAGCTAAACCAAATACAACCAAGTCCCACAGATCCTGATGGTACATTTGTAGAAGTCCTACTCCAAACAGACACGATTCTGTTGTAGAAATTACGACACAGATCACTTCATCATACAAAAGTACTAGTTACAGCTCTATCATGGATAAAAACCAAAAACAGAATATATGAATATATCTTTGGCCCATATTTGGTCTTGACTTCCAACATTGATTCCATGTTAGTGTGGCAGCCAAAACTCAGCCTTATAATCACCACATGGCCCACACTGAACTTGCTTTAATTTGTCCTCCTTTTTGGACCGTTTCTGGCCTACACAACACTTACCTTAACTGATCCAAAAGTACTAAAACTAGCCTAGATTAGGCCCAAATATTAGAGCTGGGTGATATTGCAAATTTTCCTATTGATTTGATTACCAGAAAATGCCGAGCAAGTATCACCGATACAGATACTGATACTGATACTTGTTGTTATTTAATTTTGGTTTCAATTATTGATCATGATTATGATAAAAAAAAAAATACAGTACAAAGATTTTTGTCAAATAAAGCATTTTTATTAACAAACAAAATGGCAGCACTGACAATTTTTAATTTAAGCTTTTTTTTTTAGCAAACTATATAAAATAACAACATTAACAATGTGATAAAATGATTAAATAACTTTGTTATTCCCTTTTTTACAGACAAAGTCAACAGTGCAAATTAGCTAAACAAAAGCAAAACCCAGTATTACCCCTCTGCAAGAAAATCATCAATCTCCTCAGCTAGTGTGGTACCTTGGTGTCAGTACTATATTAGAATCAATCCGCCCAGCCCCACAAAACATGTCCGCTATCGGAGAGAACATACTGTAGTCCCAAAATGGTTTTCGGTTTGTTTTTTTTCCATTTGGGCCAAAACTTGAGCAAAATGACTGAAGCAAAGGGGAAAAGAAGGTCAGAAGAGTCATCATCTGACATTAATTTTGGAAATCATGGACTTGTAGCACTTATAGGGCTGGATTTAAAAATTGATTTATCAATATGAACTATTTTAAATATATAAAATTCAAGACTCAGCAAAATCTTGATCATGAGACTCAGCCTCTGTCCAGAACATAGACTGTATGGACAGAGCCTCCATGACGTCACTGGTAGGTTTCTGAAGAACCGAACTGAAACTCATTAGACAGGTCCCACCGTCACCATCTTGACAGTGTCACGCGTGTCTTGATTCCTGGAAAATCCAAAAATTGGCAAAGAGGTGGAACTGACAGGGGGACTGTGAAGGTGGGGGTGAATTATTGACACCCATCAAACTCCGAGTTGCCTGTAGCTAAGAGCTAACCAAACTAGCACTGGAGCTAACAGTAGCTAACCAGCTAACGGAGGTATGTGGACTAAGGTGCGCTGTTAAATGGCTAAAAACCGCGGTTGTGCTGCACTCACACTTCTTGCCGTGGCTATAGGATACATGTCAAAAGGTCACGCCCTAATTATACAGAATTTCAAGATTAAATAACATCCAAACGGATGAGTTAGAAAAAATTCACCCCCCTCACAGTTGCCATGAAGGTAAACTTGACCTATTAATCCTAAAATGGATTTTTGTACCAGGCTTTAAACGTGTATTTTTGCTGTGTAGTTGGTCTTTTTATCATGGGAGTCTATGGGGCTTTGACTTTGTTTTGGAGCCAGCACCTAGCAGATGAGGGATGAACTGCAATTTTTTGGACATCCACATAGGTTTCACATTTTACTGCTGGAGGTTGCTTCTTGGTCCAAAATCCGCTTTTCTTGTCGAGATAATGTCAAGTTCAGATGTTTTCATTCACCAGTGTGGATTTCGTTCCCTTGCTAAGTATTTTACAGCGTAATACTGCTCACATTAGCAACTAACACCATTCAACAACAGGAAGAGATGTCACCACACATGTATGTACTACAACAAAAAAAATAAACAAACAAATAAACAAACAAAAAAAAACATGGTATAGTCATTTAAGGAAATTTTACTCTAGAACAAGTTTACACTTTGTCCTTTTATCAAACAGTAAACAGTCTGATGTTATTTATCTGGTTTACATGATGACATGATGGCATGTCATAGCTGCTCTTTGTATCCACGGCAGTGAGCACACACACATGTGCGTGTACACACAGGTTTCCATCAGAAGACGGAGTGCACGTGTCAGGAAACATGTCAGTCAAAAAAGTTTTCCAAATTTTTTCAGGCAGGTGAAGATGGAAGCATCCTGCTCCAGTGAGGAGCAGATGGAGTATTTCTTCTGTTACGATGTTACGCCAATAGCGTCACAGTCGTCATGGAAACACGCACAGCTGAACAGGCTGAATCTACCGTCATTGAAGAAATTTCTGAGTCGTATTACGGGTTTAAATAGATTCAGTATTATTTGTAGGTTTTATTGACATCAACATCTAAAATCTGAACTTTAAGAATATTTAGAGCGACTCCACTGAATAAAAACGCTTTCATCAGGACAGTTAAGTTTAACTTTTATCTGTCCGGTTTTTTTTCTTCATTGCAACATTTCTGGCTGTGAAACTGAGGAAACACTGTATTGTTATAGTATTTTAGAAATGCATGTAGATGTTTCAGAGCAGATTATTACAGTAATCTGATTACTTCCAGATAACTGATTTTGATTGTCAAGTAAATGGAGTCATTGATTTATAAAATAGTTATCTGAGAATGTATTTAGTATAAAAGAAAGAACAGGTGGTGTTACACAATTAGCTGTAAATGAATCGATATTGAGTCAAATCAGATTTAATCAAAATCAAATCGTATCGATTCAGGAAATTAGTGACCAGCACTAAGCAACGTTTAGAGTCCTGCATCTCTGATGCTTTGGGGTTGCATTTGTAGACCTTGAAAAACACCATCAATGCAGAAAAGTACCGGTTTTAGTGCAACAAAAGCATAAGTAAAGATAACCCGGATGGTTTGTGGGCTTGTCTGTAATTCAGACTTTTCACCAAATGACAACATTTGGCCCATCATGAAATGCAAAATACAACAAAGAAGACCCAGGATAATTCATTAGCTGTAATATTGATTGTAGTCATTTCTTGTTTATTTCACTTCCAACAAGCTGTTAAGGAGCCTAAAGTTTCCTGTTTTCTGTGCAGTTTGGATGTTTGGGCTGCTGCTCAGTTGAAAAAGCCTCTTTATATTTGAAGTGTTTTTGTTGCAGTAATAATTCCCCACCACGTCCTCCACCACATTGAAAGCTCTGAGCGCAGTTATTATCATCTCTTTGAGATTTCTTTTTAGGTTCAGCATTTACCAAGTATGTGATCCTTATACATCTGTAAAGGGTTGTTCCACACAGAGGATTGAAAGGATTTTCTTGAGATTTGAGCAAATTCTTTTAAATCCAAAAATAAAATGAGAGGCAGTCCAGAGGCACCTGCTAGAGAGGCGAACCATGCAAAAGGGGCTTTGAACAGTTGGCTGAAGGGGCTTATCCCAGAGTGAACTGCTCCCATGATGCTCAAAGCCATTCACCCAGGCCAGCAGCTAAGGAAGAAAAAGGAAAAATGTCAAAGTCCAGAATGTTGTGCTGTTAGGATTTGGCCTGAAGTGGATTTTTAAGTTTCTGCAACCCCAGACAAACCTGCTGTTTTACTGAAGAAAACTCACTCTGAGGAGCTATTGCAACTTTAAATTCCATGCATCATCATGTGAATAAAGCTGTTTCAGACAATGAGAAGCTTTACTATACTGCAGAAAAACCATTATCTTAGCACATCCTAAAATCATCCAATGAACCCTCTTCCATATAGATACTCATTTAGCTACAGGTTTTGTTTTCAAATGCTAGAATTACAAGGCAGGTAGCCCTAGAACTACTTTGTTCCTTAGCAGGACTGAGTTGGCCTTCGGCCCCTCTTTCTATTTTAGGATGGCATTAGAGGAAGAAAGATGACCTTAGAGCATTAGTTCATCTGAGACAGGTTTATGATGCTTTTTAAATAAATGTCCAATGTGAAGCATGTGTGATATGACCTATTTGTTCAGCTGCTTTGCTCCATCACCACTTAAGTATCGGTTAGAGACTGTTCCCAAAAGGAAACCAAGGTTGAAACCATCTGACTAAATATTGCTATTAATCATAGTTGGTTAGGTTTATGTACACTCGACAATCAATTAGGTACACCTGTTCATTTTGCTGTTAACACAAATATGTTATCAGCCAATCACACGGCAGCAGCTTGACACATTTAGTCATGTAGACATGGTGAGAAGGACTTGCTGAAGTTCAAACTGAACATGCGAAGGAGGAAGAAAGAAGATTTAAGTGACTTTGAACATGGCATGTTTGTTGGTCTGAATATTTCATAAACAGCTGACCTACTGGGATTTTCACACACAACCATCTCTAGGGTTTACAGAGAATGGTCTGGAGAAAATATCCAGTTAGCAACAGTTGTCTGGACCCAAATGGGTAGACTTTGGGCCCCTTAGTACCAACGTGGCCTGGTTTAATCACCACAGTCTACCTTAGTATTGTTGCTGACCATGCCCATCTCTTTACAACCACAGTGCAGCATCATGTGATGGCTACTTCCACCAGGATCATGCACCATGTCAAAAACGCTCAAATCATCTCCAACTGCTTTCTAGAAGATGATAATGAGTTCACTGGACTGCAATGACCTCCACAGTCAGCAGATCTCAGAAGTTTGGGGATGTGGTGGAAGAGGAGATTCTCATCATAGATGTGGAGCAACTGTGTGATAGGTGTGAAAATCTTTGAGGAAGGCTTTGCAATACCTTGTTGAAACTATGAAACCAAGAATGAGGCTGGGGATCTTACTCAATACCACAATAAAGTGGCTTTTACACCAGTTTTTTTTCCCCATCTTTTCTACTCGTAAACACACACTTAGGAAAAGTACTTCGTCTCCTTAATTATAACCACCAACATGTGACACAAGTCAGTCCAACGAATACGAGCAGAGGGGTAGCATCCAATATAAGCATTTTATTTAGACAAAATCAGTTTTTAATCCTAAGAAAACATTCACTAGCCCTGGTGTCGTCTCTGGATACACTGAAAGAAAGACTAAAAAGGTTAAAAAGATTAAAAAAAATAATAATAACAAAAGGCAGGCCTACTGGTGGGGAGCGAGCCCTGTTGTAACTTTAAACCAAAAGAAAACTATAACATGCTCCACCACACTCAAACACGCATACACAAACCCCAAAGTGATAATAAAGGAAAGTAATCACAAATAAATGAAGGGCCAGATTCCCAGCAGTGGCCCACTATTAATTTACAAAGTATTAATTAAAATTGTCTCATCTTGCAGCATCCTCTAAATGTAAGACTGGAAAACTGTCAGAATCTTCATAAATTAGGATGATAAAGTGGTTTTTGGTGGTTCACCGCTGTAACAAAATCAGTTTCTTTTGCAGAAATTATATTAAATTGCGATTTTCAATATAGCACATGTACTAACTTTGTTATATATGTGTTATCATATTAAAATGAATGTATGTGCTAATTTCGAAGATTTATATGGTAACAAACATTTAAATCCAGGTTGAAGAGCCGCCTGTTTTCAGCTGCATTTCAATAGTTTTAATTTAAAAGTGCCAATCTGCATTTGTTTCTTTTAAGCTTGAATTTTTAAACTTGATCATGCTTTAATGCTGTTTTTATTAAAATTTGTTTTATCTTCTTTTCTCTTTTGTTTTAATTTTAAATTATGCTTCTCATAATTTAAAAAATCTAATTTTCAGATGTCTCCTTCCTGAGCCGCCACCTTATCGACGATCCTAGCAGCTATGTTGTCGGGGCTCACGCCCCTGGTAGGGTCACCCATGGCAAACAGGTGTCTATGGGAGGGACCAGACGAACTGAGGCTCAAATCACCGCTATGATAATGACAAAGCAAGACCAAGGTTTCCCTTGCCCGGATGTGGGTCACTGGGGCCCCCCTCTGGAGCCAGGCCTGGAGGTGGGGCACGGAGGCGAGCACCTGGTGGCCGGGCCTTTGCCCAAGGGTGGCATGGGCCTCTCCTCCTATTGGTTCACCACCTGCAGGAGTGGCCATAGGGGTCGGGTGCATTGTGAGCTGGGTGGCTGCCAGAGGCGGGGACCCTGGCTGTCTGATCCTCGGCTGCAAAAGCTAGCTCTAGCTGTAGCCAAGATGCTGTAGGGCTGTCTTGGCTGACACACCTCTACAGCATTGCATGGACATCGGGGACAGTTCCCCTGGACTGGCAGACTGGGGTGGTGGTCCCCCTGATCAAAAAGGGAGACCGGAGGGTGTGCTCCAACTACAGGGGGATGACACTCCTCAGCCTCCCCGGTAAGGTCTATTAAGGGGTGCTCGAGAGGAGGGTCCATCGAATAGTTGTACCTCAGATTGAAGAAGAGCAATGTGGTTTTCATTATGGTCATGGAACAGTGGACCAGCTCTACACCCTCTTCATGGTCTTTGAGGGGACATGGGAGTTTGCCCAACCAATTTATGTGTGCTTTGTGGACTTGGAGAAGGCATTCGACCATGTCCCCCAGGGACTCCTGTGGGGGGTACTCTGGGAGTATGGAGTGCCGGACTCGCTTGGACAAGCTGTCCGGTCCCTGTACGACCGGTGTCAGAGCTTTGACCACATAGCCGGCAGTAAATCAGAATCGTTTCCAGTGCAGGTTGGACTCCGCCAAGGCTGCCCTTTGTCACCGATTCTGTTCATAACCTTTATGGACAGAATTTCTAGGCGCAGCCGAGGTGTTGAGGGGATCGAGTTCGGTGGCCTCAAGATTGGGTTTCTGCTCTTTGCAGATGATGTGGTTTTGTTGGCTTCATCGGGCTGGGATGTTGCGATTCGCAGCCGAGTGTAAAGCGGCTGGGATGAGAATCAGCACCTCCAAGTCCGAGACCATGGTCCTCAGCCCGAAAAGGGTGGAGTGTTCTCTCTGGGTTATGCAATAGGGTCCTGCCCCAAGTGGAGGAGTTCACATATCTCAGGGTCTTGTTCACGACTGAGGGAAGGATGGAGCGGGCGATCGACAGGCGGATCGGTGTGGCGTCTGCAGTAATGCAAACTCTGCATCGGTCTGTCGTGGTGAAGAGGGAGCTGAGGCAAAAGGCAAAGCTCTCGATTTACGGGTCAGTCTACGTTCCTACCCTCACCTATGGTCATGAGCTGTGGGTAGTGGCCGAAAGAACAAGATCGTGAGTACAAGCGGCCGAAATGAGTTTTCTCCGCAGGGTGGCCGGGCTCTCCCTTAGAGATAAGGTGAGAAGCTCTGTGATCCGGTAGGGGATCAGAGTAGAGCTGCTGCTTCTCAACATCGAGAGGAGCCAGATAAGGTGGCTTGGGCATCTGGTTAGGATGCCTCCTGGATGCCTCCCTGGTGAGATGTTCCAGGCACGTCTAGGGAAGACCTAGGACGCGCTGGACGTACTACATCTCTTGGCTGGCCTAGGAATGCCTCGGGATCCCTCCGGATGAGCTGGTGAATGTGGCCGGGGAGAGGGAAATCTGGGTTTCCCTGCTTAGGCAGCTGCCCCCGCAACCCGACTCCGG
>JBAFSZ010000023.1:7141322-7152489 GCA_036919955.1 Melanotaenia pygmaea | reverse complement strand
CAAAAAGAAACTTGCCTTGCATAAGGTTTAATTTGGACAGCCCTGGTAAAAAAAAAAAAAAAAAAAAAAAAAATCCAAAATTTATTTGATAAATGTAGGCTACATATCTTTTACAATTATCTGATGACCCCCTGAATTTATCTTGCGACCTCCATTGGGGTCCCGACCCTCAGTTTGAGAACCACTGAACTAAAAGTAATACAGTTGTAAGATTCCAAACCCCTTATAATCACTTTTCCAGGAAATGTGTTAAAACCAAGAACAACTGTTTTCTTAAAAATAAAGCAAACCAAAGAAACACACATTGAAATGAGACATAAAATACACACCTTGCTGAAGCCAAAGCCAACCTGTATGTGCTGCAGGCCTGGTAGTCTCTGGTCATGGCCCTACCCATTTTATAACAGACTACCAGGCCAAGTGAAGGCAATGATTTAATTACAAGTGCCTATCAGACATAAGACACCAACCTGAAAAGCTGGTAATTCTACTGTACAAACACAATCCTTTTTTCCCTGCATCATTTGATCTGTTTGATTTGTTTTGCTATTGAATGGAAACATGATTAACTGCTGTGACTGAATCCTTACACAATGATGTAAAAGTCAGATTTTATGGGCTTATAGTCACCTAAACATTAGTGTCAGACTGAGTGCAAAATAATCTTTCCTTCGATGTTTCCAGGTTTACTTACAAATAAAGATGCACTGCTGCTGATCATCTGATCACGATTAATCCGATTCATTGTTGGACTTCTTTAATACACAAGAATATACCTGAATGTGGACACAGTTGCTATTGTTTCATCTGTGTCTTCTTAAATGTTTTATGTGGGTGGCATGGCTTAAAGATGTTACATCATACTATTTACCCTATGCAGTGACATGAAAAAGACTTTCAGAAAACAGACTATCAAACAAATTATGACTCACATTGCAAACAACTTAAAGCTCCATTCATATTCTTTCAGTAGGAACATACAGCATTAAATGGGCCTCTGTGGGGAATGACTTGCAAGCACTGTTGTGATGGCTGCAGATCAAGAATGAAAGCCTTGCCAGGGTTGCCTTGGGTAAACCTGAGTCCTTAGGACACTGTGCCACTGTCATGCTGCAATGAAGGAGGAAACTGGGCCATCTATATCTGGACTAGCCTCTGATTATGAACAGATTATGCAACCGCATAGCATGTTTTATGTAACCACTTATAGCCATGCCCTCCTCTGGCTTACCCTTACTTCCCACAATAAATGGTTTAATTGCCCCAATGCCATCTGTCCACCTGACATCTAAATATGTGATCCATCCCTGACACTAAAACTCCATCTTTTACGGGGATTTCTCTCTGTTTTTTGTTTTGTTTTTCTGGTGTGAGGCTCCTGTCCTTGTTTACTGATTTACAGTGATGACTGCTACAGTTACCCAAACCAAGAGACAAAACATGTGACTTTCAAAATCTCTGTGAATCTTTGCTCAAAACAAACAAACGGCTTTTGCTGCAAACTAAGCACATATAAAAATATCAAGGAGGAGGAAGGGACTTTGTTTTCTTTTATTTTTTTGTAAGAATCCTGCATCATGAAACTACTTCAGCCAACAGATGGAAGAGGAATCTCATCATGAAACTGTGTTGTACAGGTTGGATGGGAAACATCGCTCAAATCCATCCAATCTGTTCTTATTGTTACAGTTGCTGTTGTCGGAACCTCTAGCTTCTGATTACCTCCCTTCATGTCTGAATGAGCTCATGTGTAGTTAAGTTGTAGTAACATATGTTTATGATTTCCAACTCAAAACAAACCTGAGCTGCTGCAGTCATCATGTTAATAAACAATACCTATGGTTCATTTGTTCCGTGGGCTTTCAGGCAGCTAGTTTTTTTCCTTTGTAACAAAAAATAAAAAAAGAAAATTTAAAACAAATTGTTTTTTTTTTTGTGTTTGTTTCCTAAACCAAAATAATAATAATAAATCAGATTACAAACTGTTCCTTGTCCTGAGTTAAGAAGTAGACTCGGATCCTATGAAAGCACAGTGAGTGACGCCATAAGTTGTTGGCCAGTCATAAACTCTTAATCCAACTGCTCAGTATTTTACAACTACAGGCGATAATAAATAACATTCTGTCATCCATAGAATTATTATTAATGCTTGTGTAACATAAAATAAGGAAAGATGGATTTCTGGATGTATTTATTATGACGATCCACACAGCTTTGGAAAGTAATTAACAAAGAGTACACGCAGCAGAAATGACTTCCAGATGAGTACGTTTTCTCTGGTGAAAAATCTTAATTTATAAATTTATTTATTTATTTGTTTGTTTATTTATTCCATCTTATTCCCTCTTTACATTTGGCATTTTTCCATTTTTATTTTCTTTTATTTTGTCTAATTTGGCATGTGATGTAGATGTTCAGAGGAGTCGAAATGATTGCACAGCATGGATAAAACTATCTAAGTTCCTGGTTTTACCTTTAACAGTTAGCTGAGAAGTCATTTTCTTTCCTCAGTCTGAGCCAAATACAGAAAAGCTGAAGCTTCTACTCTATATGGTATATATATCAATATTTTATATAATATTTTATGTCAAAACGACACATTGGTATTAGAAAACTAAGTATAATAGAGTGGGATTATGTTTGTTGGCACAGCTTCATGCAAACAGCAGTGGTAGTAGAGACAGTTATAAAAGATCACACTTTCCTTCAATTAGCAACAACTGTGCAGTTACTGTTAAGCCTTAAGTTTAATTGCCTGTCTCAATTAAGACTTAAAATGTATAAAAACAACTTTTCAATAAGCTTAGAATCATATAAAACTGTTGTGTTCAGCTGCTTCCACTACTATCCATTGTTATGGTAGCATGACATGCTGTTGTGAGAAAAGGAGAGACTTTAAGAACCTTAGAGAGATAACTTTCTTGATTTACTGTCCAAATATTACAAGACACAGGAGAATGTGTGAATGAAACCTTTAAAAACACTAGCTTGAAAGTGATCAATGTCCAAATGACCGAATTCCATCAATTTAAAGGATTAATAAATACATTAATCTCACATTCGTGTTGGTGTCCAAGGTGTAATACAATATGAACAATATCTGGATGGAAGGAAATAATCCCAAACAAATGATTGATACCACTGGGTTGTCTCTTAATTGTGCCTCAGAAACTTCAAGTCCAAGCCTCTATGACAGCCCTGCTTTATAAAAATTATGGCTGGGCATGCAAACTCACTCCAATTTGGCAGCAAAACTGGTTAAATTGAGGTTTCACACCTACTTGGTTAGGATTAGTTAAGTAATAAAAAGTTTTGATTTAGTTTTGTAAATACTACTAATTACTATGGATACCCTGTACATTAAAGTATGACATCAAAGGGTCAAAATGTTAGCTTGTAAATTCCATCAGTGTTGGTTTTGGGGCTTTGTTAGGCCCCAGGCCTTGGCCTTTGTTTTCTCGAGTGTAGGTGCTTACTATGTCTTCCTCTGCTTTCTTTGTGAAGCCCTAATGGTTCTCTCACAGCTGTCCACAGTAAAGCAATAACACCTGGATGTGGAATGGGTAATCTAAATGCAACAGTCCTTTTTTTTCCAGGAACTAGTGTTTCATTTCTTTGGTGTGTCCTTGGTTACCGTGGGCATCCAAACCGACACACCCCTACCCCCACACACATGCACAACTGCACTTGACATTAGCTGCATTTCCATTATAGTTCTTCGCTAAATAAAAGTAATATTTCTAAAACTTTGATAAAGTACAGTACAAGTGCGATTTGCAGATGTTTCTACTAAATGGTGTTTAGCAAATAAGCCATAATTCTTGTAAAATCTCGTCCTGTGAGCCTCCACTTTGAGGAGGAAGGAGATTTCTAATTTCTAATAATGGGGACCTGCACATTAAAGTATGACGTCAAGGGGTCAAAATGGGATAACACTGGTCTCAATGATTGGCACCAAGTAATTATTACGTCCCACTTCCACCATAATAAATCTTGTGCAGTCCTTTATTCTTTCTCTGTTTGTTGATCCATCCAACCATTATCTATACTTTGTCCATTAAGGGCTGCATGGAAGCCTAACTCAGCATTTAGCAGTGAGAAGCAGGGTACACCCTGAACAGGTCACCAGTCCATTGCAGGGCCATCTGTCTGTTGGTGTTTTACATTATTTTTATGTTAAAAAACAAACTGTAGAGACTGATTTTAGGTCAGTGATTTGTAGGTAGTTAGAGGATGTAATAACAGAACAAAGTTCTTCAATAACTTGTTATAAAATAATTACAGTATGTTTAATTACAATAATTACAATTTGAAAATTACTTTTAAATCGTGTTTTTGTTTTCTTTTCTTTTTTTTTTGTCTTTTTTTTTTTTTTTTTTTTGGTCTTGTGTGATATGTTGGAAAATATTCCCCAATCTTCTGACACATGTCCTTATATATATGTAATTGGTTTTATAAGAATTTCATAAGTCCCTTCCTCCACTCCCCAAAGCCCCAACACCCCTCCCCAGCTCCCAAAACGGTCAGAAGTGGTTGCTCTGGAAACAGCGTGACGTATTTTATAGCCCAAGAATAGAAGCACAAAGAGAAAAACAGGTCTAAGGCTCTTGGCTTCTGCTTCACAAATGATCCGAGTGCTTTTCTGTGTTTCTCTTATATGTGTCAGAAGCCAAGACTCACATGATGGTGACATTTTTTGTCTGATTATGTGAAGACTGCTGAGACTGGAGACTTATTTGAATGAAATGTAAGCCCTGACTACAAATTATCAATAAATATATTCCTGCATATGCACAGGACACTCCTGCTCTTACGAAACAGGCCCCAAAGTCAAATCAAATGAGTCATTGCCTATTTATAGTTGCTGCAATACATCCCTCTTGAGTCTGAGCCTAGGATAGGAGCTGTGTATCTGTGGTATAGACAAGCTGTTACATAAACACTTTTCTGCATATATGTCTCGGGGGCATAGTGATTCACAACATGAGCACAGATCTCATTTTAACTGCATTTTTCTTAGTCATCAGTAATATCATAAACAATTACAGAGGCAGCTAAATTTGGGTGCATGCAAAATGCTTCTGCACAGTTTTCTATGAATCCAGCATACAAGCAGAACAAGCATCTCTGGTTGGTGTCACTTCAATGCCAAATGATTCAAAATCAGCAATATTGTTACTTTCAAGATGGAAGTGAGTTATTTTTTTATTAAAAGTGACATTTTAAATTGACTAAAAGCACATAGAAGGAGTTTAGTGGAATAAAAATCTATAAAGCCTTCACTTAGAGTCAGTCTGTGTTTTTTCTGGACTTATCAAAGCTTATGTGTTTGGGACTGGTCACACAAATAAAGAGAGAGGTACTCACACATATATTTCAGCTGCTCTTTGCTGGAAGGCTTGTGTTGTCCTACATTTCCCTTTGAAATACCTCGAAGGTATTCTCTTGGAATCAGGTAAAGTGGCACTCTTGCTCAGGTCATAGTCTAGTCTTGTGTAATGTTAGCAGTGTGTTTAGGATCATCGTCATGCTGCTATATTCTCCTCTGTCAAGCTTCTGGAAACTGGGACTCAAATTGTCTGTCACAGTTTTGGTTTATTCACAAAAGATTAATTCTTCATCCTCATCTCATCACACTGTCATCTTTGTGCCTCACCGAGGATGATGAGGAGATCCATGATCATTTTAGATCAGGGGCCTCATTCACCACAATCTGACGTCAAGTGGGTCAAACCAGCAAAAACAACAGCATAATTGCTAAAGAATGAAAATGCCAAATTTTCCCTTTAATTTTAATGCAAAGAAGTACAAGTATATTATGTTTTCATTTATTAACTATCCTTTAATAAAACATGAACAACTTAAAATTATTTTTTTTATAAAAAGAGTGCAATTTCAAGAATATTTAACCTCAGTTACAAAACTGAATACATTTTTTATTTATTTCTTATTTTTGGTTTATTTTTGTATTAATATTTTTATCTACATTTAAAAGATAGATAGATATTCCTGGATCTAGGCAGTGGTCCGGATCACTTCTAAAACCCGATCACTTCTTCTTTATTTCTCTTCTGAGATTTCCTGAAAATTTAATCAGAATCTGTGCATAACTTTTTAAGTTATGTTGCTAAGAGAAAACGTCACATTTACATGAGATAAAATTGGTAGAAATGAAGAACAGCAATGTCTTGGTGGAAGTCTGAGCTCTCTGAGTGCTTAATAGCTATTCTTTGGCCAGATGTTACATAAGCTAATAAAACAATGATAAAACAAACAAAAAAAAAAACCTTTCTCCATAAATTTGTGAGGATTCTCTTTGTCTTCCTCTGCAAAGTTTAATCTTGTAAGTCTGTATGTCAAGTAAGCATCTTGTTCTTGAGTTCTGTCCATGCGGGCTGAAGTTATGTAATATACTTTGCACTTCCCGTACTGTTGCAGAAATTTCTATTGATAACACCTGTGCAAAGTTTAAAATGCTTGCCTGCCTTGTTCCAGACCTAGACTGTAAAAGTAGAACAATGTTTGCAGCAAGTGTAGAGCAGTTACTGCTACTTCCACTATTAACAATCTTCTAGAAGTCTCCACTGATGCAAAGTTCATACTGCGTTTTAATTAACATATGACCCTAATGAATGGTGTCAGAGGGTTTAACTCAAGAAAATAATGTTAAAATATTGGATAAGATTTCAAAAGTTTATCAAACAGACTTGCAGTGTCTGGTGCAGACGGCTGTAATTTGAAAGACTTAAACTGTAAACAAGGAAAGGTCATTTTGATGCATTGCATTCTGACAGTTTTAAGCAGCTTTGCATTCCTAACTCTGACCAAGTAGTGGGTGTGTAGCTCCACCATCCAACCACTCTGACCTACAAATGCCACCTATCAACTTTTATATGTAACGTAACTGTATTAAATCAAATGTGGTGACACAGTTTTCTTCTATGTATTTATTTTCATGTCGATTAATAGGAAAAAAAAATTAAAGATGTGCATCTGGACACAAATCAATAAATTAGTTTTTGCTTGTTTTTATATTTCATAGTAAAACAGGACCAAAATGATACTTACATTTCACCCACCATTTTTTAGGTCCAGCTTGTTAGTTGGACCCCTTCTTGCCTTCAGAACTGTCTTAGTTCTTGGTGTCAGAGTCAACAAGGTGTTGCAGACCTTGCTCAGAGGTTTTGCTGCATATTGGCTTGATAGCATCATACAGTTGTTGCAGATTTGTTGAAGCTGTGTGACATGGTGCATTATTCTGCTGGAAGTAGCCATCAGAATATACTACACTGGGGTCATAAAGGGATGGACATGGTCAGTAGCAATATTCATGTAGACTGTGTTTAAATGATGTTCAGTTGGTACTTTGGAGCACAAAGTGTACCAAAAATATATTCCCACACTCTTAGACCACCATTAACACCCTAAACTGTTGATAGAAGACAGGATGGATTCACGATTTTAAGTGGCTGTTGTGGTTAAACCAGGTCATGTTGGTACTAAGGGGCCCAAAGTAGGCTAAGAAAATATCCCCCACACCATTATACCACCAGCAACAACCTCTAACATTTAAACCAAGGCAGGATGGATCCATGTTTTTATGATGTTTCCATCAAATTCTGGCCCTACCATCTGAATGTAGAGCTGAAATGGAGACTCATCAGACCAGCAACATTTCTCCATCTTCTATTATCCAGTTCTGGTGGGTTTGTGTGAACTGTAACCTCAGTTTCCTGTTCTTAGCTGACAGGAGTGGCATGATGAGGATCTTCTGTTCCACCACATCACAAAGGTGTTCTAGTGCAGGACTAGTCACAAAAGAGCCACAGTTGTGCAGGTTATCAATGTTTCCCTGCTCCAACACACCTGACTCAAATGAAAGAGTCATTATTGAGAATTTTATAGGCTATTGGATTAATTTGAGTCAGGTGTGTTGGAGCAGAAAAACACTGTAAACAATTTGCAACTGTGGAGACCCTTGGAGTACAGGGATCTACTCTCATGTTAAAGGCGAAATAAATAACAATGGCACCTTGTGTTTAAAATGAGAACTGCAGTCGAAAGGGAAAAACACTGAAAGCTGGTTTGTAAGAGGACGGTTCTTTTATACAGTCTATGAAGGAACATGGCGCCAGCAAACATCATGATGACAAGTGTAGATGATTCACACACAGTAAGTTGCTATGCTTTGCAATGCTAGCTCTAATTTCACGCGCTAATTTACGTTAACATAAAATACAGTGTAAACGAAAGCCACATTAATCAACAAATGCCACGCAGCAGCAGTTTCCCCTTAGTCTCACTAATAATAATAATAATAATAAATTAATCTGAAAGTAGTTTCCTAAATTTATAAGGACAAACACACTATTCACTTGGCCAAAACATCATTACATTTGTTGTTGTAAAGTAATAAACTAGTAAACTAATAATTTCGTGAGTACCAAGAAATAAATTAGACTAAAATCTTCGTAAATCAAGATAAACTTTTTGGTTAATTCAAGTAATATTCTGGTGTTTACCTGTCGAGGAGAAACTTTGCCAGCTCTGCATCCATCTTCAAATTAATTTGGTCTCTCAGATTTCTCCACCTTGCAAAAGATTCTCCAATACTGATCCTCATTTTATTCCAGTTTTGGTCATTTGCTTTTGTAGCAGGACTGTGGATTTTTAGGTTTTTCTGAAACTATTTCTGGTCCACTTCTTTTACTAGCTTCCATACATAAAATTACAAGCGCTGCGTTGTTGTTTGGCAACCTTGGGGAGTTGCATATGATTGGTTAAGGAACCAGGAAGTAGGAAAGAGCTATACAGTGCACCCAAGTTATTCCATCACGCAACTCTTATTTTGAAAGGAGAAAAGCTTGACAAAAAATTATTAATGTAGAGAGACAGAATATTTATAGGGAAGCTTCTTTTTATCTTTTGCAACAAATGAGAAAATTTTTATTGTTTTATTATTTTATTATTTTTTCAGATAAAATGCTACTTATTTAGCCTTTAAAGAAACCAGTTTGAATGGGTCTTGGAGTTGATGGTCAGTAACAGTACACCACCAGTGGAGACAAACTAGTCAATTTTCCATTTTCTAGTTGTAGTGAGTTTAAATCACTTAAATCCTCCTTCTTGCTAGTTCTGATGCTCATTTTGAATTTCAGGAAGACACTTTGACCGTGTCTACATGACTAAATGCCTTGAGTTGCTGTCGTGTGATTGGCTGATTAGATATTTGTATTAATAAATAACTGAACGGGTGTACTGGATGAAATGGCCAGTGAGTGTATACTTGAGGGTCAAATACCTCACATCTGGAATTTGAAGTTTTCACCAGTTAGCCCACTTGACCTTTCTCTGTACAAATGTAAGATAGGAAGTTTCAATGTTTTTCATTTGGAAAGCACAGACCAGCTCATGTTTCTTATCCTGCTCCAACGACTACAGCTCCAAGCTCGCTCAATTTGGCAATCAGGTTAAAAACAGTTACAAAATATGTTAGAAGAGGAGCGAGTATGTAACACAATGTGTTTGCATAATCACACAAGGTGCAAATAGTAACAGAAAGAAGAGCAGCTAGGCAGAGCTTGATGTGATGTGCTATCAGAAAAGTACATACTGATTATGAAGATCCATTTGTATCTTTTTATATCCAGTATTACAACAATGCAGGCTAGCTTTCATAACAGCAGCTGACTAGCATTGAGTGTTAGTTTCACATTAGATAAGGTTATATAGCAGAAGGAATGAGGCCAAGCCTCTGTGCAGTTTGATGATACCGTGTCAGCAGCACACTGTGTCATGGCAAAGGGGTTTTCTCTCCAGCAATGAATAAAGCTTTTGATTGAGGCAGAATTTTAATATTAATAACTGTGTATAGAAACAAAATTATCTATACTAACCATGAAAAGGAGAAAGGATGACATAAGATCAGATAAATGAGGTCAGGCTGGTGACGCTCAGCTGGTTGATGCTTATCTGTGATCTTCTGTATGTAAGAGTTGACTGGGTCTCTGCTACTTCTCATACTCCCCCTCTGGGCAGGCTAAAAATGTATTTAAAGCTCATCCTCACCACCTCCAGCAAGGTACTTAATATATAACATGCTTTCGCTCATCTATGCAAATTCTTCCAGGCTCATCTGTCTGACTCTCACTTACTGTTTTTGTAAAACTAGTCAGCTGGTGTAAACAGTCTTGTCTGTGTCACCCACTTGGCGAGAACAGGGCACAGATATTTCTGTCCTTCCTGCTGCCCACCACTGCTTTAGACTCGATCCAACTCAGAGCAGATGGATGATGAGCAGTGGAGGAAAGCCAATTAAATGTTTCTCTGTTAAAAATGTTTGTGTCATGGAGGGTGGTGTCAATATCAAGGAATTTTATCCTAATAGATTTTTTTGTAACAGAAACTTCTAATAATTTTCTGAAATTTACCAGAAGTATTTACTTTTTTTAAACTTAATAAGGTATATACTGATTGATTGGTTATTGTAATTGGGCAAGTTTTTTTTTTTTTTTTTTTTTTTTTTTTTTTTTTTGGTTTTTTTTTCCTTTTTTTTTCCCTTTTTTTTTTTTTTTTTCCCTTCTTTTGCTTCCTTCGTGTTGAGAGGTTGTCGTTCAATTTTTTTGTTTGTTTGTTGGGGGTGGGAAAGTTTTTTTTTTTTTTTTTTTTTTTTTTGTTTTTTAGTTTATTTTCTATTTTTTTTTACATTTTCTTTTTATTTTTTACATTTATTGTATTTATTTATTTATTTTGTCAACTAATGCATTTACATACCAATCATTGTGATTTTGTTTTCTTTTGTTTGTTTGTTTGTTTTGTCTGTAAAGGCCCCAAAGAAAATTGGAATCAATAGATCAGACCTTAATAACAAAAGGAAAGAAAAAGGAATAAAAAATAACTTAAAAAAGTCTTTCCTTTGCTTTTTATTATTTTATTTGTTTCTTTTGTTTATGAATTATGATTTTTTTTCTTGTTTATTTTGTCAGGCCCCTGAGAAATTCAGAATAATAAAATATAATAATAAAAAACAACAGGAAAACATTTGAAAATATTTGAAAATATTTATTTCATGTTCATGTTTTCTTTTCTTTGTTTTCTTTTTTTTCTTTTCTTTTATTTTCTTTTCTTTTATTTTATTTTATTTTATTTTATTTTATTTTATTTTATT
>JBAFSZ010000023.1:7096017-7117338 GCA_036919955.1 Melanotaenia pygmaea | reverse complement strand
AAAGAAGAAAGGAGACAAAAAGATCACAGACAGAAGGAAACAACCCTTCAATCCACACCATCACCAGACAACAAACTATTACACCTGTACATAAACACACCAGAAAACACAAATAGAACACAAACACTTGTAGGAAATTTTCTGGATCTAATGGCATTGATCTTACCTCTGAAGTGGTTTGCAAAATCTTTTCATGCAGCGTCTGATGCTGTCATGGAAAACTTGTTAAAATCTGTGTTTATCAAACGATTTATTGTCCTTAAAAGGAATTTGAGGTTATTTTTATTTTCTGTAATAAGATTGGAAAATTACATGTTCCGGCCTGTTTAACTGTTTTATTGTAGCTTGTGAGTTGTTCTTTACAAGTTTCTTAATAAATAATTAATTTTGTTTTCCCCAACATAAGTGTAAATGAATATCATGTTATGCAATTCTATGGTTTGTTGATAGGAAAGCTGCCCTAATTCTCTTAAAAAACTCTCAGACCTGTTCAAGCCTTTATCAATCCCTTTTCTACCACTTGTCCAGGGCAAAAATCTTAGCATAGACAGCCCAATCCTCCCTCTCCCAAAGCCACTTCCTCAAGCTGTTCGGATCAGATGCACCAGCATACCCAAGCCGGTAGACATATGTTATCTCTCAGGTGAGTCTTGGATCTGCTCCAAGTCTTCTTTCCAATGAGACGTGTCCAAAACACCTACCCTGGGTGATGTTCATAAGGCTTCCTGATTAGATGTCTGAACCACCTCAACTGTTTGGATATCTCCACTTTGAGCCCTTTTTGAATGACTCAGCTCCACACTCTATCCCTAAAAGTGAGTAGCTGCAACATTCAGAGGAAACCCACCTGTATTTTCATCCTTATTCTATCACTACTGACCATAGCTTCAAACTTTGAGATGCTAATTCTCATCCAAACAGTTTCAAGCTGATGCAATCCAAAATAGACTAAATCTAACATATATATATATATATATATATATATATATATATATATAATGCTATTTAAGTTGACTAATCAGGTCTTTCAAAAACGAGCAACATCGTCAATAATAAAAGTGAAAAAAAGAAAAACCTTTATTTCCAAATGGAAACTAAAACTTGTATGAGATGTTATTTATATTTAGCGTGGGTGTTCCATAAACAGATATATTTACATAATTATATTTTTATTATTGTGTGGGCTCTGGTGTCCTTCATTGTTCAGCAGGTAGATGAGAAAGTGGGTCAGGGAGACGGGATTGCTTTGAGGGCCACCTGCTATGCTACGTGAGCTAAACACTGCACCCACAGAAGCATTCAGCAACAACAAAACCAGTTGTTTTCTTCGTCTGGTCTTTTTGCTCCTGAAACAACCATTTTTGTGAATGTTTAGTAATCGTGCTGGTCTGTTGTCTCCACTATCGGTAAAAACTCAGACAGGAACAGCTGCTAAACTTTCCGCTCCCACACCGACATCGGGAGATAGAGGAGAGGGGATTCCTCCTGGGTAAAGCTGCAGCTAGATTCAGGGTCAGCTCTCTTCACTATACCTAGCCCAGCAGTGGTGAAGCAGACACGAGCCTCTGCTGGAACTAGCGGAGCTGTGTGGTGTTTATTGCCAAAGCTGGTAGCAAAACATTCACCACAAAACAGGAAGTTTTTCACAGCGATTTTCTCTGTTCTGACGTTTCCCCCCCTCAAAATTTTTCTAGACCTGCACCTGCACTGCATTACAAAAGCACGATAAAATCATGGTTTATGAAAACTTACAGAACAAGAGAAAAGAGAAGTTGTGTTTTAGGGCATTTAAAGTGATTTATCCCACTCTTTCTAGTCTTTGTATAAAGATAAGTTGTCTGGCTGTTATCAGGTTTCTAAACCAACTATTAAACCAAAAGCACAATTAGGGTATGTCAAAATTCCCAAAATTCCAGAAACTCTTTAAAACTGGTTTGGAACAGTAGTGGAATCCACTTTTATGGGCCTCCTAGTCAACGTTTGGCATCAGGACTGCATGAGAATTAGGTTTCCTGAAAGCACCAGCTGTGGTTTATAAAGCAGACTTTTTTCAGCGTCTGTGTTCATGATCTGTGTTTCTATGTGTTTCCACTCTTTTTTTAATGTCTGCTAACCTTCTTATGTCTTTCACAAGCTTTCATCTGTCTATGAGAGTGGGCCGTCCCTCTTTCGGACCTGTCTCCTCCCCTCTCCGCTCTCCGCAGCGCCTCTCCTGCCACAGCGAGGGAGGGGGCAGAGCCAAGAGAGAGAAACAAAAAACGTGACTAGGCACCCAAAGCGTCCTGTTATGCAACAACTGACCTACTAACATACATTTAGAGACTCGGGGCGAGAAGGAGAGAGCGAGAGGAGGAAATAGAGAGAAAAATAGAGGAGGGGAGGGTGGAATTGAAGCGAACATGACACAAGGAGCGCACCAAAACAAGGCACTGTGTTCACGCTCTCTCTTCTACCTGCGCCTAACCGGGGAGAGGCTGATGAGAGGCTGAGAAAGAAAAGCAAAGGAGCCACCACCGATGGGAAAAGCGGATTGTTGGAAAACAAAATTGTGCGTGGACTCTTTTGGATTCTCCTGTAGTAAATAAAAGGGTAAGTTTTCCTGGATTATCATTAAACTCTCATTTGTGAAAATTGTGCGTGGAGTTTGGCTGCTTACACTCAGTGAGTGTTTGTTTTGGTGCTCTGTCTTCAATGTAAAGGCGAGGCAGCTTCCCACCTCCATGGAGCTATTTGTGGGGGTCTGTGTGTGCGGAAAGGATGTACAGTAGGTGGGTGGCTTGAGGTTGTGGGATTCCTTCAAGGAAAAAAAAGCAGAGTATTAAGTTGAGGCTGCGGAGGAAACACATGTGATTGTGTACAGATAGGTGCCACGGTTGTAACGAAGCTGTTTATTATGGTAGTATGCTGCATTATCAAAATAAGCTAGCTTTGTATTCCCAGTCTGTTTACCAAACACCTGCTTTCTTAACACACGATGAACACAAGCCCTCGTGCATGCAGCCTATTTTAACACTGCAATTATTTATAGAAGAATAATAATAATAGCTGTAGCTACCGCCAGTTAGCATATTTAAATATTAGCCAGTTAGCTTATTACTTTATTAGCCTACATAAATAGTATCAATAACTTTAAAATGAACTTTACCAGTACGGCCTACGTTAACATCTTAGACTATTATTATTAATATAGTACAACTATTAATAGTTCTACCACCACTTAACCTATTTATTTAGCTAATTGTTAGTTATAACGTAAATAGACTGGGGTTTGTATGTGGTTATCTGAGCCGCACGCGCGTTCTTTTGGGTTAGTAGGCTAGTCCATGCAGACAAATACATAGGAAAAAAATCCCACGCAGGCTCCGAGGACACACTTCTCCTCGTCACGTGTAGCAGCTCTTTGTAAAGGTTAACGCGGCTGTGCAGCCCTACGGGTTAACCCTTTAGTAGGCGACGACACGCTGAAGGAGCACAACACAACCCGGCACGCGCACGACCGACGAAATGCTCGTCACGTCCTATTTTTTCCCGGTTTCCTCTCTTTTTGTTTACAACATGAGCTCGGACTAACGGCAGCCAAATGGACGTGGAATAAAGGCGAAGGTGAGGTGCGGGTCGGAACATCTGGATCAGTTCTGGGGGAGTCAGATCACATGTGTGTCACCATTCAGCTCTGCGCACGGGCTTTATTATTGTGCGTATGTATATGTTTGAAGCGTTTTTGAGGACGTGGGTGAATTTCATGGCACAGTTGGAGTTGCCTCGGATGACTGAGGATCCGATTAAATATGCATGAACACGATTTGTCAGACAGCGCAACAAAGGAAGCGTGCGGGGAAACATATTGCTCACAATGTGTTGCTCGATCGGTGAGATTTATTTATGCATTTATTTTCCGATCTGCTTGTCCGAACAATAGCCTACTGTGTGGCCTGAAACTGAACTTTAGCAGCTAGAAAAACCACACTTGGCTGCAAATATGTTGTGGTTTAACATTAATAATTGCGGGCAGATTACCAGCTAGTTTTTTATGCGCTGTTTGTTATTGTGTTTTGGAAAATAAACCGCATCTGGGTTTCACTTTCCATGCAGACTCCAATCTTATATCAAAGCTCCACGTGGGGATCATATAGCCCTACACCTCTTGCAGGTTTCCACTTCAGCTATGGCATTCATTATTGGGCAAATATAGATCATACACAAGCAAGATTAGAACATGTCTTCAGCTGAGTGATGCGTGATTTTTTTTTTTTTTTTTTTTTAGCTCTAACTTTTTTTTTATTCGCCTGTGTACACCGAGCTGTAGGAATCAGTTTGGAGGTTACATAATAAATTAATTAAATAATCAAAATGGATTAAAGAATGGAGCAGATTATGCAATAGGCGGAAACTCGGAGTCTGTGGCTATGCGCCGCGCTCTGCTGCGGAGCGGCCGCTGCCAATTGGTTGGCGTGGCTCACTGGGTCTCTATGCCAGCCGTGAATGTAGGTCACATCAATCCCGCGGGGAGGGGAGGAAGGGGGGCAGCTGCTGACAAGAAAAGGCAGAATCAGAACCCTACCTAAAAAAATCCTTGCCCCCTCCCCAGTCATAACAAAGAAGCGAGGTGCAGAAATAGAAAAATGAAAGCCCAACTTAAATAAACAGCAGTAGGCTTCATTTAAAAATGTAAATCGTTTTAAGTTAACTGGGATATCTGTTGTGTGGGAAATAAAATGTATTGGAGCCAAATTTTAAAAAAATGTGGAGGGGATGTTTATGGTCAGTAGCGTAGCGAATGTTTCCACCCTGCCCCACTTTACGGCTTCTTGACTTTCTTGGGGTTTCCTGGCACATGTAAGATGATGAAAGATGAGGGCCTTGCTTTGTTATCGTGATGCGGTTTGGAGCCAACAGAAAGGCGAATTACAGCATTTAGTAGGCCAAGGGAGCACATGTGACTGGTGCAACACATGGACTTAGTCACTCAGTCTTTTTCCCCCTTTCTGACAGGGGGGTAATGATATGGCCTGTGAGCATGGGACAAGAATCTAGTTTGGATAGCGGCTCCACCCTTGCCTTGTTGGCTTCTTGCCCTCCCTCCCCCTTTTCCTTGACATAATTTTCTTGGGAAGATTTGTATTTCAAGCACACACCCAACCCCAAGTTTTACCCCACATATCACACATCTTTTACTGTATGGCATGAAGGGGGGGCACCAGAGTTTCATCATCCTCCTCGTCTGTGCAGGACGTGCCATTTTCTCTCCTTTTATGTCCAACCTGCTCCCGTTTCCTGAAAGAAAGAAAAAAAAAGTGTGGCGGCTTTTGGACCACCGTTTCTAAAGCTCGTTGCCACATTTAGCCTCCTGCGGTGTGGGGCCTGCGGTCACGTGAGGGAGTGCGACTTGGGATTCTTTTACTGTGCTATCATTCCACAAGTGCCACAGAGACCAGACGATGACACGTGAAGTACACATGATAAATGGAAAGAGTAATCTAGGTCAAGGGAATGTGTGCAGGAGATGGCTTTGGTGCTTGTATTTGTAAATTTAAGCTGGAAAAGTGTGAGCTGCAAAGCAGACAAACTCCTGCTTTTTTACCTGTTTTTCTTGCTGCTCTTTTAAGCATCATCAGAATGTAAATCCGCTTCATTCTCAGAGTTAAATGTTGAGGTATCCAGTAGAGGAAAGGGAAAGGCCTCCACTGTTAGTTATTGAAACACCAAAGGTCATTTGTGTGGAATAGAGATATGGAAAATACGCACTCTCTGACGTCTATTTTTCTTGTTATGGAACCTTGTTTTTCACCATCTGCTTCTGGCCATGTCAAGCTACTGGTTTAGAAGGAGAGAAAGTCTGTTATGATTGGCTAAAACTGTCACCCCCCTTTTTTGTTGCTATGGGTGACACATTTCTTGTATTGATGCAACACCAACACTGTTGCAACCGCCACTGGCCCCCCCACCTCACTTCTCTGAGAGCAACAGTATAATCTCATCTCAATTCCTTTCTTTGTTTTAACTCTCACTCATTAATTCCCTTCACTTCTTTGTCTCTGCTCTGCTTGCTCACACCTTTGTTGATATTCACACAGTGCTCTGCACACTTCCTTCTTCTTGTCTTTTTTTTTTTTTTGTCTCCCTATCAGTTTTTGGAGTCCTCCCTTTTCTCTCCGTCTCTCCGCCTTCGGCTGACCTATATTCCAGCAGGGCGTGCAGTGGAGAGAAAGCCAGACTTGTGTTTACGGAGTGCAGCCGGGCCTCAGTTTTTGGGTCAGTGGGACACGTAGAGAAAAACTCTCTCCTCTCGTTCGCTCTTCGCTCGCGTGTCCAACAGGCACATGTCAAAGGCTCACGAGGATGACCTTAAACGGTTTAGGAAAAACTGCTCCAGATTGCACAGCAATACGTGAATGTGACGCTTTTTCTAAGAACTGATCCAGTTTTTCTGAGGAAAAATTTGAAGTAACAATTCAGTTAACCTTTTCTTGCCTTTAGGGCCATAAAATGATGTATTTCCCCAGGATCAAGGGTGAAATCTATTTGTGTTGTGAGGAATTACATCATAGTGTCAGATCCAGGGGAGGAGCAGAGTAAAACTGATGCAAACACCTTGACAGATTATGAGATTCAGACAGTAAAATAGTGCTTATGTACTTTAACCCAGGAGTGCCAATGTTGAGTAACAGGCATTTACAGCAGCTGGTTAAGAACACGGGATTACTGCTGCTGCATTTCCACAGAACAAAAACATTTCTGGCATGACTCTGTTCCTGCACTTTTCAGTTGGACTCAGCAAGTAGATATAACAGCCACATCTTCATAACATGACCTATATCTATTTCAGGGCTAGTTTCTACATAAGCATGTTCAGATCTGATGCGATTGTTATTAGTTTTACTTTGTATTTAGTCTTGAAAACAAGCACGAGACATATTAAAGGTTTGACCTAGAATATGGTTCTCCATGGGGATCACAAAGAGGTAAAGGGAGGTCAAATTTCATAGCTGATCCAAAACATCGTTGAGAATTTTATATAGCACACAAATGATAACAAAATGATAATAAGTTATGTTTTATACAAAATGTACCAATATACCCTGAGACAGGAGAAACTTCTGCTAATACGCTCAACTTGTTTTATCTATGCTTCAGTTGGTTTCTACCTGTTTCAAAGATTTTGAAACAATCAGATAATTGAATCTTACGTAAAGATGCAGATGTGGAAAGTCAAAAATAGATTCTCTAATGTTTGTTTATGGGGTGATGTTAACAGAGTCTAAAAGAAAAAACTTGGAAAAGTGATCTGTATTTAAAGCTAGCTAATGGAAACGTTTCGGCTTCTATGTCACCGAACTAAAATAGACTGGAAATTCAACAAACATGAGAAGCAGCAGTTCCAGCCAGGGACGGACAACCATTGAGCCAGCGATGTGAAAGCTTGATCCCAACTCGGAAAAGGAAAAGCAAATCTCTATCGCAGCTTTTCGTTTCTCCATTTGAATCAGGGCTTTTGCCCTATGAAGCACACTGTAAACTAAGATGCGGTGTCCCATCTTAAAGCTATGCTGCTGAAGACGGTCCCCAGAGCCCTGGAGCTAATTAAGAAAAACAGGTTGAGTAGCTCTAATGTGATATAACACACAGATGATCGACAGATAGCGTCCTATCTGATCCAGACAAGAGCAGTGAATGAGTCATTATCCTGCTAATTTTACTTATTTTTGTTTTGTTATTATGAATATGCTGATGTTTAGATTAATTTACTACAAACAGCTGCTACGGGCACACTTTTCTTTTCCCTTTGGCTCTTTTTTATTGTCAGGAAGCCTTTCGGCTCATTTCCTCTGTTAGTTTGATTTTAAAAGATATATGAAAGTAAATGATGGGTTGTTACAAATACTCGGCTCAGAAAGTACCAAGTAGTCACATGATGAGAAGAAAAAGTCCCATATATAAAACAAAAACATTAAGGTGCATGAATAATAAGTGAATTGAGTCGTGATACTGAGAGATTCCTAGAATCCTCCCAGACATCATATAATATTCCAGATATTCCAAGAGTTTAAAGAATTGTCCATTTTTCTCATAGATGTCTGCCACAGATGTTTTATTGTTGTTATTGTTTTTAGGGTTCTTTTTTTAACCTCCATGTTTCCAGTTAGGTCAACGTCTTAACTGACTAACACTCACCAGCAGTGTAACTTTCTCTACCAGTCGCTGGTGAAACTACGCTGTCACAATTATTCACTTCAAACCAGTTACAGAAAAGTGTACGATTTTTCCTGGTAGCTTTTTAAAAGATTAACCAGTATTTGTTTCTAGTGTTTGCGAGATCCAGATCTTCTTTTTTTTTTTTTTTAAGATTCAGCTCTTTTGGCTCGGTTCCATTAGAAGAACCATCCAAATGGCTCTTCATTTAGTATCACTCAGACCTTCTACTTTAGCTTTATTTAGCGATTATAAATGGTATGTTACAATTATTTTTCCCCACAAAACCTTTATTTACTTGATTTGTTTGTTGATTTTATTTAAAAGTTTGATTAAAATATTAAACAGTAAATATATGTTTTTGTGTAAAAAAAAAAAAGAGAAAAAATACGTAAAAACATACTTTAGATTAGTAATTTTTTTCACATTTTCATGATGGATGTATTTAAATTAGTCTCTTTATATATTTACATATATGTGTGTGTGTGTTAATAGGTGTTAATTCAGTCACATTATGACACACCTATTAGGTTTATTATAAAGAGATACTAAAGTACCTATTTCCTTTGATTTGAGGCCTTCTGAGCTTTCACTGAATTCATCCTTCTGTGTTATTCCAGCCCACATCCCACTTCCCACCTCCCTTCTTTCTGGGGGCCCTTGACCTATATTTATCAATGCCCCACCTCCCCGCTTCCCCCACACCTCCAAATCTCTAACCACAGTCTCAGCTTCTTTATCCTTGACCTGCATTAGCAGATGCCTTTGTCTGCCTTATCTGCTCACTCTGCATCATTGATTTGGCATTGAGTTGTTTTGGCGAAGACTGTTACCACATTCCTTTGCGAATGAACGCACTGGGTTAGGGTGGGGGTGGGGGTGGCGGTGTATGTGTTTGTGGATGGGGTTTCTCAGTGGAAAACCATTCTCCTTTTTTTTCTATTTGAGGGGAAATGCTTTAAAACAGATCCAGGGAACCCCACAAGCTCTGAAACTGACTCACCCTTTCCTCTGTCTGGCTCAAGTAATCGTCAGGCAGGGAAAACAAAAGAGCTAATCCTTGTACAATGTACTTATCATGCTCTCAGCATGTCTCAGACTGATGTAATTTCAGTAGTGTTATGCTCTTTATTTTATGTGTGCGCTTGCCTCATCTGCAGTGTGTGCAATTTTATAATTACCAGCTCTCGGCTTTGCTTTTGGCTGCCATAAAAATGAGCACAGATCTTTCAGCATGTCTTACAGATGGCTTTTTTAAGTCCTGGGTGATGAAATGAAATAAGGTTGTCGGCCTTGCAATGAACTCATTGCCCACATTACATCACGAAAGCCAACATCAACATGCCAGGCAAAGGTTCCGGGGTCATGGGTTGCAGACAGATCGGATCAATAGCAGGGCCAAAAGGTCAGACACTGGGGTTTAGCAGCCATTCAGTGGTTGCCGGGGATGACAGAGTCAGCAAAGACAAGACATGCCAAAGCAGTGGAAGAAAGCTTTACTTGCTTAGAAATGTACCTCTGATTGGCATTCATGCTAAGAAAAAGTGCAAGTATTGTATTATAGTGTGTAGTGGAACAGCAGCAGTCTGAGTGGATTAACATATCTTTTTTTTTTCTTTTTTTTTTATCTCTGCAGCCTTTCATCTTACAGTAAACTGCAGAGTGAAGAGACAGACGGAGAGAGAGAGAGGCTCCCCAAGAGACTGACATGCTGAGGTAGACAGGCCGACCTACATCTTGCTGTTTGCGTGGAGATCTAGGACACGTCTTCGCCAGCTTAGCACACTGTGCTGTTCTCATGCTTAACCTTTGACAACCAGGAAAAGCCAGAGAAGAAAAAAAGGAAATTGGAGGATTGATCTGATCCACTGGACTCTGAAAAAAGAATTGTGAAAGTGGATAAATGAGGGTTGCCAATGCTGAGCTTCAGCTGTTTTTTGTCTTATTGGCTTACTTGGACACATGAGTCCCATCCTTGTATAACTACACCAAACCTACAATAAAAAAAAACCCACAAACTGTGGAAGGCAAGACGTTTTCATCACAACCCCAACATTTCAAACTGGCTACCATCATACAAGAATGGAAAATCTGACATCAGCTCTCAAAACATTAAACAAAAACTCAGGGAATAACCTAAACTGCCTTGAGACCTACAACAACTATGAAGAGACTTCTCTTCAGGGGACGCCGTCTCGCTTGGGGCGTCTCATCAAACCCAAGCCCAACGTCAGCTGCAGGCGGAAGCGCGAGTTTATATCTGATGAGAAAAAGGATGCCTCATACTGGGAGAAACGGCGCAAGAACAACGAGGCCGCCAAGCGCTCTCGGGAGAAGCGACGTCTCAATGACATGGTTCTGGAAAACCGCGTCATTGCACTGAACGATGAGAATGTGAGGCTTAAGACGGAGCTGCTTCAGCTGAAGCTGCGATTCGGCCTCATAAGCACAGCCTCCTACATCGAAAAGAGTCAACAAATTAGCGTGAGCAACAATGCGGTAAATGGAGGCTCCTCGTCCTCCTCTTCTAGTCAGTACTACTCCAGTGGTTATTCCAGTGGTTCTCAGGTGATGATGAACTCTGATTCCTCTGAAACAGAGCAGTCCGGACGAAGTGAGAGTCACAGGCAGCTGGTGAAGTACTCCCCACGTGGCTCACTCTCAGACATGTCCGATGGCTCATCGCGGGACAGCCCAGAGCCGATCCCTTTTGAAATCAAACAGGAAGGGGACAGGCTAGAGATGGACATTGCCAATGGCACCACCACCCAGATTATGTTTAACATCCACCGTGGGCTGGCTTCTGTACCCACTCACCACCAGATCCAGCAGCATCAAGAGATGGATGCTGGATATCACAGCCAGCAGCAGCAGCACCATCTAATTCAGCAGCAACCACAGCCCCATCAGGAGCCTGTTACTCCTAACAAAGCTGCCCCTCACCCACCTGCTGCCCAGAGGAGCGTCATTCTGTACGGCGCCAGCAGTGCCTCCTACCCCGTAGACACCTTGGCCAGGCCCCAGGATGTCGATCTGCACCCAGCCCCAAAGCAAAGCAGCAACAACCAGATCTGTGTCAGCCAGCTGCCACAGTCCATAACAGAGAGCTCCACAGAGACGCTGGCTGAGGTGACGAAGCAGCTGGAGAGGAAGACATTGGACTCCCCCCCATACGAGCTGGCGGACAGCTGTAACGAGGCCAAAGAGAGACAGGTGTACAGAATGTGCCAACTTCCCCAGCAGGAAGGCGATTTGTCTGCAGAACTCCTCAATGAACAAGCAGAGGAGGTCAACCACTCCCACCTGTACCACCATCTACAGCAGTCTCACCAGTCATACCTCGGCACTCAAGAAGAGGAGCCACCTCTGCTTAGTTATGAGGGCGAGCACAGAAACGAGGTGTACTATCAAGGCCAATTGGCCTCTTCTAACAAAGACACCACACTGAGCGAAGGAGATCCCGGCAGCCCTGATAAAGAGGCTTCCACGGATGACGACGAGTCCCCTTCTTTGGGCTTCCAAAACCAACATCTTTCAGCCATCCTGCAGCCACCTTCGCCTCTCAACCAGTACCATGGTTGTTCCCAAGCCCAAGCATGGGATCCTCAGGGGGAGGTGCGGGGAACAGCACTGCCACACAAACTCAGACTAAAACACCGGGCTATGAGCACCGGCAGCTGCAGTGGTGGCAACTGCTCTGGCCAGGAGTCACCAACCACTCCTCCCTCTGCAACGCCACCTCCCCTCCCCCAGCATCCCTACTTGTCCCTCCCGCCACCACAGAACATTAATCAAGAGGCTCGGGACGGGAAGAAAAAGGAGAATGGTGGACGGCGAAACAAGAGGCGAGATTAAATGACAATTACTTCTGAGCACCTCTAAGAACTACCCTACCATCATGCCTTTGCCCTACAATCAACTCACCTCCTTAAGCCCTTGGGACAGGAAACTGGGCTTTTTCTATGCCCCCCCCAAACCCCCCTAACAGTGTCACCTAACGGCTGGACATTTTGTAGGGCTGTATCATATTTGTGTATAATGTACAGATTTGTCATTTCTTACATCCTCTCCATACTTAGAGAAGCACTTTTGTTTATGTGATGAGAGGAGGAATGGAACCAGTTTTTCTACTTGTCATTCAACAATATCCAGTAGCGTACAACAGAGAAAGCACATTTTAATAACTCACAAAGGAATGTAGAAGCAAACAAAAAGAATCAAGCTTTATCTATAGAAAAATTTGGTACATATCCAGCTGTAGATAAACATACACATGTATGGCTCTCTGCCTTAACTGAAATCAAATGCAAACATACTCTGGGGATATCCCCTCGACCAAAGAAACACCTACAACACTACAGATATCAAGTTCCATACCTCTTCCCAGACCCTACCTCTACCAACCCCAACTCTCTCCAACCATCTCCTTTATCTCACAAAAGATTGCCATCATCTTTATTTTTTAAGCATATGGTTTGTATGTAACTGTGATATATGCATATATGTATCTATTAGAAACTTCTATTTTAGAAAGAAATTTGAATACAAATTCAACAAAAAATGCGATAAACTTGCAATGGTATTAGAGATTTCTGAAAGCGACCACCCTATGACAAATCACGATTACTGTACAGCCAAGTTGTCTACCGTTGCAGGACCCCATTCAAATGAATCATCTCTATCTTGATTGTTAAGCTTCGGCATTAATCATTAGTTAATGCCCTGTTTACACAGAAGTGGCCGTCCAGTTTGGAGCGCCAGCAGCACTGAATGGAGAACGAGTTGTTTTCTGAGGCAGTGGCCTCATTAAAATGTCTTGATTTTTAAACCTTTAAACCAGCCTTTAAATATTTGGTGGAATTCACCAGCTGCAGGCTATAAGCCTTTAGTTTATTTGAGCTTTATCAACCCTATCTTCTTCTTGTCACCATTCACTGGCCCCATGTATTTATTTCCCCTCCCTTCAACATGCCCGTCACTGTAAAAAAAAAAAAAAAAAAAAAAGGAAGAAATGAATCCCACAGGAGCATAGACAGAGTGTGTACAGATCTTTTTAGATACATGTAGCAGCCCAGGGTTTGAACTATAATGTTGGTATGGGATGCCTGGGAACAAAAGGCAGGAGGAATTTAGTCACATTTATGTAAACACACTACAGTGCACTGAAAACAGGAGCTCCTTGTGTGTGAAGACCTAATTAAGGAGCCCTGCATAGCTACTGTTTTTGGTTTTGTAGAGTGACCAAACACACCATTTAAGGATATGGATGGTAAAGGTTCATGCTAGTACGAACATTTTGTCAGCCCTTCAACTGGTGTTTCATTAAAGCCTCATTTATGGTCTACGCTACATACGTACAGAGACATTTTCCTGTCTTCTGCAACCTTTATGTGCCTATTTCAGTCTATTTTTAGAGGACTTTCGAATTTGTAGCCAGACAGAGCAAAATCCCTGGAGTCTGCGGGGGCAGTGTTGAGCAGTAGAGCTCACCTGCGACCAGTGAAGGGAACAAAAATGAAGCCCTGTTTTATTTAATTACTACACACCATCACTGTCTAGCGTGCTGCCGTTTTTATGTCTTTTTCTGAGAATGTACATCATCATGATCTCCTCCATCGTCGCCATGTTTGCAATTGTCGGAAACTTGACATCGAACTCAGAAGTTAACTCTGAACTCCACACTGCCATCTAGTGGATGAATTGACTAACATCCATGCAAACGTAAAGGATACATAGGAGTGCATGGGCGATGATGTTTGACAACATTTAACACAGACATACATATTTACATGAGTGAAGGGAGCCTAACCGTCACCATGTTTGCTATTGTCTGAAATTGATGTTGAAAACGTAAAGGACATTTAAGAGTACGTTTGAAACAGACATAAAAATATTTGTGTATGTAAATGGAGCATAAATGAGGCTTTAAGAGTGTGTTTCAAGGCTTGTTCACCCCTTTTCATCCCCCTCTCATTAGTAGTTCTACTGGGTTGTGATGAATTGCCTTCACTGGATTCTAGTTTTTATGTCTATGTACCATGTTTGGCTTTTTGGTGCTTGTGTATAAATGTAAAGTTTCACAAACACTGTAAAGTTTGTTTCATTGATTTTATATCCTCTTTTTAGTCAAGGTGATGTCCTGTTTTCTTTCCTATTACTGACTGTGACATGACAATGTGTATTTGCCTCATTCCTCCTCACACTTCCCACTTTTTCAGTGTGTATTAATCAGTAATGTTTGTGGTTTTTTGCTGATGGTTTTAAAAAAATTAAACACAAAAAAATATTCACGCAAAGATAGTGTGGTGTTTAGAGACAGGTGGTGGTTGGTCTGGCTGCTCATTACCATCTTTTTCTTCTGACAAGAATATGTATGTAAAACCACTAATGTTCATTGTGGAAAATGGGAGCATTTCAAGAAAAGAATAAAAAAAAAACAAGGTTGATCTGTTAACATATCAAGAAAACGTGTTTTGAGCTTTTTTTGTGTGTGTGTTAAAGTGTTTTTATTGAAGTAGCAGCCATTTATCCCATAAATGGGAGCTGACAGTGAACTCAGCACCCATTTTCATCGTCAACAAGCTGAAAGCCTGACTCGTCATAATATAATGTCAGATGATGAGTTATAAACCTTATGCCAGAATCGCCAGTTAGGTAACACATTACTCAGTGACTGACATAAGAGAATGAATCATGATTGCCAAGCAAACCAAATTACTTGGCACAACACACCAGATGCATAAAAGTTTTTTCTTCTTAAATTTCTTACACATCAGTTTCTTTGTCTGTCTTTTGTTAAACAAAGACTCTGTCTTTTTCCTCAGAAACATAAGCTTAACAGGGCACACCCTGTTTTAACTGAAGGAAGATAACCTTGTATGTTGCTTACTGCTCCCCAAGGGTAACTGCTCTTTTTTGGCATCGGAGACTAATCTGCAATGTGAGAAACACTGCAGTGACATACTGACACACTTTGTTCAGGTGGACTAGAAAACTCTCTGGCAAGCTCATCTGATGTAACACTGGCCTACTTCTACAAGCTCACTGCACAAAAACACCATCAAACGCTGCACTTGTTGGGTTTTTTGTTGGCTGAGTATAAAACTTTCTCTTCTTTTGAGAGTCAGTTTTAAGCCTTTTTTTATTCCTCTTTGCTTTTGACAGACTTTAACCTTGAGTTAAGAGAAAAAGGAACTTTAAAAGCAAATAAAAACTATGCCAGGGATTACTCACGGTATTATTCTGAGAGTGTGAGCAGGTGTTCCCCACCAAAATCCAGAATATTTTTAGCAGAGGAGCAAAACAGACCAAAGTGAACGGCATAGGAGTGAACTGAGTGAGTCAGCTTTATGTGATGGGCCAGGACAAAGCTAGGACAGAGCCAGTCTGAGCCTCTGACTGATGCAAGCAGCTCAACTGTCCTGCCAACCTCCTGACCGAGTCCCCCAGCATTCTTTGTATTAACACGGAAAAGCATGTTGTGTAATCCTGTTTAAGTCCAGGTTCAGGGGGGACATATGAAACCCTTTCTGAAAACAAAGTGTGAGGGGAGGAGCTGAGACAGATGCTTGTGCATGAACTATTACATACATAAGTCAATATTAACTGATTAAATTGAGACAATTTGATATTTATCTTATTCCAGTCTTTTAAAATGAATTAAGATATTGTAATTTCGCTATTAGATGATGTCCAGAAAAGGACAGAAAGGACACGAAGGGGTCTCATTTATTCCCACGGGCACAGAATGGGGTCATTTTCATAACAGCATAAAGGGCAAAGGGAGGAGCAGTGAAGAGGGGAAGAGGAGGAGGGAGGAGAGTTAACTCAGTGCACCAACTTCATCTTCGACTGCAAACAAAGCACCTCTTTGAGGCTGACACATCTGTGCCTTTGACAATGCTCTCAGTCAAACACAGGCTAGAACATGCAACACTCCCATATAAGAGTGCATCCCAACATTCAAAGAAAAACAAAGCATACATACTTGCATCGCCATGGGATTTTAAATTTTGTGTTAAGTAAATGTGTCATTCCTTACAAAACAAAAACTGCCCTCTGGCTCCGACCACCCCATGGGATCGTACCAAGGTGACGCTCTCTGCAAGCAAAGCAAAGTTCAGGGCTGCATTCTGCTGCGTCCCTTATTTTCCTAATTTGACTTGAGCGGCTGCTGCGCCGGCGCTTATATAAACAGGTCAGAATGAAAGTAGGTCAATGTGCATGAGACGGGAGAAACGGGAGGAGGGCAGAGGGAGTGGGTCAATGACGGTTATGGCTCCATCTGTGTCACCTGGGTTGTCTTTTGGTAAACGGAGCAGAAAGTCTTGTGTTACCTTCTTTTTCTTCATGGAAGGGGGAAAAGCGGTCAGTGGAGCAGAGCGACCCCACAATTGTAGAAATCTGGTTTGTTTCCAAGATGACACACTAGATGCTTCAAGGTCATTTTTGTGGAAGGCTTCAATGTGACTGCACAGCTAAATTAAATTCAGGTAAGACCGAAGGAAGAATCCCTTGCCTGTAAACTGCAAAGCACATCTCCAGCCACAAAACTCCATTTTTCCTGCATATAAACCATCATTACAGCAGGTCAAACATAAAGAGCACGTGTTGGATACGAAGGGATGATTGATAGTTTGACTGTGCTGTTAGGATAATCTGAATTCCATTAAGCTGTATAGAACAAGGCCTGTACAACAGAAAATTGTTTCTTCTAGGGAAAAGTTTTCCTGGAAAGGAATCCTGCTATTCAAGGCAAGATGAAATTCTTGCAAATTATAGTTCTAGAGATGAGTTGAAGTGTTTAATGCTTTGTGTAGTCGTTCACCCACATTCAGACTGGTCTGAGGCGGTTGCTGCAGTGAGCAGAGTGAACAGGGACAGGGAGTGGCCTGGACCAGACTTAGCTTTTGGCTGATTCTAACAACCTCCCCTCCCCACATCAGAGTCTCTAGGTCATGCATGCTCACACATACCTGCAAAAGGATCCTGCAGCATTTGTTTTTTGTGTATTCAGTTCTTATTATTCACATTTTTGTGTTATTTTCCACGCTTAAAGGAAAGCAAAATACTTCCATGAGTTTTTATGTGCAACATTTGTGTGCTGAAACATCCTCAAATGATCATTTTAATCCTTTCAGTCCTGATATAATCTCAGATATAAAATCAGTTACTTGTTTCCACCTACACCTGCAGTGCAGTGACATCCCCGCTACTGTGGCTCCTCCACAGCAGAGCAGAGTGCAAATGCGGCAGTGAGTCGGCTGCCGACTGGCATGCGGCGAGCCACCAGGGTGAGAGTTTTATCTGCAACAGCAGGCTCTGCCAGCTCCCATTAGATCTAAAGAGAAAGCAGTCTGGAGAAACAAAGAAGAGACAGGTGAAGGCCCATGAATCTGCAGTAACCAGTCAAGAGAAGTGGGACCACTTGGCGAGGATTCAAGTGAGTGAACGATGATGCGAGGCCTAGAGGTTGCAAGAGAGGGAGTGGGAAAACAAAGAGCTGGCTGTGTTATTTTCCTCATGGGCTTCCTTCCTGTCGGCCAACAAAGAGCCACAAACTTCAGCAACAGGAGGAATAAAATAAAAAAAGAAACACAAAAATCTACCCATATGGCCTTGTTTCCCAACACAAGCACCAGCCACACCTGCACATCCTTTCCAAAACCACTTGGTCAACATACAGAAGTGACAGTGTGATGTAACAAGTGAGGGCAACACAAATACCGCAAATCATCTCCCAGCAGCAGATTCAGCTGGAAGAGCTTGATCTCATGCAGCAGCAAGACATGCAGTGGCGCATTGCAAACACATCTGAAATTCCACTGCTAATCAAGAATTTGTGGTGCATCAGGTGCTTTGAAAAGGTCTCTGCAATGCTTGATTGAATCAGTTTGAAAGACTTATTCAATTACATTGCCAATGCAACTATCACAATCTGTCATTTCAAAAGACCAAGACAATGAATCAAAGAATGAAAAACATGTCAGGTGCCAGAGGTGGAAAGAGTTTGTTTAGATTTCACACCTGAAGTACACTGAGCACTGATGCCAGTGATTATAAAGTCATTAAACCTTGGTGTGGCATGAACTGGGGACGATCAGGACTGAGTTATGATGGGAACAGTAAAAATTTAGTTTCTGTTTTGCTTTGTATGTAATATACAGTAACTTCTATAATAAAATTCAAAGAGTTTCTTTGAACTCCCCTACAAGAAAATAAAAGTAAATTGCCTTCAAGGTCAAAGGTCACTATTTGTTTCCCCCGAGAGAAACTTGGCTTAGACAAAAAGGCTTGCTACACATCACAAGCAGACCATAATAAAATACAATCAATAATTTCAAAGAATGTATTTATTAGGACATAATTAATAATAATAATAATAAAGAAAAAAACAACACATGAGATTTTACTCTTTAAAACAATGACTAAGCCAAAATACAGAAGCAATGTGTGGACAAACTGTACTCACCTTTATTATTTCCAGGGATTTAAGAGTGTAATTAGCAGCTAGGAGGTGCTAATCAATTACACATAAGGAGCTGATCGCCATTAGTGTGAACACAGATGTTTAGACAGTTTGCTGCTTTGGAGCATTCGGGTTTGTAGTAACATAATGCCATGGAGGAAAGACATCAGCAATTATCTTATCAAACTGGGAAGACATGTTAGGACATTTTCAAACTACTTTTAGTCTAACTCTCTACAATGAAAAAGATAAATCACTCGTGTGGATATTTTTAAAAACAGACTCAAGACCCACCTTTTTAGTTTAGCATTTTAATCATTACTTTATTATTACTATTGTATTTATTCATTTATTTATTCTTAACACACAGGCTGTATTCAGCTTCTATTTATTTATCATTTATATATTTGTTTTATCATTATGTATTCTCTTATTTCATGAGTTCTTTTATTTTATGGGTCTTAGCAATATTACTTTTATACCCAGGGTTAGTTTTTAAATTGTTTTACATTTGGTTTTACTGTGTTTTATCTCAGTGTTTCCCCACACCACAAAACCCCAGAATTTATGACAGTGTTTCCTTGGTCCTTTTAATTTTAATTTTAATTTTAATTTTAATTTTAATTTTAATTTTAATTTTAATTTTAATTTTAATTTTAATTTTAATTTGCTTTTACCCTCTGTGTTGTGTGTGTGTTTGATGGGAAGGGGGGGAGGCTTGCCGCTCTTGGGTTGGGGTTCTGGGGGATTTTACTCTCTGTAAAGCACCTTGAGTTCCTTTTTTTATGTATGAAAGGTGCTATATAAATAAAGTTTGATTTGATTTGATTTGATTTAGAAAATATCCCCAGGAGTGGATGTTCCAGTAAGTTCACATCAAAATCCAAGAGCTATCACCCAGACTACAACCCTAACATCTAAAGGCCTCAGTTAGCATGTTAAAATATTACAGTTGATGACAGTATGAATTTTTATAAATGGTATGACCTGATTGGAATGGTTGCCAGTAGAAATACTCCTCTTTCTCATAAGAACATGGCAGCACAGCTAAAGTTTCAACATACCAAAATACTTCTGGAACAATGTCCTTTGATGGATGAGACCAAAGTGGAGGTGTTTGGTCATAATAAAGAAAACTAAACAGTATACCAGCACAAACACCTAATGCCAATTTTCAAGCACGGTGGTGGAGAGGTGATGGTTGGGGTTTGTTTTGTAGCATAAAACAAGCCAACAAAATGTTGGTGTAAACTCAGGCATCCAGGTTATGGTAATTCAAAGAGCTTGATCCTGGCCACTATGTGGGGCCTTCAAGTCATGGTCCCCTGTGTTGTTTACCTGTCATACCAAACAGGGGCAGAACTAGAGGGGTGGCCAAGGTGGCTATGGCCACCTCTCAAATCTCACAGTACACCAAAGGTGCTTCCATAGCTGATTGACAGGTCAATGGAGGAGGATAGAAATGTCTTTCCAGACACACCTTGATCACCAGTGTCACTACACCAGTATGAATAGAATTCTTAAGTGATTTTCTAAATTAGTCAGGAACACTAAATTAGTCTTAACCTGATTTGGTAAAACCATGCCATATTTAGTTGGTGGTGAGAGTATATAGGGACTACACATAAACTCAGTTAATCAGAATTTTTTCCATTAGAGCTGAAAATAAACTATAAAGATACTCAAAGAGTTCCTCAATAGCCAACATACTTCCCACTAATGACTAAGGTAAAGCTACATGATCTAGTTTAAATTAAACAGAAGGCTAGCAAGACTGCTAGTAGTAAACTATGGCATGAAAATGTAGACAAATAAAACCCGTAACCAGACTTATTTTGTATAGGAAGCTATAAGACTGAAGCAAACTGAAATATTTAAAACTTTTTCGTAAAAAGCACGGACACAGATCAGGCCGAGACAGACCCGAACCCACGTATTGCCCCAGCAGCTCCCAATGAGTTAGACATGCAAGTCTTAATGTGAAGATGTTTCTCATTTCTCATGTCTCTCTAATGTGACCACAGTTATCACATCCATGAGAGTGTGTATTTTATAGAGAGGAACACAATAAAATTAAATAAAACTTTATTTATATATCACTTTTCAGATGAAAAGAACTCAAAGTGCTTAAAACAAAGCAACCATGTGCAAACATATACACACAAAGAAACACAATTTAGAGCAGTGAATAAATAAATAAAAAAGGAAATTTTCCAGTTTAACATACAGTGGATGGATACCCTGACACCTCTCTCAAATGAGAGTCTTTCATGAAGCTTTACCTGAAATGCTAGCTCTCCTACGCTGAGCCACGCATCTATAAAGTGGTGGTTTGGTGTCTCCTATAAAAAGGTCTGGGTATCCATCGATGCACTACACTGGATATGCAACACAGTTTGTGAACAAGCTTCAGTTTGAGGACGTTGTTGGGTTTGAAATGTACTAGAGAAGATCCTTCTTTTCCCATGGGTCAGATGAGCAGCCATCGGTCATGCAGCAGCAACAAAAATATTTAAATGAAATGAAATGAAAATACTTTATTAATCCCAAAGGGAAATTCAATATTGTAGTAGTAGTTTTTTTTTTTTTTTTTTTTTTTATAAAAACAATCACAATAATTAATTAAGGGCTTTGTTCTTCAGCCTGATAGCTGCTGGAAGGAA
>JBAFSZ010000023.1:7079774-7095917 GCA_036919955.1 Melanotaenia pygmaea | reverse complement strand
AAAAATATTCAGAAAAATCTCCCGTATAGCACAGCCTCTGACCAGCGCGAAAAATCTACCCGAACAGACACAGATTGACAGCTGATGTCTTAAAAAAGACGCCTATATTGCAAAAAATCACGAGTTAAAAACAGAGCTACTACAATTCCTGCTGCCACCTAGCGGCGCATTCTAGAAAGGGAATAAATGGCTTAAAATAAGCATAGATGCCAATCAGCTAAAGTTGTATTTACCTACGCTTAAGGGCTTTGTTTTGTCCAGAATTTATAGATGAATGCTTTCTATTTATTTTTTTATTTCTTTATTTATTTTCTTTATTTATTTTTTTTTACCATGACCGTAGATCTGAGGTGGGACACTGGTTATGGTTATAAAATTAGAAGCATAGCTAAATGATTTGTCCCAACAGAAACTGAGAAGGAAGGTGTCCATGTAATGCGATAAAAAGACTTGAGACAAACAAAGCCATTGCTAATGTGAGGCCTTGGGTAACTGTGCTGCTGCTAGATGAGGCTGGACCACAAAAAGTCATAAACAACACAAATAATCTCATCTAAATATTGACTTTATGGCTATCAAAGGTTTTATGATATAGAGTGAACTATTAACTGGTGAGGTATAAAGAGTACAATTCCATGAAATTAAGAGTAGCTAAGTGCTAGCACTAGCATGTTTGTGCAAGACATTGTTAAAACCTTTCCTTTAAAGCACAACGCATTTGAAAAACATTAGGGTTGTGATGAAAGTCTTTGAAACTCAGTTTCTTTTCCACTTTGTCTGCAAGCTAGCTTCTTAGGGAGTCTATCTGAAGTCATCAATAGTGTGAAACAAATCAAAATGCACTGGGAAATGTATTACACAACTCTGGGCAGCCTGCTGCTGGGAGTTATAGTTGATTAACAGACAGCTGCCGGAGTTACTTTGGGTATGGACATGGAGACTGAGGAATGTTTGTTTTGATTTCAGACAGCTAAGTCAAGGAGTTCGAGCAATGAAGTGTGTTTACATGTGCACTCAGATAATGTTTGTATGCCTGCATGTAAATAATAGGAGGGCTCAATCACAGCAAATTACTCCCACTTGCCTTGCCTCTGTTTTTGTTTTCAACTCCTCATCCATGACTGGAAATTAGGTCAATAGTCACATGTAATTTCTTCCAGCCAGCGGAGCTATGACAGTCAAGAAAAAAGAAAAATTATTCTGTAGCTAAGTTTTAAACTTGAGCACTTTGACTTCCATTGTCCAAAACATAAAGAGGTTTTCTTTTACACCGAGCTGTATGGAGGCACAAATTGGCCATGTGACTGTTGACTTTGGAAGGACTCCAGCTGCAGTGACCTTGTGGAAAGTCACCATCGCAGGTGCTGGACTGAATGTGCAAAATTCCTGATATGAGTGTTTACAGGGAGCGGCAGGAATGAGGAAACAAAGAACAAAACAATACAAGTCATAGAGATAAAGGTTCATGCTGACAGTAAAGTCAGCACTCATCTTCAGACTGAAACATGTTGAGTCCACGGCGAAGCAGCGATGCATATCTGAAATAATACAAAGCCTGATCATGGGTTTCTTTTTCTTCCTGGCAACTTACACTAAGGGTGGATCAAGAAGTTAGGGTGACTCACTGTCCATAAGGTCATCAGTAACTGGCAAGCTAAACTCTGGATATATCTGTAATACAAAATATAGACATCTTTAATGTAGTGTTATTGCTGTTGTTTGTCCACATTATAGATTCTTATTGATTGTATGATTTTTTTACCATAAAAGCTATTACTATTGCCTTGTGCCTGGTGTAATCTAATTATGGTTCTACACCACTAAACTTTGCCAAATGGTGATTGTTACTAAATGCAGGGGCACACAACAAGTTTATTTTACCTTTATTTTAGATTTTTACGGATTTCTTCCCTGAGAAGCAACATAAAGGGGCTAAAATGCATAACATTATGTACTCTGTGCACTTCTACGTCCTGATAACAAAAATGTTCATATTGGGCCAGAGACTAAACATTAACCAGGTGCAACACACTCCTTTATCTCCATTAAAAGGCAGAAATAGCAGCAGCTCTTGGCTTTAGGTTTTAAGTGCACCTTACATCTAATGGTTTACACAAAGTATTCTTTATAGACTTTTTCAGTCTGTATTGTTTTAATGTGGTGTCATATATGTGCAGCATCTATATTTAGCATAGCTGAACATACCGTTGAGCAGGTCTTTGAATGAACCTTTTTGATCACCAGCCAGTATGGCTGGTAGGTCGCTAAATTTAGGTTAGCCGCATTATAAGTACATCTGAATGCATTTAATCATACGTGCTTAATACATGTGTACAAATACAAGCACACTCTTCCTATCTACATACTCGTGCTGCTTCCTGCTTTTAACATCCTACATATTATTGTAAATGTTTATCTTATTGTGTGTTTTAAAAGTAGTATGTTTAATTCAATATTCACTATTATTCATCCTGGAAATCTAACCAGGGACAGAGGTAGCAAATTATCCCTGTGTGCAAATAAACCTGTGTACATGGCTTTTACTTTAAATGATTTTATAAAGTTATTTTTATTGGATTTGTCCCTGTTCAAATACATAAATTTGAGAACAGATGGTGCCAACATGGCCATTTTGAAGCTAATGTCTATACTAAAACTTCTCTAATTTTGTTCTGCTTCACTTTATCAGAGTTGATCTCAGCAGCGATAATGTTAACATACTGTCCTGCAATGTCACAGCTTCTTCATTCTAAAGAGATATTCATAGTTATCCTGAATATGTTTGAATTTTTAGGCAAGCCTGAAACATTTTTCATTTGTGCTATGTGTGTTTTCTTTTATTCCTAAGCAGTAAAAAATATACTGATATTTGCCCATCTTAAGAAATCTCCCTTTACAATGAATCCAAAAGTACTCAAATACACCTTGTGGTTGCAGAGATGTCCTAATTTTATTATAGGAATGCAAGAACATGCAAAATAAATACATGACAAATAGGCCCAGGTTTCAAAATGTTAAATTGTTTTCATTGATGTTTTTATAAACATGCCGAACAACAAGAAGAAGAAGAGACTCAACGTCCTCTTTTATCCCTGTCTTGAGGAACATTCTCTTCTGACTCTTTCATGGTCTTTCACTGTCTCCAGCTTAAATAATTTGTCCCAACGATAAAAAGGTTTGTTTTATTTATTTATTTTTTTTTTTTATTTGTGTAGATGTGTCAGTTCTTTACTTTATGGTAAAACACCAACCACTTACAAACCAAAAATCCTTTTGTATTAAGTTTCTTGTTTTCATTGTCTCATTTTTTCTCACTTACTTGATTAAAATTTTGCTCCTCATTCAGCTGCACTTTGTTCAGACAGTAATGCATAAATGACATCACATATGTCGTCCATGGATGAAATCGGTCATTCATTTTCTATACTGCTTATTACAATCATGGAATAATGAAATAAATAAATATTTGGAAAATGTAGTGACAGCACTGCAGGATAAATAACCAAAGTGATTTACTTCATTCATTATCTGCCAAACTGGCCAGTAAGTTTTCATTTATACCAACTAAAATCAATTTTAACCCAAATTTGGCAGGATGGTGTGTATTAATTTAGAGCCCTGCCTACATGTAGCTCTTCTGGACAGTTCCTGCAAATGTGCAGACACCTGTTGTAGCTTTCCACTGCATGGCATCTTGAGCTGTTGATGCCTTTTGGTTTTATTTTTCCCAGTTGTTGGAAAACTTAGCACTTAAAAGTAACGATCGCTGTCGTTAGGTGCTGAGTAGCGAAAGTAAAAATTTGCTCTTAAGCTGAGAATATACTTGTTTATAATTATACATTTATCATGGCTGCCTCATGGTGATTGAAGCGTTGTGCATGTCCTCAGAAATGAACCCTTTGCATATTCGCTGCAATTTGTGAGTTACAGCTAGGGGGCAGTATGGGGATCGGTTTGACCAGAGAAAAGTTATCAGGGCTGACGTGAGTAAAATTGGCCGAAAGCTTTGTTTGATTTAAATGCCTTACACACCACCTGCTAACCTCCCATATTGTCATCATATTTCATATTTTGTTTACACTCAACAAGTTCAGCAAATCAACCAGGCTTGAGTTCTCTAATGTGCATCCTAGTGAAATCCTCCAGCAACAAGCGTCATACATAAACAAAGAGATTAACAGTTACATACATGACAGAGTTGGTTGGCTGTAAAAATAAAATATATCTCTGGCCTAAAACTGCAATGGCTACTACTCAATGCCTTCTCACACTAAAATCTAATACAGCTGCCTCACCCTGTCTGTTGGTAATTTAACAATGACTATAGCCTCTTTTCGGCAAGTACCTACTCTACTCGACTCAACTCAGTTTAGGCCATTTTCTCTTACAAATGAATACCAGTTCTAAACTAGCTAAGTGGCTTCCATGTGAACAGAGGTTATGGCCTTTCTGACTTAAAGCAAAGAGCCAGAGAAGTCTGCAACAGGTGAGACAAGACAATATGGAAAAGTACAGGAGCATTTGACAGGGTTCTTAAGGAAGGAGTCGCTCTAATTACTCATCCAGTGAAATGACTTCCTGGCAAATAAGTCACATTTTCAGCTTGACTCAACAGGTTTCTTTGCAATTCCGGTTGAATACATGCTAAAAAAGTACCTGGTACCAGGTGCTACACCTTAAAAACCAAGCTGAACTGAGTAGGTACGAGTGGCAAGGTGTTGATAGCAATCTGGGGTCTGTAAGCAGAGGTTGGACCTTTATACACTGAAACAGAAATTCCTTTATTTCTAAACATCAGATGCATCTGTAGGAATGAGCAGCTACACGTGGGAAATAAATCAGAACCAAATTCTGAATTGAAACAAAAGAATGAAATATGGTTTAGAAATCGAAGTCAGGTAAGAAACAGTTATCCACAATATTTAGCAAATCTTAGTAAACTCTCCTTCTCTCTCAAGTAGAAGCTGCAACAAACAGCCAATGAAAGGTAAACTTATTAAACATTGCCATGCTATCTTCAGACATGATCCGTCTTGTGATGCTTGACAGACATAAAAAAAACTAAAAAGATTAAAAAAAAGATGTTTGGGAGTGAATCAATCCTTTGTGGGCACAACAGCATCGGCGTCTGCGCTGGAAGCAGAATGTAGGTCAGCTCCTCCCATTTTTCTTCAACACGACCCCACCTTGTTTTTACCCTTCCACCAAACACATAAGCAAGCAGCGGAGCCTCAAATGAACCCAAAGCAGAGCAGAAATAAAGACGTGGGGAAAAAGTGGGGGTTGCTGATCAGTGAAACTCCAGCAAAGAGCACACTAAAATCCTAATTCGGCCTTTCTTACATGGCTCTGTCTCTTGGCAACCACCCCTCCTCCTCCCTGACTTCTTAGGAATTAGCTCCCAAACTCCAAGAATTCAAACCATATACAGCAGCCTGTGAGCACACACACCAACAGACTAAACTGTGGTCACGTGTCTGCCTTGATTCTGCCTTGGCAGCCAACTGCAGGAATGTCACATCTGCGGCGACCCCTCTTAAGTCCGACCGTTATACAACAGCAAGTTCAGTCCCCTCAAGTGTTGATGCTGTGCCGTGACTGTCAGGACAGAAACAGAGACACCTTTTAAGGAGAAAAATAAAGGTGATATGTGATCTGTAAAGGGTTGGGGTGGATTTACAAAGAAAAAGAGATAATGAGGGGGGGATTTTTGCTTCCCATGAGGCAAGAATCTGAGCACAGCCTCATATCAAGGCCTCTCGGCAGCAGCTGACTGCACGGCTGTTGACGGGTGACTTCAACCTCCCGTTGGTCAGGACCGTGTTATAAAATCACACTTTGCATCACACCACAAACAGATGCAGCCATTATAAGCTGGATGGTAGACAGGTTAAATCACAAGATAAGACTCAGCAATATGAAAATATTAAGAAGGAGGGAAATGTATCTAAAGATTACCTGATACATAACTAAAGGGAAGACGGAGAGAGGCCCCAGTTTAGGGAATTTAAAGCAGCATGTCTTCTGTCGAGCTAGGGACATAAATTTTAAAACTTGTAGTCATTTCTTCCATGCATTACTAAACTTTGACTTTAGTTATATTGGCCAGTCTCAGCTAGATTTACAACACAAAACTTAATCAAGGCATGAATCATATAGTGGTTGTAGTTTTATGAATAGCAGCCAGGCTTCAGCATCAAAATAGTTTACACAGGAAAGTAGATACCATGGAGGGGAAGAGTAGACACACGTCTGACAAGAGGTTCCCAGAGAGATAAGGAAAATATGATCTGAAAACAGAGACGCAAACTGAACTCTGGTTGGTTATACAACTCTCTAAAAGGGCCTTTTTTATCGGACTGACAGCCCAGCAGCCTTTGCATAAAAAAGACACATTAGACACAACAAACAAATACATGAATTTAAGCAGATTATTTAGAAAGTGTGTGACTAATTGGGCTGTGGTTTGGCTGTACAAACAGGCCAATAACTGTAGCATTAAGTGTTTTTCTAGCATCTTATTCAGTTTTTGTGCACCAATAAGAAAGTCATCTCCATGAAAACATACATGCTTCATGGCTTTGCCGACATACATCTCTTGCTCACGTTATCTGCTTCCTTTGCTCACGTTATTAATCACACACACTCCCACAGCTCCTGTGTGTCACAGTGTAACTGATGCGTCTTTCTCCACATATAAAGCCACTGAACCTACTTTCTTGTCCAGTTCAAGCTAGTTTGTCAAAAAGCAGCAGGCTGCGAGCCCCATGTAAGTGAGATCTGAGAGGCTGGAGAGAATACCTTCCAGAGAGACTGCTGAAAGGTTTTTTTTTGGGGAAAAGGCTTGAGAGATTCAGAGGTCAAGGCTGCACTAAAACATTATCAGAGCAGCAATGGAAGAAGGAACTTTATTTATTTCCAAAGAAACAAAAACACATTATCACTCACTGACTATTTTATCAGGTACAATGTTCAATTACTTTTTACACAGTTTATTAGCCCATCACGTGGCATGTAGACATGCTGAAGATGACTCACTGAAGTTTAAATTGAGCATCAGAATGAGGAAGAAAAAGTCTTTAAGTGACTTTAAACTTGGCATGGTTGTTGGTTTGAGTATGTCAGAAACTGCTGATATACTAGGATTTTCACACACAACCATCTTTAGGGTTTACAGAGAATGGTCTGAAGCAGAGAAAATATCCAGTCAGCAGCAGTCTGGACCAAAATGCCTTGTTGATGTGACAGGAGAATGGGCAGACTGTTTGGAGATGATAGAAAGGCAACAGGAAGTCAAATAAGCACTGATTCCAACCAAAGTCTGCAGAACAGCATCTCTGAGCACACAACGCATCCAACCTTGAAGCAGACGGGCTACAGCAGCAAAAGACCACACCGGGTACCTCTCCTGTGGAACAGAAAACTCATTTCACACAGACTCACCAAAACTGGAAAAGCAAATATTTTCTTGGCACACTTTGGGCCCAACGTGGCCTGGTTTAACCACCACAGCCTACCTGAGTATTGTTGCTGACCATGTCCATCGCTTTATGACCACAGTGTAGCATCTTCTGATGGTTACTTCCAGCAGGATAATGCACCATGTCACAAAGCTCAGATCATCTCCAACTGCTTTCTAGAACATGACGATGAGTTCACTGGACTGTCCTCCACAGTCCAAGTCCACAGCTGATCCAAAGCAAAATGCCTAAAACCTCCACTCTTTCTTATGGCCAGTAGGGAGCAACTCTTCTAATCAGTGCTTTTACATGACAAAGATCAAATGGTTTTAGTGCAATAAAATCTGGTCTTTTAAAAGGCATCTAAACACCAATTTGACTGAAATCGTACCAAATTTCTCAAAAATGGACAAACACATCCAAATAATGCAAATAAAACTGAAATATGTCTGCAAGTATCTACTTAATCAGGCTTAAACCAGCCTAGATGCTTAGTTCCTGCTTCTGGCTTTGATCCAGAACTAATAGTAGAAAAGGCCTTTAGCAACAAGTACGGCTCATCTGAAATGCAAAAACTCAACATTTCATCATTTCACTGCAGTATAAATTATTTTATTGCAATTGTTTTGGACTAATAATAATAATAACAGGCCAACTTGAACTTGTTTTTGGTTTTACTTTGGCCAACGAGCAGATTCTCTTACTGGGAAGAGAACAGTAATGCTTTGGTCGAGTCAAGCTTGACTCAAGTGTCCCTGAAAACATACTGTATGAAGAAAAAAGAAAGATCTTGGGTGATCTGTATTCCAAATAATAATTTTCTTAGCTACTTAAGTTGTTTTCAAATCTTGTCTGCTTGTTGTCATGAGTATAAATGTGGATATTTGAATGTTTAACTTGTGTTTACACTCTACAGACTTGAATGTGAAACATAACAAAGTACACATGATCCAGTATGTTCTGTATGTTCTTTCCAGTCATTATTATGTTTTTCATCTAGTTTATGTTGCGACTGTTAACATAACTTAATTAGTTATAGTCCCACAGACAGAAATACCCTCATAAATGGAGATTTTTGTGCAACAGATTTCACTCATTAGAGCAAATGTTTGTCTCTTTAGTTGGAGCCGTAAGTGCAGCAGTTTCCTCATGCATGTTACATTTCTGCTTTACTTTCTTTTTATGTTTTACTCTTTCTCTTTGAATTATGTTCACATCTGTAAAATCCCCAAAATCCACATAATGGTCTATGAAGCAATTCAGTTTCCAGAAAGTCAACTGAGGTGTGCATGAATGAACATGACATACTTTGGACAAAGATCTGTTTACATTCATCTGAATAACAATCTAAACTTCTAAATGACTAAAACAGGCTGTTTCCCTTTGACAGAATAAAATCTGTCTTTCTCTGGTTATGGTTTTTATCATTCTTGCTCAATATTGGACGGATTCCTATTGAAAATGTAAAGCCAAAACTGGTGAAACAGGGGCCCAGATTTCAAAAGTATGTGAAATTTAGCCACAGCTAAGGAGATGTGAAGGGGTGAGGAGTTCATGTAGACGAGGAGGGGCATGTCCATGAATGTACTGGTGGATGAGGAGAGAGACCTTGTATTCTGTCCTGAGTGGGACAGGGAGCCAGTGAAGAGTTTTCAGGATAGGGATGATATGGTCTTGCTTGCGCACCTTCATCAGGATCCTGGCAGCGTTGTTCTGGATGTATTGTAGTCTCTGAACGCTCTTGTCAGGGATCCCGATGAGGAGTGCATTACAGTAATCCAGCCTGGAGGAGACGGCGGGGCAGCAACATGTACGGAGACTTCAGCTTCTTGGTGCAGCCGGTCTGGGTTAAAATCCTGGTCTGGGGCCCTTTGCTGCAGGTCATTCCCCATGATCTCTGTCCAGCTAAGGCCACCAGAGCCCAAACACCCTTTTACAGGAAAAGATTCATAATATGGCTTATAGTCTAAAACCATGTCAAGAGGTCAGAGAGGGCTTTTAATTTAGCCTCTGATGTTCCTATTTCATATTTCGGATAAATTGCAGCTCATTTTATTAATTTACTTTCCATGAATCCAGAATTGAAACTGCAACACCAGAGTCACCCATTACAAAATATGTATCATACATATTTCACTCACAGAAACATAAGATCTTAATTACCTTAAAAACCTCAACTAAACACAAAGAAAAGGACAGAGAGTTGAGCCTGAGGTTTATATGCGACAGAGGGGCAGCAACATATTGATTTGTCCTCCACTCACAACTAGCTGCTACTTTAGGTTTTTCATACATTGCTCAAATTAGACAATAGACTAGCCAGTTTTTCTTTTTTGGTTGTCATGACAATGTGAAAACTCGTGGTACCTTTCCTCTCTGAAAATGGTCATAACCATCTTAATTGTAATTAAATCAAACCAGGATGTTTCCCACCACTACTGCAGATGTTGTGTGAATAAACAAAGTAAAAAGTTGCTATATTTTGTAAAGAATTTTTAAAAATACATTTGAATGAAATAAACACAAAGACCAAAGATCAAATGTCAACAATCAGACATATTTTTAAAATTTATCTTTATTGATCTCTGGCATCAGATAAAGATAAGAAAAAGATAAAGAATGACAGAAAAGAAATAAAAAAAAATGTTTAAACCACCAAAAATTTGTATACAAAGGAGTTAATCATGTAACATACTCCACGTGATCGCGAAGACGAGTATCTGATTGTGTCCAACAGGGTTTTGAGCAAAGTTTTTACCATAAAGTGATGCGAAAGGTTTTAGGTTACGTATCAAATATGATAGATACATGATTAAAGGGATAAGAGAAAACCCACCCATGGTTCCCGTCAGTCCTCACCACATAGACTGACTCACCTACCATCATGTCTGTGGGATAAACGATTCATTATCTGGCTTGTAAACTCAGGCTGTGGGAAGATCTCCAACATCTATCTGCTCTTTAGCAAAACCAGGGTCTTAAAGTGCATAAAGTGTATATCTGGCCTGATCAAAGTTTTTGGTGGTGGTGTTAAGCTTTATGATCCTTTTAGTTAAATAAAAAGATAACATGTCAGTTCAGTTCTAATTACGCTGACTTTGTAATGCATGAGTAATTAAAGACCTTATCTAACTTATACCCCCAAAGAAAAGTATTTTCATGAGTCCCAAGTGCTATCAGAGTGGGGCTTTAAGCAGAACTTTAAGCAATGAAAAATGTCCCAATCTCAGAGTGAGTTTCCATCATAGGTTTTACCATTAAATCAGCAGCTAGAGGTCAAGACTTATGGCCAAATAATGATCATAATTATTTTAACTTTTTATCTCAACACAGACGACAACCTCTCCAAGATCACCTAGTGAGGGAAAATTGTCCAATATTAAATAATTTCTACCCAGATAGAATTTCCACTTATCAAGTCATTTGGTAAATGAAGACAGAAAACCAGCAACAGCTGCCCTGCAGTCATCTTGAGGAGTTTTACTACATGACTCAGCATCCACTTTCCAACAAGTCCATGCAGACCAGAAGGAAGGTTTGAGCTTTAAGGAGGTTTCCTAAATCAGTTTCTGTTTATTCCTTAAACTTGTTTTCTTTCAGTTGTAATTGCACAATTTTGTAGAAGTGCATTATTCATATTTGCCTGTTTAGACATAACAGCTGCAATGTTGTTGAGCCTCCGGTGTAACTGCAGGGAAAAAAAACAACATGCTGCATATCTGTCAGTCATCTGCCTCATGTCACGTTGGCATAAAAAGACAGAAACAATCTGTCCCTTCATGTTTTCTCTTGTGGCCTTATTATCAGACAATATGCAAAGTTTTTCTAAATACACCGTTACGATGGGCTGTTCCATAAATTTCAGAGCTATTAAGTGGCTGAGCTAAGTCTCATTAAAATAAAAAAAAAAAAGTACAATAATAGATTTGGTTTTATAATCTTATAGGACACAGAGAGCAAGTCTAGTACAACTTCTTATTTAGGGATTAAAGGAGGCTTAATTTGCTTCTGCCTTGCATTTCTATTGAGGGAGCACAGATTTTAAATCACTTTACATTCATTCAGTCATGGAAAGCCAAAATCATGACTGAGAAAAAACGAAGTCATTGTGCATCCCTAGCTGTAGCTATAGCCTAGGATTTGCTGTTCCTGTTTGTAAACCCATTTAAATTCAGCTATTCATGTCTGTTTTAATAAGTAGAGGAGAGACAAGTGAGATGTGTAGTAAAAGAGGAGAGGAAGAACGAGACAGTTAATGTCTGACTGTTTCTCTGTGTTCAACACAAACACAAACGTCCAACCTTCAGCAGGACTCTGTAGGAAGGTGCTGCGTCACCAGATTGGAAAACCACCACCCAGCAGAACTGTGTTTTTTTTTTTTTTTTTTTTTTCTTTTTGACATCGGGGCTTTTGATGATCCTCTGATGTTGCTAAATCAAATGTTACCTGGCTCTGACAAGACTAATGATTTTATCTTTGCTTATATAAGTTTATAAGTGATGGATTTTATCAAACTGGCCCAACAAGTTAACACACACATTGTTTTGCTTCTATGGCTGTAAGTTCCTTTTGTATTTTCTAGAGATCCACCGATACCAGTATCGGGTATCAGCCCAGTACTATGTATGTGTACTTGTACTCTGTTTTCATAAAAGTGTTCTGATGTTACGGAACCCAAAACCAATGTGATAAAAGTAGGACATTAAAAATGAACACATTAATACAAAGAGATTAATCCGTGGAATAAATGTGTTAATTTGTTTTATCCTCCGCAGGAGGACCCATCTGATTTATCCCACAATGAACCACTCAGTGGTTGTATCTGCCATTATGGTCCACCCTCCTTACCAGTGAACTGTAATGGGATTTACTAGTACTGATATTGGTATTGTTATCAGCATGTATTCAAATGCAAGTACTTGTACTCAGTTTGAAAAAATGTGGAATCGGTGCATCCCCAGTGTTTTCCGAAGGGTGCTTTCTTTGTGCAGGTCGGGTTGTGTGCAACGAAAAGAGCATAGAAGAAGTAAATGAGACACATAACATCACACTGTTTAGTTGTTTAGTAAAACGAGAAAGTAAACCGGTTCTAGAGAAAAATCTGAAGGAGGCGGGACGTGGCGCTAATATAATGGTAAAGGAAACACTCTCATGAGAATACTTATTTATTTAACATGGTGAATTCTTCCCAGTTACAAAGGCATTGATATATCAACAACCATCACAATACAATGGTATTTATTTTATTGTTTCTTGATTGACTTTTTGTATGTTAACAAATTTTTACATTGGAGGTAGAAACACAGCGACAAAAACAGTTGAACTACTTTGCATTTCCAGTCACACAGCCCCCTACTGGTGAACGAAATACAGTTTCTCAGTCAGTCCCAAGGCTGGGCTAAGTCGCACTAAAATGAAAATAAAAAAACTTAATTATTTAAAATAATAGATTTGGTTTTATAATCTTATAGGACACAGAAAGCAAGTCTAGTACAACTTCTTATTTAGGGATTAAAGGAGGCTTAATTTGCTCCTGCCTTGCATTTCTATTGATGGAGCACAGATTTTAAATCACTTTACATTCACTCAGTCATGGAAAGCCAAAATCATGACTGAGAAAAAACTATGTCATTGTGCATGCCTAGCTGTAGCTATAGCCTAGCATTTGCTGTTCCTGTTTGTAAACCCATTTAAATTCAGCTATTCATGTCTGTTTTAATAAGTAGAGGAGAGACAAGTGAGATGTGTAGTAAAAGAGGAGAGGAAGAAAGAGACAGTTAATGTCTGACTGTTTCTCTGTGTTCAACACAAACAAAAACGTCCAACCTTCAGCAGGACTCTGTAGGAAGGTGCTGCGTCACCAGATTGGGAAACCACCACCCAGCAGAACTGTGTTTTTTTTTCTGTTTGCAGTTGGATTTACGTAATCTTCATGAAACTTGAGACCAGAGTAAATTCCCCAAAAAAAAAGACTTTAAAAAACTTGCATGTGGTAGTTTTGGCATCGGGGCTTTTGATTATCTTCTGATGTTGCTAAATTAAATGTTACCTGGATTTGACAAGACTAATGATTTTATCTTTGCTTATATAAGTTTATAAGTGATGCATTTTATCAAACTGGCCCAACAAGTTAACACACATTGTTCCTTTTGTTTTTTCTACAGATGCACCGATACCAGTATCAGGTATCAGCCCGATACTGTGTACGTGTACTTGTACTCTGTATTCTTAAAAGTGTTCTGATATTACAGAACCAATGTGATAAAACTAGGACTGTGAAAGATGACAACATAAATACAAAGAGATTAATTAGTGGAATTAACGTGTTCATTCTTTTACACATTATTACATAAACAACAAACATATTACTCAATGCGTAAAAAAAATCTTAATGTGGCATCTTTTGAGCAAAACCAAAGCAATACTCTTCTGGCCTGAGATTGCATTCACCCTGCTCTACTCAAACAAATCGGCTTTTTATAAATAACGTATTCCATTCTCCACCAGCGGCGGCGCTGCACCAAGATTTACTAAAGGAGAAGACGAAACACAATGAAGAAGAAAACTGGTTAATCAGTTAGTTAATGCAGGAATACTTTGGTTTCTAGTCCATAACAGCAAAATATGGAGCTGCATCAGAACCACTCCTCTGACAGGAGTCGCCTCTTTCATTCATTTTAAAGACAAATCCCTGATTTATCATTAGCCAAAGTGGCCAGTAAGTTTTTATATGTACCTGCCAAGTTAAATTTTAAAGATGGACTACAGAACTTTTGCAGATTTTCTCAGTCGCTCCCTATCAACAACTAATTCGGCATCCATCTTGCACCCTTCCTATACCTGTGAGGTCTTTCCAGGTTGTAAATGGAAGTCTTATGTTGACTTTTTTGTTCTGGCTTTTTCTGTTTCATTTCTTTTCTTCCTCTGAAGTCTTTTTTTTAGCCACATGCGGCTGGTTGAATGCGACGGCCTCTGCCAGAGACGATCACTGGGCCCAGCTAAGAGCTAAGCCGAAAGCTAGCTCAATGGCTGCCTCCACTCATAACCAGGAGATGTGGAATCCGGTCGCTAAGGGGAAACACAGCAGCAAAACCTGGCAATGCCTGGCATCTCCTTCGGCCATTCAAACTTCAAATAAGTTTTCCATCCTGAGCGAGGAAGACTTCCCTTCTCTCCCTGATCGCAGCTCGTCTGGCTCCTCTTCAAAGCGTGATGGCTACCTGGCTTCCCCTCCGTCTTCCACAAAGGCAGTAATGAGACCCGCTTCTCCTATGGAACGTAAATGCTGGCGTCGGTCCGTGGTTGTTCGGCCTGGCTCGATTCACTTTACGCCCAGACCGGGGATGGACGTTCCCATCTCTGGCTATAAGCAGGAGGGACATCTGGAGTCGGGCAACACGGGTGCTTGGTCCCGCAGCAAACTTCTGCCAGCTGACTCAGCTGGCACTCCCAGGGCCGGCACCGGCACTCTGCCCACCACTGATCACCTGATCAGCGCTGGCCGTGCGCTCTGCTTGGGTGAAACAAGGAAGGCTGTATCTGTACAAAATCACACACCTGGTTGTCCGGAGAGCATCGTTTCAACATCTCCACCTCCCTTGTTTGCGCCAACAACAATAATTGTGGGAGATTCCCTCACCAGAAACATCAAATTTTTCAACGCCACCACACACTGTTTTCCTGGAGCCACGGTCCTGGACATCCTCGACAAGCTCCCTGGGCTGCTGAACTCTATCCCAACTTCTATTGAACGCATCATAGTTCATGTGGGAACACATGATACAGCCCATCAGCAGTCTGAGCTGACAAAAAAGGATAATAGGGACCTTTTTAACCAGCAGCTGCGGGAAATCTGTTTTTATTTCGGATCCGATCTCAACACTAGTCCTTGGAATGGGGTGCTTCAGCAGGATCCTTATCCTCCACACCTGGCTTCTGTCTTCCTGCAGTGCCCACAAGGTAGGTTTTATTGACAATTTTAACCTCTTCTGGAACCGGGCCTCTTTCTTCAGAGGCGACGGAGTTCACCCAAGTCGGCTGGGAAGCAGGGTGCTAGCGGCAAATATGCAGCATGCTGTACAGTGTTCTACACGTGACTGACTAATTACCAACAACAACACCCTACCTGCACCATTGAGCACTGTATCCCATGCCAGCGTCCCCATCAGTACCACCTGGCATCACCACCCACACCTGTGTCTCTCCCCATACAGTCCATAATCACGAACAGAACACAGATACTCAGTAAAAAGTCCCACAGAAACCCTGCTAACCTCACATCAATACAGACACTTAACAGGCCACCCAACACACACCCGGTTTCTAAGGACACTCATTCTGGTCCCCTAAATATGGCCCTACTGAACGTCAGATCACTCTTAAATAAGTCCTTTCTTATAAATAACCGGATTTTAGACAACAGCATTGACTTTATGTTTTTAACAGAGACATGGCTCAGCACAGATGCCCCCATCACCCTAATTGAAGCATCACCACATAATTACATGTTCACACATACGGCCAGGAATGGCAGAAAGGGTGGTGGGACAGCCTCTATCCTGTCATCTTCCATTGGTTTTAAAGACATTTCGTTTGAAGAACACTCTTCTTTTGAATATCACACCATTGTTTTTAGCAGCCCACCTGTCCTTGGAGTAACAGTATATAGACCTCCTGGAAGGTG
>JBAFSZ010000023.1:7044540-7071579 GCA_036919955.1 Melanotaenia pygmaea | reverse complement strand
CTGGACAAAACTGTAGGCATAGCCATTGTGTAATAACTGTGTAAGAAATGTGAAAAAAAAGAATAAAAATAAGGAAAGAAACAGTGGAAGAGAAGGAGTAGAAAGGGGGAAGGCCACCACGTGAAGGCAGGGAGTGTGTTGCCTGAGAGCCATGTGCCGGGGTTAGGCGTGTGAGTGACTGATCCTGTGCACGTCACAGGATGACTCACTCTGGAGGAGGCTACACACACGTACACATCCTCATTCACATACACACAAAATGCACACATATACTCACATAAATCCATCCAAAGTAATGTGAAGAAGTACGCCTGCTGTCTAAAAATAAGCGAGGGAATAAACAGACAGAGCAACACTTGCAGATGCACTTGACACCACAAGCCAGAATAGTTCAGGGGAGGAAATGATCCTCCAGCTCACGGAGAACGAGGAAATAATGATAGGAAACATGTTGAAATCAAGGCCAAATGGAACCTGGAGACACGTCAACCAGGTCACCACAGAAACCTGAAAAGTGGGACACATCTGGAAAACTGGTCTAAGTTTAAATACTAACTTATGTATGAAAAAAAAATCATTTGAACTTTTATGCTTGGAGAAATTTACAAATTTTCCAAAATTAATTATAGCAGCGGGATAAAGAAACTGACCACAGCCATGTTGTATCATGCAGTATAAGATCTGATTTTAGCTAAATAAATGTGCATTGTAAGCTATTAATTTGTCAAATAGACAACGTTCAAACTGCAGGCTGGGCTTTCTGACCACCAGCCAATGTGGCTAGTAGATTGCTCAAATTTTTATTTATTTATTTATTTTTCAAGAAAAATAATCCTGAACCCTGAACATATTTAATTATACGTTTCTTTCTTTGTTTTCATTAAATCACTCAACAACCATATCTTCTCAATATTCACTTTTCCAGCAAGGAACAAAGTAATAAGTTTAGGAGCAAGGACCACAACAGTGTGAGCTTTAACTGATTTAATGAGGCTGAGTGAAGGAGGATGTGGAGTCTGGGGTGGTGAAATGTCGAGCTGGTGATGGAGACTCTGAGTGGGGGTGCCATCTCGGATCTTCTGGAGACCAGCGGTATGAAACCCCCCAAAGTTAGGCCTGGTTTGAGCTGAGAAGAGAATGAGCTTGGTGGATATTACAGAGGTTGTTGCGAATGTAGACGCAGTAGACTTGTGATGACTAGGCGCTCTGAGATTCAGAGTCGGAATTCAGAAGGAATAGATGGTGTAATGTTCTGGTGCTACGCCTGACAGTCAAAGAACTGATCCAGAATCTTGTGGCAAGTCTTCCTGTTTCAGTGGTGAACAGAGGATCTTGAGAAGAGGCGGTTGCTTCCAGTCTGGGACGGATGTAGTTATTCAGATAAATTGGAGATGTGATGCCGAGGTGATCCATTTTGCTTCTCTTTAGAGTGAATATGAGACAGTCTGGCATGTGGATGGTGATGTCTGATAGGCACGGGTGAAAAGAAGTGTTGTCGGTTAGGGTCAAAGTCAAAGTTTTAAAAGTTCTTTATTGTCATTCTTTATAATAACATTCTATTAACATAAAGAACAAAGTTTGTTTCTCTAAAAGCCTGGGAGAACACAGATTGAAGATAAAAGCCAGATAAAAGAAAGAAAGAAAAGATAGTAAAAACCATAAAAGATAAAAACGGGTATTCTACCTGTTTAATAAATCAATAAATGAATAGCAATGTGGAGTGAGTGCAAGGCCACCCCTGCACCTGGAAACTGTCTGAGTGTTGCCCACTCAGTCTGACAGCCACGGGTAAAAAGCTGGACCTCAGCCAGGATGTTTTTGCTCTGATGCTATGTTACCTTCTCCCAGACGAAGGGGAGGAAACAGTTCAGCAGAATAACCTGAAAGGCCCTGCTCCTGCAGTCACTGATGTAAATGTCCTCAATAGATGGGAAGCTGCAGCCAATGATTTTCTCCATAGCTTTGGTCACCTCTTGCAGTGAAAGAGTAGGACAGGATCATCTCCACACCACATCTGTAGGAGGCAAGGAGGTAGGGGCTGAGGACCATAGAAAGCCAAAAAGGGCTAGCAAGATCATGGATTCTAAGGGTAAGTCGATGACAGGGGAGCAATAACCAGAACGCAGTTTATGGAAGCAAAGATGAAGAAATTTGGATTTAAGTGGAAGGCGGATACTGGTAGCAGCTGGTTCCGGTTTGTGTAGGCCTTTGAGGAGCATGGAAACATGGCAATAAGTGATGGCTGGACACTGGGTGCCGAACTCAAGCTTATAGAATAAATTCATGGCTGACAGGTAAGTCTGGATGGTGGAAGAGTGGATAGATTCTAGCCAGTCTGCAATTCCCCAGGTTGAGGGAAAGAAACGAGAGAACAGAGCGAGGTCGATAGGGTCACCTGCCAAAATACGCATGCTCACCAAACATCACCAAGCAGGCTATGCATGGTAAGATGAACAAAGGTGACCTGGTAGGTGGCACTGCCATGACAGGGATGAGGAGGAGATGAGTTGATGAATTTAGTTGTGCCCGAGTTTACAGTCTCACCAAGACAAACCAACAGAACAAGACTGAAGACACTGGTGCTGTAGTTGAGCTGAACAGGTAACAGGTGTTGAAAAGCTGTTTCTCACCACAGATTCATGGACGAGGTTTATAAAGGAGTCATATGTAACCGGGTAACTCTTCACAAAAAGGTACTTTTTTATCAGATAGTTATCAGATAGCTATTTAAAAATGAGTTTGTTTGTGTTCAATTTTTACATCGTGGCTTTCAGCCAATATTTTAATGATTGTCTTTGGTTATTTAAATGATTCACAACAATGAGAATTTATTTAAAGCATGGATATTGAGTAGAAAAAAAAACTTAAAAAAAAAATAAAAGGCTAGCTTTATTGAACCGGTTGAAACTAAACATTTGTTTTTTTGTTTGTTTGTTTGTTTTTAAATACATCACATCTTTTTATATTCATAGTTTTGTCAAACACAGTATTTATTTTGCATCCAGCTGCAGCTCAAACACAGAGTGATAGTTAAATAATTCTCAGTTTATTCCTGACAAAAGTTTTCAATCTTAAATTTAAACCAAATTATCTGCAACTTTAAGATTGAGAGAAAAACCTGAACTCCATCAATTAAACAAACTGTAATCTCCTTTGCATGTGTATAACTGTACCAATATAAACACAAACTCACTTTTGGGACTCAGTATTTTCTAAAATTAATTATTTGATTTTATCTCTGTGTTTATGTTATTTCAGTATTTCCCATTCTGAATAAAGTTTTACTCCGTGTGTTTAACTTCAAGATTAAGATGAAGAGAGCAAGAAAGTTTATTAAGGTGATGCAGATAAGTGAAACACATGATTATTATCTTCTCAAAATAGAGTAAAATTACACCAGACCCAAAAATAAGCTTCCAGTGTGTCATAGGGAAGTTGTAGTGTAGCAACGGTCGCCATGGTGTAGAAAAGGTTCACAGTCCAGATCAACAACCCACATTGATTTCAGAGGTGAGCTTGAACTATGAATAACTCACATGTGCAAACAAAGCATCTGTAAGGAAGTTTAATTGTGCATCAAAATGAGATTCGTTTTTAGCCTCTAGTGAAAATGCATGAGCTTGTATCCATATGGCAAAGTTGACAGTATCAGAGCATATGTTACTGTCAACACCCTCCTCCCCCCCTTGGTTCCCTTTCTGAGAAAACGGGGAACAAGATTGTTATTATCAACAGTGTGCAGGGCCAGCGCATACAAATAGGGTTCCCAGCTGTTTTTTTTAAAGCGTTCACAGTCAGCAGCACACCTGGTAATTATAAAAAAAACATCGCTGGCACATTCAGTGTCAAAAATATAAAAGCTGACAGAATAGTTTCCTCTGCTTCTGAGAAGTAAAAACAATCAACTTCCTTTCTCTTCACCAAAGAATGAATCACCCAAGTAGCCCTGGCGGCAGCTGTGTACCATCAGCAGAGATCAGGTGAAATCTTTTCTAATATTTTTATGGCTTTCACGCCCTCACATGATCCTGGAATCAGTGTTATGACACAAGCAAAACAAAACAGACTGTTTGTAATATAGTTAACTTTCAAATGCTGCCTGAACCTAAACCTGATGCAAGTAAAACTATTGAAAGGACTTACTTCCTTCTAATCAAGTACACAGGACATGATGTCATCAGCACCCTGTGCAAACAAAGCAGAAGCAAGGTAACTGGAATACATTTTAGATCCATGAGCAAGATCAGAGCAAATCTATGTCATGATCGTATGTAGGTTTTGTATTTAACTGGTATTCAAGGGGCCAGAAATAAAAAAGCCACAAGTTACACACCTCTCTTGAAGAGTGCAAGCAGACATGAACTGAAACTCCTTTTAACTTCCTTAAACACTTTTGGGTCACCAGAGGTCAGCATCATCATTTACTGACATCTAAACTCCAGGTGTCATCAATTTTCAAGACAAACCTGCTACTGATTTCCTGGACAAGTCCAAATCTAATCTGGCCTGCAGAGCTGTACCTCAAAGGCAGATAAACATGGTTTTGATGTCTCGGGGCGAAGGGCAGAATTTCTACAAGTATTTTCCATGGCTACACACAGCTCACACACACACACACAGCTGAGCTCAAAGCCAGACATGACAGGCATGCATAATACATGAGATAGTATGAGAAGAGGGGGTGATGTCCTGGTTCTCCTCCAACACTGCTGACCTATGCAGCATGCCCTAACACGCATTGAGAGGCAAATCCTCATCTAATGAATCCAAACCCATATCCCTTTGCTGAGTGTGCATCTACTGCAGCCATGTGCTTGTTCGGGCCAGCAGCTCTCAACAGAATCTATTCAAGTGTGTCAGAAATCCACCACTAGCAGCAGCTGGACTCTGCCCTGTTTACGACTCCAGAGGTCATCAAGCTAACTTTCTTTCACAGCTTTAATGAAATGAAGGGAAAATATCCACATAAGGAAAACAACTCTGCAATGGTTAATGAGACTACAGCACCTTGGGAAATGTGATGATAATGGGATGCAGCTGCTAAGGCTTTACTGCACCCGAGCGGTGTATTTATGTCGGTACAGTTCACAAGTAAATGATCACACAGAGACTGAGCAGACAGCTCTCTGGCGCCGCTAAGTGTAGAAAGGATGATATGAAAATGAAGTGAGCTGCTTCAGCTTTCATTATGCACATTTACACAGACACAAGAATACAGATTAAAAACCTGATCAGAATAAAAACGCTTCATTTCTTTTTTTGTGATCAAAAACACACATAAGCACATTAACAAAAAATAAGATGGGGACCCCCCACCAAAAAAAGATAATAAAAATTAAAATAAAAGAAATCATGTTAAGATATATACTGTATATATATATATATATATATATATACATATATACATATATATATGTATATATACACACACACACATACTGTGTACAACACAAGGATAGTGTAACAAATCACATCTGACTTGAAAACAGGTGTAATGTTAAATGGCACAACAGATTAATTTTCTATGGCTACAGATTTTTCAGATAGCATTTCCTGAAATATATTGGGTTTTTTTTAAAAAAAGCCGCTAGATTTTTTTTTTTATCAAAGCTGGTAACTAAAGGGTTAAAATTAAATAATATTCATTCGATCATGACATCAATTTAAAAGAGACTCTTAAAAAAGAAACATTTCCTTAAAAAAATATTAATCTTTCATATTTTTATTGCCGCTTCAGGTTCAAATTACAAATCCACTAAGTTTAAGACAGAAAGTTACCGGCTTTTTTCTTACTCACACAGGTGACATGGAGCGACTGGAGCAGCAATGTTTGCACAAAAGTTAAAAAAAGTGTGGGTGTTGGACCATCATCCAGATCGGTACCACTGGTTTTAGAATCACATAGGTATTGTGTCTGTAGCCCCTAACCCTTTCTACATGAATTCTCCGCTGTAGGCTAACACCTCACCTGGTCTACACCTTGTCACCTGGTAAATCACCGTTTCCACATTAGTCTGTGCTGTCCCATTATGGACACCGTACCCTGTTAGTGATATGTACGCATGCACATTACTGACAGCCCTTCCATTTGTTGTTATGGACAACGCTGCGGTCACATTTTGTATGGTTTTGCCGCTGCATTATTGATAAAGCAGTCACGCTGTTATGCCATCAATCCGGCGTGGCTCAGCAAGGTAGAGCAGTCGTCTCATAACCCGAGGACTGCCGGTTCGATCCTCGCACCAAGACGGGTTTATGTCGAGGTGTCCTTGGGCAAGACACCTAATTGCTCCTGATGGGTCGTGGTTGAGTGCCTTGCATGGCAGCTTCCGCCATCAATGGGTGAATATGATGTAAAGCGCTTTGGGTATCATTTCAGATACAGTAAAGCGTTATATAAATACGGACCATTTACCATTCTCTCTTTTCTTATTATGGTGAACATCCAGGATGGTGTCAGAAGCGGGCTCTTTAAGCCAGTAATTACACATTGAATCAAAAAGCTGGTGAGACTGTTGAATCATGTGTTAGTGATCTAAGGGTCAAAGCACAAAGCTGAGCAAAGATCCTAAATACGGCAATCTGAGCTATTAAGAGACAGGCCAGTCTGTGGCATCAACAATGACAGTTTGAAAAAGTGCTGCTACGTGATAGTGACTCGACTGCCAGATTCATGAGATGACTGAAGAGAACAAAAAAAGCTCTTGCTTCTCCTCAACATTCTGCCACAAATACTGATGCTGTCATGTCTAAATTCAGAACAAAACAAAGGAAATTAAAATAAAAAATCAGTCTGAATAGCCAGGAGCTCAGAACACTGTCAACTGCAACGACTGTGGTGGTGCTCGTTTTGAGAAGAAAAATAAATGCCCAGTTTTTGATCAGCAGTGCCATGCATGCAATAAGTGGAATCATTTCAAGAAGTGCTGCAAGTTCAGGCAGTCTGTTCAAAGTGCTTAGCCATCCAGCTAGATAGTTCATCAAATAGAGCTGGACCAAACCGATAACGGCACAGAGGAGACACTTTATGTTGACGGCATAACTCTCCAAGAATCTGTCCATTCAACTACTGTGCAGGTAAAAGATTAAGAAAGATGAAGCTTCTGTTACTGTGCGAGTAAATGATGCTCCAGGTATTTGTCACAGCAATCTAATCATAGTAATCTCTTCTCTGATGAGCTTGGAAAGTTACCATTCACTTGATCCTGATGTCAGACCAGTGGTTCATCCAGCACATTGCATTCCTTTGTGTATGAAGGACAAAGTCAAAGCTGAGATAGACAGGAAGCAGAAAATGGGTGTTGCTACAGTCGCTGAGCCAACAGACTGGGTACCATCCATGGTACCTACTAACAAAAAGGACAAGGATGAGATCTGAACATACATTAATCCAAGAGATCTCAACACTGCTCTGAAAAGACCACTCCATGCGTACTGTAGAAGAAGTAGCTGCTTTCATGAAAAAATGCTGCTGTGTTCTCTGTTTTGATCACAAAGAACTCTTTATGGCAGGTGTCACTTGACCACAAATCATCCATGCTAACTACAGTCAGTACCTGTTTTGGTCATTACAAGTTTCCCAGGATGTCTCAGCTCTGCCAGTGAGGTGTTCCAGCATGCAATTGAACAGATTTTTGCAGGGTAGCCTTCTGCTATCATCGTTAACGACATACTCATTGGTACAAAGCTGTGAAAGAACATGATGAAAATCTTAGGAAGGAACTTGTGGCTTAACCGCTCCATCTACACAACATCCCAGACTGATACATTCGAGTGGCGCAGCCAGCAGTACTTGCCGTTAGTGGACTCTTATTCTGGCTGGTATGAGATCGACCTGCTTCGCGATACATCAGCAACAGTCATCACAAAGCTTAAAAGACATTTCTTAGTTCATGGAGCTCCACAACACCCTCATATCAGATAATGCCAGGCAAGTTACAAGCCGACGCTTTAAGGACTTTGATTCACAGTGGGACTTCGCTCATGTTACCAGCATTGCAGAATACCAACAATCCAACAGACTTGCTAGGAGAGCTGTTTGCAGTGCTAAACAGCTCATGGAGAAATCCCATAGGCATGGCATTGATGTCCTTCTCAACCTGTTTAATTTCAGGAATGTACCATGTGATGTGAACCTGGGGTCCCTTGCAAAAAGACTACTCTCCAGACAAACACACACCCCACTTCCAGTCACAGGAACACTGCTTGAAACACACCTACATGAACCGCAGAAGGTCGCAGCCCAATTGTTGAACAAGAGAATGTCACAGGTCTACTATAGTCGATCTAGTCGACCGCTTACACCTCTGGTTGAGGGACAGGTTGTAAGGCTGCAGACCCCACAGGGTTACAGCCGCACAGGCGTGGTGAATGAACTGTGTAAAGAACCTAGATCCTACCTTATCCATTCAGAAAGGAGGATTTATGGGAGAAAGACACATCTTGCCTGTAGCTGAGTCTGCCCTGGCTCAAAAAGACACTTTACTTGAGTTGATGGACCAAAGCAATGTAACTGAACCATCTGAAGAGGTCACCCACAGCAGTGTCAGGATAAGGTACACTCTCCTGCACCTCTTGTGACTGTCAGTCCTTATAGAGCATGCTAAGGACGTATCCCTAAGCCAAATCACAGATACATGGACTAGATATTATTCAAGTAAACGTAAATGATTTTTGTCCATTGGTCTTTTGTTGGTATGCCAATTAAACTGACAGTCACTCTCTGATCATTTACATGGCTTTTCAAACAGTTCAAACCAATACTGTGATGCATTTTCATTAGTTACTCAGTCCCAGAAAGTCATAAGAGTTGCTGGGTTTAATTTCTCACATTTTATTTAGTGAGGTTTATTGTTTTTAGGTGTCAACAAATTGTTATGTGAAGCATTAGCTAAAGAAGGGGGATGTAGACAAGTCACTGTGCCCACGTTAGTTATCCTGTCATGGACACCGTACTCTATTAGTGATCTGTATACTGCCACCCTCCACTTATTGCTGTGCACACTGCAGTCATGTTTTGGATGGTTCTCCCGCTGAGTTATTAATAAAGCAGCTGTGCTGTTATATAAGGTTTAACCCCCACATCAGCGGGCCAATATATTGGGCCGATATTTGCATTTTTTTTTTTCAGAAGTATCAGCATCAGCGTACCGGAATGATTTACAGACAGGGCTCCGCAGGTAGCTCTGTGTTGTTGGAGACGCTGCAGTCTCATGCAGATCATGTATTACTCCTCCCCCACTAGCATAGTGCTGCTGGAAAGCCTGCTGCATTAGCTTCAAGACAATAAAAGGTTTTAAATTTAGTGAACTTTACTAAGTGATCGTTGCTGGCTGTCACTTCTAAATAGTTCTTTTAGCCTCCTAAATAGTTCTTTCCACATGCATGTGCTGCTTCGCGTACAATGGCAGCATGCATGTGGTTTATAAGATTGTGCTGTGGAGAAAGGGGAAGAATATTTCTGGCTCTGCACTTTTGTTTTCAGTTGCTTGTGTTGCACTTGTTCATGTTCTTCTTCCTGTAGGTGCTCCTGATTATCCCCTGCTTTGTTTTCTTAAAGGGGTTGGAATTGGGCCTTTCTGTGTGGAATTTGCATTTTCTACCTGTGTATGCATGGATTCTCTCCAGGTACTGCAGCTTCTTCCCACTGTCCAAAGAGAGGATGTAGGTTAATTAGTCACTCTAAATTGTAACTAGGAGTGAGTGTGATCGGTCATTTCTCTCGGTGTTGGTGCTGCAATGGACTAGCTACCCGTCCAGGGTGTAGGACTGGGTGATACTGCAAGTTTTTGTTTCAATCTGATACCAAGTAAATCCAGGTCAAGTATCACTGCAAGCGATAAGATACTGATAGTTTTTGCTTGAAATTTCACATTCGCTTAATGATTTTGCCTTTAATTGTTGATCTTTATTATCATGATCAAACACATTACAAACATTTTTGTCAAATAAAACATTTTTATTAACACGCCTAATGGCAGAACAAAATTTTAAATATAAGCTTTTTTGATGTAACAATGTAAAATAACAACAGTGTAACAAACTAATTAAATTACTGTTATGAAAAATGCTTGAGAACAATTAAGTACAAATTACTTCAAATTAGGTGGCTCTCATTCACATTCTTAGTTTTTTTTTTACCCCAAAAAGAAAACCATTGAGCTCATCATGGTGGTATCGACTGATAAAGATACTATCCTTGGTATTATTAATATCAATATTTGGTTCGATCTGCCCAGCCCTACCAGAGTATACCCTGCCTTTCGTTTGTTATTTAGTGGGATAGACTCCAGCTTCCCCCTGACCCTGAATTGGAATAAGTGGTATAGAAATCCACACCACCACCACAATAAACTAAAAATCAAAAAGTGGCAACCTCATTTTATTCTATACAGACACTTAAACCCAATAATACTGCTGATTGAAAATTAACCATAATGAAATTTAAAAGAAAAAAAAGTCAAGGCTATCTTGAAAAGTTTTTTTTCTTTATTATTAGGAGGTTGTTAACAGTGTGGTAGATTTAAAAACAGTTTTATTTAACATTTTCAATAATCAAAAGAGTGAACAGACATCAGAAATATGAACAACAGTGGTGACATGCTTCAGATTGTACGGAGAAGGGAGCTTTTCAGAAAGCAGAGGTCAGAGAAATGTTGGTTCCTTCCTAAAAACAGCCATCTGCGCCCTCGAGGAAAGCTCCTGAATCTCACTTCGGAGTGAGAAAACTTGTGATTTACCTTGTGTGTCTACAATACTGATCTTTTTCTTTGCCATAACTTCCTGAAGCTTTCACAAATAAACAGATTTTTATCTACCATCTCAATCTTGACGTCAGCTGACGTCACTGAAATGATTCCACCTGCATGAACTGGCCGGGATTTTCAGCGCTTTCAGCACCAGTTACAGTCAGGCTTTACAAGTCAACAAGTTTGTTTCTATACAACTTAAATAAGTTTTCATGGTTGGCATCTCAAGTATCAGTATTCACTACAAAATAAGACATTTTAAAAAATATTTAAAAACATTACTGGGAGATGTTTCAAACCACATTGGGTATTTTTTTTTAAGCATTTCTTTCCCGTCCAGACGACCTAACAATGACTCATTAGGATGTGCTAATCAAGTAAAGGTGCAGTTAAAGTGAATTACAGTGAAATAAATAGAAAACATAAAAAAAATTTAAACACAACTAATCAAACTAACACTGAAAATACAAACAAAGTCACCCTTATTTATGTCTCATTTACATACAGCAGTCATGTTCATGTTCATGTTAGTTCTCTAGCGATCCATCAAAGTCTCTGCTGGCGCCGTCATCGTCAGCCAGCCTCAGGAATGCCATCCTTCTAGTCAGGGCTGCTGGTCCGAGCTCCCCGGTACACAATCATCCCTGCTGACAACATTCCCCACACCTTTTAGATGGCACAGCACAAAAAGCGAGTGGCTTTGGTTTCATCACAGACTGCATGGCATTTTAAACAGCAACACGCTCTAATCCCTTTTTAAAAACACACCGCTTATTAATGGCACCCTGCTGGTTTGGGAAACGGCCAATTGCTTCTCCATGTTGGTGTAGAAAAAAGGTCACAGATGCCAACACGTGTTGCTCGCTGGGTTTCTTTGGGTAATTTGTCAGTATTACACCAGAAAGGGTCGTTTTTCCACCCCTTTACTGCCTTAATGGTAGGGTTCAATTTCAGTTTATTCCAAAATGAAACGGATCTGATCCAAGAGTTTTAAAGCTCAGAGTTTCTGCTGAGAGGAGCGTTCATCTTTATAAAAGTGCTTTGGCAAAATCTTGTCAGTATCCACAGAAATGTCATTTTCTGACCACTGAGAACGCATCCTTTTAAAAACAAAGGCTATTTTCTGGGAACGCCTGATGAGCCGAGTTCATCTCTGACGGTTTTAAGCGCTTACTTTGTGAGCCGTCCAAGACTAGAAGTTGCTCTCAGCGGTTTCCTCTGACCTTTATGATACTGGCGCAAAACGAAGTCAAAGTTTGCCGTCGTGGACATGGCATAGAAGACATTGGCCTTGTCTGGTATGAGCAGCTCTAAAAACAGAAAACACAGGATGAACTGTTAAAAGTGACATCATCTCATAACCTTTGAGGCGATTCTTTTTGATACTCATTCTGTTCTGACCTCTCTCCTGTGAGATGACCTGTGTCAGGGTGAAGTCCTGCCCGTTCATATGCTCAAGGTGATGCTTCTCTAAAGCCCTCTGAATCACCTGAGCAGTTTTGTCCTGGCTGGTCAGCTATGAAGGAGAAAGAACAACAAGATCTTTTTAGCGTGTTTACATTTACACAGTGTGTCTTTATAATGAAGTCCTGAGCTTTAACTCACCAGGATGCTTTTGTACATGTTGCCATTGTTGCGGCCCAGGTCCACGCTGACCCTGACGATGCAGCAGTCGGCCACCTGGCGGTTATACACGGGCAGCGAGGTCATGGACACGCTCCGTTTGTGGTGGGAGGCCAGAGGAGGCTTCAGCCGTGTCCCACCGCTGGATGACGATGAAGCGGAGCAAAGATCGGTGCTGCAGTCGGAGGAAGTGTTGGATGGAGTCGGAGAGTCTGAAGAGGAAGTTGCAGAGGAGCACGGGGAGGATGAAGAGGAGGACAAGGACGAGGAGGAAGAGAAGGCCTCGGATACATTGTTGCAAGAGCTGTGAAAGGACTTCAGAAGAGGGCACCAACAAAAGAAAATATTGATGAACATCAGCTACAAAGATGTTATGAAACGTAAGAACTGTGTAGCATTCATGGGTTTCTCTGGCTCAGCTTAGGTCATGGTCAATTGAAATTCCACTGGTGAGGAACTCACTGCAGTTTCGATGGTCCTCCAAAGAGGAGATTACGCAACATTCCCATTTTATTCTCATTAGAAATGCTTTAGTGGTTTGTTTGACTGCTTAAAACAAGGCGGCTGTTTGTGATTAGGGAACAAACGGCGCTATTCCAAACACACAAAGACCATCACTGTTAACACAGCTGAGAATAAAAGTACAGAAAACAGAGGAGAAAATACACAAACTAAAAACCCTTCTCATTTATTTCAAGAGTCTTCTTGCTCTTCGGAAGAACACAAATGTACAAGCAAATAAAAAACAGCTGTGGCGTTGTGCTATGTGGACAACAAGCATCAGACCTTTGCTGTGGGCTTTAGTTATTTGGAGAAATGTAGAAAACAAAAATGCCTTTTAAACAGTAGAAGGTGCATTAGGGCAGCCTGCGGGTATCCTAAACAGTTTAAGGATTTACACAGCATAATTAACTTTTAAAACACCAAGTAGACCGCTGGAGATGTATAGATGTAGCGTATGAGCAAACTGGAGAGAAATAAGGAAGTTAAAGCTAATTTCTCTCCTTGATCATAACAGGTACTGTGATCACTGGCAGATAAAAGTGGACTAGGTCAAAGTGCTGATGAGGACACGGCAGGATTTATTGAGAATACAGTATTATGTTGTTGGCAATGGACTACATTTCATAAATTTTTCCTTATTTACACTGCAGAAATACAGTGTAAATATTTAGCATTTTCCAACGTACAGCAATACACACATCAACAAACACAAAACATTAAAAAAAGGTTACAGCTCAGATATGGATACCATAAACAAACGGGAGGTGGAGGGCAAATTCACAAAGTTAAATACGAGGTAAGTCAAGGGGATATCAATCCATCCAATAGTAATGAAGAGAGGTCGGGTCCATTATTGTCCAGGAAAGGACTATAGCAACATCCTTAGTAGCATGCATAACGCAAAGCTTGTGCTTATTTTTCACAAAACAAAGTGCAAGTTATGTAAATGTTACATGACTCCTATGTTTGGATATTGAGAATTTTCATTACATTTCCACTATAGTTCTTCCACATCCCAGAATGAGCCAGGAGACACTAACCCTTAGCATTACATGTAACAAAAAGGGCTAAGTGGTGGGGGCAAAGGGCTAGAAATAGGATTGGGTATTCAAAACTACCTGCAGTCTGATGGAACAGGCCAAGTTTGGGGAGGAGAAATCCTCCATCTCAGATCCACTGGATCCAGAAGATGAAACGCTGATCTGGTCAGAAGGGACTCTCTTGGCTTCATCGCTTGCTGAACGAAGACTGAAAAAGCAGATTTGGTTTGAGAGCAAAGCTACACCTAGACAAGTATACTGCAGCTGGAAACTAAATGACATAATGTTAGCAAAAAGCATGACCTAAGCATCTCATTTGAAGACAAAAAAAACTTCATGATAAGCCAACCCTGTTACCTTTAGCTGTGTATTTAGTGGTAAAAAGCTGTGTGCAGGTCTGTGTACTTAGTAAAATGTGTGCATGTTGGAACATATGAAAACTGGACTAATGCGGCCTGGTACTCACAAGGAGAGTTTCTTTGTGAGCGAGCGTTGGCTCCAGGACGGCGGTGAGCATAAATCCACTGGAGGCTCCAGCTGTGTCGACAATTCATAGCTGCAACAAAAACACACAAGAGTCCTGCAAACTTCGTTGACCAGTGTAGGAAACCTTGTTAACTCAGTCTAAAGACTACAAATGTTTCTGTTCACCATCCAAAGGTCTCACATGTATTTGCCCTCTTTAAAAGTTATACAACTTTCAGATTACATAACAACCAAATTTAAGATCACAAGCAGCTAAAGTATTGTCAAATGCTAAAAGAAAATTAAAAAAAAAGGAAAAAACTTTGGCTCACCTCTCCTGATCGGTGAGCAGTTGGTGTCCGTGTAGCCAGGCAGCGACTCTGGGGTGATGGGGGAGGCTGTACTGCAAACAAGATGTTTGCAACAGACGAATCTGTGACAGGACATCAAATTCCTGTAGGGAGAGAGAAATACTGATAATGTTTATGTTCTTAAAAAGAGGCTGAAGACCAACCTTTTTAGCTTAGTTGTTATTTGAATTTCTATTTGACTGTTTTAGTCTTATTTTCTTGATCTCATTTTATACATCTTATTAATTATATGCTTTTCTATTTTAAATATCACCTATTTATGTTGCTCTCTGTCTTTGTTTTGTTTGCATGCATGTTGTATGTGTCTGTGTGTGTGAGAGAGATTAAAAGTGTAAGTAAGGTCATATACTTGGGTGTGTGTAGATGCCGTTCACATACGTATGTAAAGCATTTTGTGCTACTTTTTTTTAAGAAATGTGCCTTATAAATACATTTTTAATTTAAGGCATAAACAGGAAACCCATGCAACATGTCCTGCCTGCCGTCATTAAAGTAGTTGCATAACCACGTCAGACTAGAAAGGTGAAACATGAAATAGTGTGTTGCAGTTAATACGTTAATGTTTAAAAAGTATCACGAGGTGTCTGGTTCAACCATACACTAAAGGTAGGTGTCCAACCTGTTGTTTACTTTGACAACACATATCTACCGCCCAGCCAACATGTCAAAATTATAAACACCTTTGAACCTTTTATTTGACTGTTGTGGACCAAAAAGATCAAATAAAAATAGGAGGGATGCATAAAAGATGATTTAAGAGGAACCACTTACCCTCCTCCTCTTCTCAAAGTTTATGAGGCCACCCTGTCAAAAAAAGTAAATGGTTAGTACTTCAATTTATTGCACACATCAATGATTAATTGGATATATGAAAGAAGTAAGAAACTCCAGTGTAGTAGAAGGATAAGGTGGATGTGATTTAAAGATGCATTGCTAATAGTACATTGTTAACATTCCCAAAAGAAAAACTCCTGAGAATCATCCTCAGTGTTTGCATAACTGACGAGGGCTTTGAATACAGTGATACTCCTTTAAAAGACCTTCAATTCGTCCATGAAAGTTAAATAGGTGATTTTTAAACATGAATGAGGAAATTTACAGTAATCCGACACCGGTGTTGTAAATCAGCTCAGTCAGCCAGGGTGAAAAATATGCATTAGCTTAGCAAAATAGCACTGGCTTACGAGACTTTATATGCAAGTAAAACTTCTGGTCCCAACCAATGTTTGCATCACCAATAAAAAAGCCATAAGACAATCCTACATGGGACCATTTTGCTCTCAAAGCTCTCAAAATAGTTTTTTCTATTCTAACCCAACAAAAAACAAAAAGAAAACACTTGAGTGTTTCTACACTACTTATCAATAACTGTGGTGGATTTAAATAAACTTCTTGCTACTTTGTGCTGGAATAAAATTCAAAATATGTGGAAATCTTCTGTATGCTTCATAACTAGACAACGCTGTCAGCTACTGCAGAAGAAGTGTTCATTTGACTGGGATGTACCTTCACAGTGTCTGGCAGAGCAGTGTCCAACATGGTGAGGATGGTCAGATAGGTTCCCAGGTAAGGAACTACTCCATTTGAGGTACTCTGCAAACACACAACATAACACACTCATATGTTTAAGTTACAGCTGTAGTCACTGCATTTCCTTAGCAGCCATTCTTTAGCCCTGTCATTTTTTTTCCCCTTAGAGCCATTTTTGTCTTTAATACTGACACGACCAAGTCCACACAAGGCAGAAGCCAGTCAGCAGCACTGTGGCCTCAAATTTCAGCCCAGGAGAATGTGCATATGACTCATAAAAAGACCCTAGTCTGGTCTATTATTACTGTCCTATAATCATGGTGACCTGAAGCCATTTGAAACCTGCTAAGCTCTAAGTGAAGCTAAAGATAGGGTTGGACTTCAGCCATGCCAAAGATATTCCACCCGCACCAAGGGAAATTTGTGCTCCTGTGGCTTTGAGGAGGATAACATGAGAGGGATTTTTACATGAGCCTTCTGTCTCACCTGAAAATTACTTCTACTAAAGAAATATATCATGTTTTGCAGCATTCTTCCTGTGTGCTCAGGCTGAACTCAGCAGTGTTTCGCGCTGGCTTTAAGACTTGTTTTTACTTTGTGCACAAAGCTTACCATCTGTCTGGGGAGGTGACACCTCTTGGATATCTTTGGAGAAATGTTATCCACAGTTACTTGGCCTCCATCCTGTTAAAGATGGGGTTATAGTTAGTTAAAAGATTACAGACACATGTGGGTCACTTATAACATTTATGTCTGTGAAACAGCTTTTTATATAGATCAGCTAAATACAACCGTCACCATTTGTATACATTGATAATCATGCTTTATAAAAAGAAGAGTAAATTCCAAGCTTTTCAATAATTGTACTGATAAAAAAAATTGGATTTTATGTTCATAAGAGTTTACAAAGAAAAGAGCCACCACCTTTTCTGAGAACTTATTGTAGCGCTGTAAATACTAGATGTTTTGTTGTCGTGTACAGAAAGGTCTGTGTTGATCCTAAAGTTCTTTCATTACAACTAGACAAAAGACGCCTCTGATGCAGATGCCTAAAGACGACTACAGTGAGGGGGAAAAAAAAGAAAAAGAAAAAAGGGAACACGATGTGCTTGAGGCCTCTTGTTTGCCATTAAAACTTTGCCTAACATTTCAGTAAATATTAACTCAAGAAGGAATCTTTTTAATGATTAAGAGAGAAAATTCACACTCAGGAGGACAAATATTTCCAGCATGTAATGCAATGTTTCCACTCATTCCTTATTGTGATCTGTTAAGGATTATGAGAGTATTTTAGCTTGTAATTTCTGATAGGAAAATGAGCAGAAATTGAAATTAAAATATCATGTCCTTTAAATTTTTTTATGTGTATCTGCAGGGTTTTTTTTTTTTTTTTTTGGATTTGGCTATTCAGACCAGTGAATCAGAACAAAATTTGATTCTGAAGCAAATATAAACTATTTTCTATTCATTTAAATAAATAAATAGTTCCTTGTGCTTCTTGGCTCTTTCTAAAGGAAAGGAAATTGTGGTTAGTATATAGCCTGATACCATGGCAATACTTACACTGAGTAACCTCTTTGCCAGCTTCCATGCTAACAGCCATGCTAACTTGTAACCTCTTTGCCAGCTTACAAGCCAACTTCCTCTGTAACATGTAAGTTAAACTCTGTGCCAGATTATATGCAAAGTTCTTTGCCAATTGTGTATACTAACCTCTGTGCTAGCTCCAGGTTTGAAATAAGTGAATAAATAAAAAATTTAATTAATCTATCTAGTGCCAAGTCATACAGCAGTGAAATATGGTCTCACAAAGGAGGTGCTTTGGTTGACCCAATTTACTTTTGTAATATTTCCCCATGTCCTAAAATGGGAGCCCTTTTCAGATAAGAAAATAAAATAGATTTAAGCACAAAAGAATGACTTTGACCCGGATAACCAAGAATCTACACCCACATAGTCCCTCGAACAATTCAATGTTCCATAAAAAAGGTATTTACTGACAAATGAGTCAAACTGAACAAATAGTATTTCTTTCTCACCTCCACCAGGAGCCCCCTGTTTGCTAGAACACAATTCTCATCAGGGAAGGTCTCACAGAGATTTTCAAACGTGGTCATGCTGTCTCTACAAAAAGAACACGAAATATAATCACAGCCTAATCTGACCAAAAGTGAGATATTTTCATAATTTAATCTTCATTCGTTGTAATTTGTGTTAAAGATTTACATATTACTGCTTGCAAGCTGTTGATACCACACAGAAAAGCTGAAGTTATGGCATGTTTATTCTTTTAGTCCAATGTTCATGACCTAAACCAGAATATGGGTCATCATCCAAAAGCCAGACATTTGCTGACTTCCATCATTGTCACTGAATTGCACTCATTAAAATGATGATTATCTAGAAAAACCATAAAAAACACAACCAAAGGAATGTGGCCTTTAAAACGGCAGAGATCCGACCCCCACCTGCTGACTGCGGCCCAGGTCTTTCTCAGCCTGTAAACAGGATTAGACTGCAGGGCAGACAGGATCGCTTTTAGAGATGAAAAATTCTTCAACAGACGGCATTCCTGCAAAGAAGCAACTTCATTTTTAAAGTATTCCAGTAGGTTTGTTTTCTATTAAAGAGGCTGAGAAATTGCATTCTTATACGGCTTCAAAATACATCTTAAACCTCCCAAAACTTCTGCATAATTACAGTAACATAATAACCAACCTGTGCCACTTTGATCCACTTCTCTATGATCCGAGCCCTCTGTGCCGGCGATGTGGAGGGCTGTCGGGAAGCAATGCGGCCCGAGTCCGCTGGCTGGCAGAGTAGCGACACAATCACCAGGTTGGTGATAGCGTTGAACTGCGTGATGGTGGCTCGGATGGTTGGTGACATGTTTTCCTTTTTGTCTCTTTGAGACCATACACAGCCCAAACACTGGTAGGGCACCACTTTGACAAAAAGAGCCTGAAATGGCAAGAAAAGCCACCATCATGAGGCTTTAATCATCAGAATGTTATAAGCTGAGTTTGAGGAGTATTCTTGAACGTACGGAGTCCATTCGAGTGAGCTGTTCAGCAATGGCTGCAGCTGAGAAGCTCATGAAGCTGCATTGATCTGGAGAGTTTTCACACCCCGAGTCTTCATCGCTAGACCCCTCCTCATCTTGCTCAGTGTTTGCTGCAGCAGAACTAATTTCTGAGGAAGAACACAGAAGGAATCAATAATTTAATCACCAGCAATACTAATTTTGAGGCATTATAAGCCAAGTCATGCCATGAAGGGTCACCTTCTTTCTGGAAGCTCTTAAGCAGTTCATCAGCTTGCCCAGCCAGAGAGCAGAAATTGGGCTGACTGTGTATGCTATCATGCACTGCGGAGCTGATCCTCAGGTGATCCAACAGCAGCCTGAGCGCCGGGTGCAGCGGAGGGTCCCTGAAGTCCTCGCTGTATTCATCCAACCATGTCTGGACAAAGGGCAACAAAGGGCTGAGGAGACAGCGGAAGAGACGTTATTCTTTCACCGTTTAAATGACACAAAATATTTATGTTTCATCCATTTTTAAAGTCAAAAGTTAATCCATTTACCTCCTGTAGTATTCAGTGTTGTGCAGGTCTGCAGAAGCGTTGTCTCTGCAATCATAAAAATCATAGAATTAAAAATGTTTGTGTACACAGCCTGTTTTTTTCCCCTTTTGACCGGTTATTTCATAATTATTATTTGTCGACCTAAACTTGACCTCAAATCCTGCCAGCCACGGTCTAAAAATGCTCTGTGAGCATAATTGTTGTTGTTGAAAGGCTGCAGATAATGAGCACCAGCTATGTACTTATCATTACATCAAAGCTAGCGTGAGCAAAACTAGCATGCTCGCTGCTCAGTGGAAACATGGAACAAAAAGACTCTTATACAACATAGTGACTCTGCAAGAACAAAGGAAAAAAAAAATCTAGCAGATCTACATACATCACACGGTGGATCCTCAACATTGTTTATCAGAAAGGTTGAAACTCTGCAGTAAAAACACGGAGAAAAGGACTGCAACTACTGCTCGCCTGAAGGACCATAATTATGCTAGTTTCCCTGTCTTTGACTGTCCTTGTTATTTTTGTCCTTTAATGACATTGTTTTCACCACATTTTCCACTAATTTATAATAGATTGGCTATTCTTACTCAATTCCTTTGTTTCTTGATCATAGCTCTGAATCAGTCTCTTTCCACAGTATTTAGCAGAATCATGTCTTTCGATTGTGATGACATTGGTCTTCTCCACCCACCGCTTGCTTTTTATTTGTCGTACACAGTGCAAGTGACATCTGGCTAGAGTGTCCTTCATCTTTTTCAGTTTAAAATAAAGATGTGGAGGGTGTTGATCTTAGTTTCATACCTTTTTGGTACTCCAACGCAAGTTTGCTGCTAAGGTGGTGCAGCAAGTTGTTCATGTTGCAACAACAACTTTAGTAAAACAGAATTTGCAGTAAAAAGTTGTTTAGTCCACGTTTGGCCTTTTAAAACCAAAAGTATCTCCAGACAACATAAACATCTGCTACAGCTTCACTTTCTGAACTTAGTTGATTTTCATCGCTCAACATCTCCAACAACACAGCTTTATGTTTAGTGGTGCAGCAGTGAAAAAGGCCCCCCACAAACTGGCTAGGTGTTCTAAGCGTAATTAATTAAATAAATAATTAAATAAAACTAATTCATGTAACAAAAATTAAAAATTTTTTTGGTGTAAACCAGTGTACTCCCCAGCACAAACTGCAGCAGGATCAGATTTTCACTGCATGATTATCGTGGACAAAAGCATTCATGATAATTTTGAGATATCTAACAATTAACTTCTTTAACTTTGTTACACTTAAAATACACTACTCACAAAAACTTTGAGATATTTGGCTTCATCTATGATTTAAGAATGAATCCAAAATGCACTGTAACCTCTACATGATGACACTTTGATGCATTGGCATGTACAACTGTTCAATGTTTAGTTCAATGTGCAGCTTGTATCTAAACAGTCATCTTCATCATAATGTTCACATTTTGACATCATCAGACTGAGACAACACTTAATACACAAGACACTGATATTTTAAGTTGTGGTAAACTCACCACTAATAGATTTTATTTTAATGAATTGTATGAGAGGAAGGAATTACCATCAGATGATTCCACCTAAATGCCCTGCATTCATCAAGTAATACAATTAGCATGAGCTTTTTACATTTTCTGTCAGTTTCACCCAGAAGTTGAACATCTTTAGGTTTTTGTGAGTAGTGTATATCAATATTTCCTTCTTGTTGCTATACTGTGTCCCAATATGTCAATACAACATGTGGTTTCACATTGGTCCTGACAGACGGACGTGAACTCACTCGTGTTTATTTGCTCGTGGTTGTTTTTTCCCCCCTCTCGGTTTTGATTAAATGGAATAACTTAAAGCCAAAACCCAGCATAGAGCGCTAGAAATCAAACACCCATACCTCCGGAAGAGCAGGTCTATGAGCTGTGTTGTGCTGGTGAAGGTTCTGTAGGTGGAGAGGAAGATCTTGCTGTAGTCCTGGTCTTGGTTGCTGCTGTCGAGGAGGTAATTTACCAGCAGGTCGAGTGTGGCGGCCTTCAGGCGCCGCACCTTGCAGGTCCGGTACTGGACAAAAGCAGAGCAGGGGCTCGTCTCATTGGGGTTAGGGGAGGAAGGGACGGGTTCCCGTCGCAAAGTGATCCCATACACTACGCCACCATCCACCTCCTCACCCCACTCCTGCACTGGGTTCTAGAAACAGGAAAACGGCTTAAAATATACCAACATCAGTCAAATGTACAAATATAGATGCAATTCTGTTTGTGGTTACAACAGCAGGGTCAGATGCTGAGTCACGAAAAGCTCAAACTTGTGACAGACAATGATGGTCCCACAGCCAGGTGTGACAACACAACCCACTAAGACACCCAGTGATCCTGCGTATGATCCCCAGCATCATTCGACTGCACAAACAGGTTTATGTGTAATAATAATGATAATAATAAGCTAAGAGGTGTCCACCCCTACGGGAAACATGGAACAAATATGCAGCTTCGCTCCCATGAGTAAAAACATCATGTTACGCCAACATCAAATTTCCAGGCATCACAGAAACCAGAACTCTCCAAGAAGTTTCTGGGTACACTAGTGTTTGTGGACAAATAAGGGATTAGCATGAGGTTTGTACATCAAAGAAACACACTGCGGGCGTTAATTCAGCAGGTGCAGTGACCTTATTGAAACTGTTTGTCATATATTCAAACAGGAGGTCGGGCCTGGTTTGATGTCAAAGAGCTTTTGAATTATTTTTTATAGCCAAACCTCTCCAGAGCATTCAACAGCTCTCAAAATGACAGAGAAACCAGTTTATTCAAACATGAAGCACCTTGTTCAAGTTTTTAACAAGGCAGCAGCTGGGGTGCATAAAATTATGCAAAAATAAATAAATAAATCTTTCATTTAACCTCCATGACCCAGTTTAGAGCAAGTCTCCACCACTTCCAGTTCCAACTGTATAATATAACCAGAGGTGTTGACAGTAGCTCCTGCATGACTTGATTTCATCTGAATTCCATGCAAATGACTCACAAATCTATCTTTACTGACTGGCATCACTTAAAAAGCCAGGAGACGGGAGCATTTGCATGCCTCCCTATGTAAATGATTATACAAATATTCCTTCATGGTATGAAGAAGATCAGCCTCTGCATCGGCAAACCAGTAATTGAACAATCCTCCATTGTCTTTCCAAGAAGTTGGAATCATGCACAGTGCATGGTGTCAGTGTCAGCAGAGTACTGGTACAAAGCACTGAAGAAGTCAAATCTGCATAGACGAACGTTTAGTGAGAGGAGTAAGGAGCCTGTACAGGAGGTGGTGACTGGTGACGCACATAAGTTGCTTCAGAGCTGGATTGTTGATCACCTGCAGGCTGAATTTAGGCCTCTATTGAGTTCACCTCACATTTCAATCACGGATAAATTTGAAGATCATCTCTGTTGCAGCAGTAAGCAAACATTGCTACTTAATTTAACAGGTAAATTACATATTCAAACAAATGAAGGAGTGAAGAGACCTCCATGCGACACTTATCTTTCAGAAAAACCTCACATCTATGTGTATGATCACCTCTTACAGCCGGCTCCACGTTCTTCTGACACGGTAATAAAATGCGATCAGCTCAGACTCACCATGGTTAGCTCCCATTTTCCCATCTCGCCTGGTCGTTTAAGGAGCGTTGCTCTCCATCGTGACAGGAACGGGTCTCAAGGTTAACTTCCACGCTTTCCCTTTAATTTTAAACAGTACTCTTCTTACGGTTGCATATCGATGTAAAATGTTTAAAAACCTCTTTAAATTCCGTGGTTTCACGCACAGGTATATTTGTACTTTCTTTAAAAACGCCACAGTTTTCGCTACATGTTGGTTTTTGTGGGTAAATGCGACAGTTTGCTCCCGCGAGGCTGTTTGTGTGGACGCTGATAAAGACGCAACCTGATCTGTTCGGACGTGTTTGGGCTGAGGAAGGACCTGAGAGCACAAACACCCGCTGGGAGCTCTCCTCTGGGACCAGGAGGTGACTGAAACCAGCTCGGCTTTATATTGGGAGGCGACTCTCTCTGGCAAGTGGTGTGACAGGAGGTGTGTCCGTGACGGCGTGTGCGCTCCAGCTGCTGTAAATACGATTTAAGAGCATTAGGCCTACCACTTACTGCTTTACCACTGTTTTACTGAAGGAGTTCACTTGTACTGAACAAATAAATAACAAATAACAAATAAAATAAATACAAAAATTAATATTACCACTGCTGGTCCTCTTTTATTTAATCATTTAAAAGAGTTGTAGTGTGTTTTTGTATATTTTAATATAACAATAAATACCTTAGAAATACTGTTGCCTTAAATTTTGTTCTCTCTGACAACACAAACTAGTAAATAAGTAGGAAAATTTAACTACAATTACAGTTTTATGTCACTTACTTACTTTTAAAAGTGTCATTTGTTTAAAATGGATTGTAAATTTAGTTTGACAGCATTTGACACATTCTGACAGAGTTTTTAAAAGACGGGGGAGTCCAAGATTTTTTAATAAATTTATAACAATTCCTCCCTTTTTTGGAAGGTATTTTTTACATTTTGAAAATTTCTGCATTATCATTATACACTTTTAGGTCCAGCTTGCTGGTACCGGGTAGGACCCATTACCTTCAGAACTGTCTTAGTTCTTAGGTGTTGTAAACATTCCTCAGAGGTTTTCTCCTTGTTGACATGACATCATCACACAGTTGCTGCACATCCATGAATAGAATTTTCTGTTCCACCACATCCCAAAGCTGCTCCATTGGATCGATCTGGTGACTGTGGACGCCATTGGAGTCCAGTGAACTCATTGTCATGTTCTCAGTTGGAGAAACACAATTTTTGGAGCCAATCAAAACAGTGTAAGTTTGAGGCAGAGCTGCTGCTGAGAGAGCTCAGTAACTCTCAGCTGTCCGGTGCCATGAAAAATGCTAGGGACAATCAAGGAGTTGCTAATATTGGTAGGGACATGTCTGTACCACCCCTACCCAATTCTACATACAAGGTACTAGCCAGTACCACTACATGACTAAACAACTAGAGATGGGATTTATGGCTCTTTGAAGGGAGCCGGATCTTGAGGAGCCGTTCCTATCAAAGAGCCATTCAAAAGACTGGCTCGTTCTTACAAAATCCTACAAAATTTCACAATATATTGGAATGACAAACAATCAAAATATGTACCTATATAAAATCTACTATACAAAATTTAAAAAATTATAGGAAAAATATAGATGAAAAAGGATACGCCTGAGCAGTCAGTGCAAATTCTAGTAAATGTTTTGGATAGAACTCACAGCATTTGTTTCCAAACAATACTCTCTGCCCGTAGATGGAATGAATGGAGCGTGTTGGACATCAGACTTCTATGATGTCGCAAATGTGATGAAGGCAGTGTGGAAAATTTGTATATAAAAAGAATGGCTCAAAAATAAACGGCTCGGTTCCCACTGTTTATTTAAAAGAGCCACTAAAAAAAAAAAAACAATTCGTTCATGAACTTCACATCTCTATAAACAACTCATTCTTACTGAGCTGTCCCCAGATCAAGAGTCTGGCTGTGAAACCAGAAAACAGGTCATGCTTGCACATACTCATCTAACATTCAACTTTAACTGGTAGGAGGCACACTGCCTTTCTCAGCACATGATTATATCTGGATGAAGCTTAAATGTCACACTTTGGGGCCACTATCTTTACTCTGAAAGGTCCCAAAGGTTTCTTCGTCTCAGAAAACATAAACAAAGAAGAAATTAATTCAAACACAAGAAAGGAAAACCACTGATATCCTCCTGAGACCCGGGAGAAAAAAAGTATTTTGATTTGGATTTTTTTTTATATAAATCAAGTATTGGGGTGCTAAAAAACACATTCCAAAGATTATTTTGTTTTTACCTCATTTTGTTTAAATTTTACAACATGTGCACTGTAGTGCACAACAGGACTTAATTGATTGTGAGCAAGAAACATTAACAAAGTTCAACAGCTGATTGTGAATTTAAAATGTCCACTAAAATGTTCGTAAAGATGATATCAGTTAATATTTAACATATTTACACAAAAGCTTCATAGAAAAATGGATGATGCATTAACTTAGAACTCACTGACTTTTCAATAGCCATGGCCACTAGTCTTGGAACAACTAATTTTACCAGGCTTTTCTATTTCACAAAAGACCATCTATTTACGATAGAGGAGAAAGCATTGGGATTTTTTGGAGACACAGAGGAACATTTGGCAATTCACACACCTCACCTACGTTTTGCTGTTGCACCCAAATATTCGTTACCTGAAAAGCTTTGGACCTGTAGCCATTTCAGGCATGTGGACTGTACCATATTTTCTAATCATTATTTGGTCATTTATCAAATAATTTATTTTGATCCGCCAAGGCTGCCCTTTGTCACCGATTCTGTTCATTATCTTTATGGACAGAATTTCTAGGCACAGCTGAGGTGTTGACGGGATCCTTTTTGGTGACCTCAGGATTGGGTCTCTGCACTTTGCAGATGATGTGATTATGCAAATGAGTTTTCTCTGCAGGGTGGCCGGGCTCTCCCTTAGAGATAGGGTGAGAAGCTCGGTGATCCGGGAGGGGCTTAGAGTAGAGTCGCTGCTCCTCCACATCAAAAGGAGCCAGATGAGGTGGATCTGACATCTGGTTAGGATGCCTCCTGGACGCCTCCCTGGTGAGGTGTTCCGGGTACGTCCCACCGGAAAGAGGCCCCGGGGCAGACCCAGGACACACTGGACGGACTACATCTCTCGGCTGGCCTGGGAACGCCTCGGGATCTCTCCAGATCTGGTGAATGTGGCCGGGGACAGGGAACTCTGGGTTTCCCTGCTTAGGCAGCTGCCACCGCGACCCGACTCCGGATAAGCGGAAGAAAATGGATGGATATTTGATTGTTTACATTTTTAGTTTTAATTTTTATAAAATTTTCTGAAGTATAAGTTAAATCAATTAATTGGTGCACATTTCTGTGTTACCATTTTTGCTCAAAATAAAAAATCTCAGATCCCTGGCTGTTTTGGCCTAGATAGGACAATGACAGCTGGCCTGGTGTCTTTGTCCACTACGTCTGGCTCAGCATCTTGGTCCTCCTCGTGTAGTTCCTCATCAGAGTTCTCACCCTCTCCTGTCTTGCTCACTGGGCT
>JBAFSZ010000023.1:6989600-7002071 GCA_036919955.1 Melanotaenia pygmaea | reverse complement strand
CATCGCAAAGAAAACTATCCTTGTGAACTGGAAAAACAAAAATAATCTGTGTATTCAGCAGTTTAGGAATCTCTTAGGTGACCACATCAGTAGTGAGACAATGTCTGCCTCTTCAAAGAACCATGTACCTGAATCTCATTCCCTCTGGTCCCCTGTGCTTAGCTCCATCACTTAGTAGGTGGAGGACTGTGACCTCGTTTGGGGGTTGGAAAATGGCCGGGGGTGACTGGTGGTTGAGGGTTCTTTGTGGTTTCCCGTGGTGCAGGACCGGGCTGTTCTGCGGTAGGGCTGGCTCTGGGTCCGGCCCTGTCGGGGGCTGTGGGGGCCAGCGGTTGGAGTCGCCTCGTGGCCGGGGGTGAGGTCACTGGTGGGTGTTCTGGGCTCTGGTGCCTGGGGGTGGTCCCCCTCCCTCAGAGGTGGTGGGGTCCGTATGCGCTGGGGGTCTAAGCCTGCCCGGATGTTCTGCCATGGTGTGGGTTGGTGCATGCCCTGGTGTCTGGTTGCCGCCCTGGGACCCAGGGTATGGCCCGGGGGCAGGAGGGGTGTTTAGGGTTTGAAAGAGGGCTGAGTGGGATTCGAGGGATTATAGGTATTATATAGTGACATGCCCAAAGTCCTGTCCTGGGATTTTGATAACGGCCAGGCCAAAGCAAGAGCAGTCAAAAATAACATAATTGTTGCTGTAACAGATGGGAGTTCTGTTGCCAAAATAACTATGAAGGGTTTTGTGACAAGATAACAGTTGGGAAAACATATTACATTAAAAACTACGGTTTAAGGAGAACCAGCCCCCCTACAGTATATTAGTTTACAAAGAGACTTGCGCTTGGAGAGGAGGGGAAAAAGCTCATCAGATCAAAGTCAATGCCAACCCTTCTGTCAGAGACAAGGGTAAGGGGTTTCATGACCCTTGATGGCTGCGTTGTAGAGATAGGTTATGGAGCACGCCTACTTATATCAGGGCTACTTTTTGTCAGTGCACTGTGCTAATTCTTGAGTTAAGAATGTACACTAGTGCATTACCAGTGTACAGAGTGACCTACACCAGGAACAGTGATGGCAAACTGCAAACCACCAACTTCAGCAAAATTGTGTTAATTTCTACAAAATTTAAGTTTAAAATTACAACACACACATTTCCTTCCTCCTCTGCACACTTGTCAGCAGATTACTCACTATTATTCAAATTTTCCTGCTCTCCTCCTTTCCTCACTTCCCCTCACTTCTGCTAAGGTCACATCTTCCTACCTATCCTCGGCTCACTTATTATCTCCCATCTATTTACCTCTCCTCATCACCTTATCTCTCCTTAAGTAATTATTGATTACAAACTATGTTGGAAGCCACATATATATTACGTCAAGTAAAAATTATCTAAAGCAATTGCAATACTTTATAAAGCAAGAGAATTATTCAATAAGAACTGCCTACTTGTACTATACAATTAACTTACTAACGCCTTTCATGTCATGAGCGCACGCGCTCTGACATACCCGCAACGGCCACTAGATGGTGCCAATGCGCTAGTACGACCAGCCAGTGTACGCCTCAGTTTAATGCTGACATTATGTGGGGATTAGTTATGTTTATCTTTATCTAAGTTAGGTCAGGCCTGCTGATTTAGGTGCTATTGTTTAGTGCAGGTCTGTTTAAGGATATATGTTTGTAATTATCATGTTTGTGTAATGTCTCACACTGAGACCAGCTGCTGATTAGAATCTGCTCATTGTTGCAGAACTGTTCAGACACTGCTGAGTAGAACACCTGTCAATAAACTCAGTTCAAGAAAGATCTTCGCATGCGCCTCCTTCCTGTATCCTGACCGATACACCACCTTATTACCATAAAGCACCTAAACAAACTGGCTGACCCCTCTACCTTTACAACAATTATTATAATGTGGCTGTGCTGTAATAAGCCTCTGTGAGAAGTGATCCACAGGACTGGATGAACCTGTATGAACGTCCCTTTTAAATCCAGCCAGCAGATTACATGACAAAGAATAAAAACTGTACATATTCGCCTGATAATATATTAACTTAGTGAAATACGCCAATAGAGCGATAAAGCAACCAAATTACATTAAGATAGAGGTACATAATTACCTACTAAAACTTGTTAGAAATTAAAGCTTGCACAGAAAACAATAGAATAGGTAGACAGCTCAACTATGCAATGTCTAAGCAGGTTTGGGAGCAGTGTTAGCATAAGAACACACATTAGACCTTACTTTTCAGTATGTACACACCGTCTCAGTACAGTGCATACACTCAGGAAAATTAAAATCACTAACATACAAGTATAAAGTAAAATAGTATCTAATAGTAATAAAATACAATTAAGAAGTATTCATGAAGCTGAACTGAAAAGTTGTTTAATATGAAGTTGAAACTGGAAGTGAAATGGTATATAGTTGAATGGAAATGATTGTTAAATTGGTTGAAAAGGGCTGAAATGTGCTTGTTAAAGTATGTAAGAAGCAGAAATGAAGAGTTAAGCAATATTAGGCTCAAACAGGTGTGTAAATGTATTTGAAATGATGAAACGTTGAACTGTAATGTGCTAAAGATAACTCAGCATAGCTTAAACTGGCTGAACTGTGTTTGCTGAAGAATCAGCTGAAGTAATAATGAAGCTGCAGTCAGTAGCTAAAGTATTTAAAGCTGTAAGTGAATATTAAAAGTGCTGAACTGGTGGAAAGTAGAACAAATCATTGTAAAAGGCAGAAAGAGCTGAAACAGAGTTGAATTGGCAACTGAAACAGAGTTCATCATGTAACTGAGCAGCAAAGGACATGGTGGAAGAATAGACAGAGGAGGACATGTGGCCTGTTGTAATGAGAAAGACGAGGAGACAGAAGACGACAGGAAGACATACCTGTAGTCATTAGGAGGACAAAACCAGGTGAGAAGTCCATGATCTAGAGCAATAGGACTGAATGGATGAGGTCAAAGGTCAGCTGACTCCTAACAGCTGAGAGCACTCAGTGAGTTGTCATGACAACGGCCCCCCCAACTTAACTGACAGCCACACAGACTGAGAAACGAGCAGAGCTGACCTGACCAGGATTCCCCTCCATTACTGTAAAAAACTGTGAGCTGTATGCAACATTAAAATGTCAAGAAGTGGTAATGTGCATTAAGCAAATACTGTAAATCTAACCAAAGTAAATTAGTACTTCAAAGCCTGAACAACATTAAACATGAATAAAAAAACAGTCAACATTGCATGAACTTAAACATTTGTGTGCTGTCTTGCATACCCAGCATGTGGGTTTTCTCATAGGGCATTTTAAATTACCTCAGTAATGGTGTCTAAGCTTGTGCTTAGATGTTTTATACGGCACTAAAAATTGTTCCCTGCATCCACTAAAAAGTTGTACTCAAATTCATCATCATCTGCAGCATCTTTGAGTTAACAAAGATTTGAATCTCATTAGAGCATGTGTGAGCAATGGGAAGGTGTTTTGTGTCATCATGGACAAAAGTCAGCTTTGGACTGGGATAAAATCCAACAGCAGGAACTTTGCCACTGCCAGTTGCAAAGGCCAGGATGTGTCCAGGATTCAAAGTCTGAATGAACTCTTTTTCTGCTTCAGTGAAGTTTCTGGAATTGAGATGTTCTTCCAACTCATTCTCTACAAGAGAGAAAAGTACAAAACATGAGAAAATGGGATTGTATGAGTCTATTTTTTACTGTTTATTATGTCACAGCTTTTTCTGTAGCTGTCAGCATATTTCAGAGGGTCAGCGATGTACATGCCAATTTGATTTACAACAGTGTGGTCTATAGATTTAAAGTAAATTTTCAGCCACAGTGCTGATTGCCTATTTTGTTGTCTTGCAACACATAAAAAGACCTTTGTTGAATAATGAAAGGGTTAAACACTTGGTTATTAACTTGGTGGACTTTAAACATTAAGAAATGGTCAAGAGGCAAACAAACAATGAATACAAATAAAAGTACTTTGGACATAATGGAGAAATTCTCTGAATTTAACCACCATTAACTCCTCTTTTGGTCTTCGGTTGCTCCCCAGGACAGAATAGCTTGGTTTAAGGATTGCAGCTAGAACATCTGCTGTAACATCACTCGGTTCATTCTGCATATCCAGAAGGATCTGATGGTAGGGGTTTCTTTCATGAGTGGAAGAACCTGTGAAAATATAACACATATTTAAATGGTTACTAAGAAGAGAAATGGAGAGAGATCTGATTTTAGATATTGATCCTGCAGTTTCAGGATAAAAACATGATCCTGAAGTTATAATTCAAGGTCTGCATACACTAAACAGCCTCTAACCAAGTGAGAATACAGTTTGGCATGAAAAAAGCAAACTATACCTGAAGATTGTTTTACAATCTGCATAATAAGTTAAGTCAAGAAGTAGGGGTGGCATGGCTCAGTGAGTAGAGTGATGGTCCTGTAGCCCAAGGGTTGCTGGTTCAATCTAGGCCCGGACAGCTCATGTCTACGTGTCCCAGAACAAGACACCGAACCCCTAATTGTTCCTGATGGGTCGTGGTTGAACGCCTTGCATGGCAGCTTCCGCCATCAGTGTGTGTGAATGTGTGTGTGTTAAATTTGTGTGACAAACATGTAAAGCGCTTTGGGTAAAGGCGCTATAGAAGTACAGACCATTTACCAAGTAATCCATGTCAGGGATAATGCCCGACAAGGTGGCTTCGCGTCGGACAGTTCATGCCTCCGCGTCGTCCATTAATTTATGACAATGGCCACCTTGGAGAGCATTATCCCGCTTATACCATGGTCCATTAATAAAGAAAAAATATTAAATAAATTATTAATGCGTTGATGTCATTTTTGCCGGTAAAATTCGTCATGACGCGTTGCCAAGGTAACTGGCTCTAACACAGAACCTGCAGCTCAATCGACTGCAGATTGTGACACAATCATTTGAGAGGATGATTCAACATTTTGTTTCTTACAGTCAAAGTCTGCAGATTGTTTCCTACATCCTACATCGTTCAATAGGCCTGCATAATCTAATCTAAAAGACTTTGTCTGATGGCTTTCTCAATGGCTTCATCTTCTTCAACATCAATTGGGCTACAGATGAGAAGGACAATTCTGAAAAATGTTCAACAAGAAAAACAGAACAACAGAAATATTTTAGGTTTCATGTAAAAAAAAAGTATATATATACATGAAATCTGCAAAGTGAACACGGGCTTCATTTGGCCTTTGTTGTTCATGAAAGTCCATTTAATCATCATCCTCTCTCTCATATTGATCCCTCTGGTTTGTTGAAGGACCATCATGCTGACTCACTATATGAGGAAATTCTTTTCTCATATTCTTGAATTCTTGAAAAAGCTTTATTATATTAACTAAATTATTACTATTACTAAATTACTATTATTAAATAAATTAAAAATTTAACAAAGACATGAAAGGAGAGCAACAGTTTACTTTGTCAGGCTATTTACACAAAGGTGAAATGTGTTACCAGTATCTTTTACCCATCTCTCCTACATTGTAAAACTGTGCGTTCAAAATCCATATCATCTGAAACTTCCAGAGGTCCATTCTGGACAAAATATCATGACAGAAAAGAATTAGAAAGTAATAGAATAAAAAAAATCAAATTAAGTTATAAAATATCAAGCTCACCTGTGCTGGAACTTCCATCCCTGCCATGATGTACAAACAAGTGCTGGAACAGACTGAAGCACCCCAAGGAAAATTAGAAGTGACCTTTGGATTTCTTTCTTACATCCTTTGATGGTGCTCAAAAAAATTAAATGGGAATGACTGATGCCTCAAATGCTCCTTTCAAGATGGCAGTTATTTCAGCTCTTAGTTGATCTTCAGACCATTCTGTGGAAAAGGAAAATTTCCCAAGAAGACCAGCCTGAGCTAATCTGGTCTGAGTTTCTCTTCTGGGTATGACAAAGACTGATGCTTCTGGAGAAAAAGGCGAGCATACATCTTCTTTTGTATATGTTTTGACGTGTCTTAGGCTCAAGTAACATGATGAAGCCCTATTTCATCGAGGAATAGATGGCAGAGGATCCTATTGAAAAAGAGAAAAAGATTTTCTTAATGGACTGGGTACAGGTAGTGGCTTTTAAATAATACAGACACAAACTTTGGACATTACAATGTTTACTCAGTTAAAGATTAGCATATGCATTTTTGATTCACTCACTGATCTTTGTGATGTGACTCGCGGTTGAAAACTGGGCACTGCTGGAAGAACCTGAGAGTTCTATAGTGCGGAGACCTAAAAGATTAAAAATAAATATACACATCTCACCGTTAATGGTGTGAGTGGTTGCGTTGGAAATGTACTTTTAAGTGCAGTTCGTACACCTGACCGCGCGCTCGATCTCCGCTGCTGGGAGAGAACCAGCCATGTTCGACTTCATCCAGAAAGACATTCATAGTAAAGACATGTGTGCGAGCGCCTGTTTGTGTGTGTGTGCGCGAGTGTTTCCCTACTAGCGTATTGGTTGAGGTCAATTAGCATATATTCGAAATATTTAGGTTAAACATTTAGATTTAGATTTAAACATTTAGACTTAGATTTAACATTTAGATTTAGATTTAAACATTTAGACTTAGATTTAACATTTAGATTTAGATTTAAACATTTAGATTTAGATTTAGATTTAGCATTTAGATATAAGATTTAACTTTTGGATTTAATAGTCAAGATTTAGATATATTATTATTATTATTATTATTATTATTATATATTATATATTATTTAAGATTTAAATATAAGATTTAACATTTATATATAACAAAACATTTAGATTTAAACATTTAGATTTAGATTTAACATTTAGATTTAACATATAGCATTTAGATTTAGATTTAAAACTTAGATTTAGATGTTCTATTTGATCATTATATATGTGGTTACCAGTTTTGTTAAAAGTAGCAAAATGTAGAGAAAATGCCCTAAATGTGAGAAAATTGGGATAAATAATGAAAATTAAAACTAGCTCATACTTCTGTCTGCTTTAATTAAACTTGTAATCCAACTTAAAACATATAAATTCAGCTTCACACATAATTCTACCAACAAGTGGTTACTATCGCTACAAGCTACGGCGCTAGTAAGTTAGCCAGCGGTTTGCGGTCAGTTTAACGTTATTGTTGGAACATTACAGCTGTTGGTTTTATGTTACGTTATAAACAACCACCACCAAACGTTTTGTCAACTTACCACGATGTCTACCTCGTGTTGCTTAACGTTTGTGTTTTTTCTGCTACCTTGTGTTAGAGAAGACCTTAAAAATGCACAAGTAACAAATAACAGGTACTTCTTCCTACAGTATTAAAATAGGCAGGTACTAATTTCCCACTTTCCTAATTAATAACGTACTGTTCCACACATTTTCTTTATACCTTTCTCTTTAGGGTCTTCTCCTGCGTGTTCTTTGATGGATCAAAACATGACAGACTACTTCTCTCAAGTTAACAATTTATTCATTTACAAAGTATGAGAATGTGCAAATTACAGAGCCCCGAGTCCATATCTATCCCTGGCAAAAAGACATGAGAGATGTCCAGCTGCCCACAACAGACAGGACACCTTCTTTCTATCCCTGGACCCATATATATATTACAGCTCCTCCTCCTTTCTATACACAGTTTTGCTGACTAATGGTGTAGTTGTAGAAGTAGGGTCAGCTGAAATCACAGCCCGACCACATGCAGATGTCTACCCCCCTCCTTGTGACATCCATCCATTTGGTGGCTTCCTTTGTTCTGGAAAACAGAGATAAAGAAACCACACAAACAAACAAGGGACCTCCTCTGAACTCCGATTGACCAAGAAATTTCCCTTAAGTGTAACATCCCACATGCTGTTTTATTGGCAACACAGCGTTAATCAGCCCCTCACATCTTCTTCTCACATCCCATATGAAGAATCTCATTGTTGCTTAAGCAGACTGTCAGTAAGTATATGAGCTTAAAGATAATAGATATTTAATATGATTAACAGAGTAAGAATAAAAATGAAAATAAGTAGCACACTTAAGTTATCCCTTGATGAGTACCTTAATAAATTTATCTACAATGTCCTCAGAATCCTCATTTTATACTGTTACAATGTGGTGTTACTATGTGTGTGCATGATAGTGTAATCCCATGTAAATGTGTATTTTTGCAGAGTGTTGCTCAGTCTTCTCAGTTTCTCCTTTGAATTCCTTCTTGGGTGCTGATTGGTGTTGAGTCTTTGAAGAGATCTGCAAAACTCTGCACTGCGATAAATGCTTAGAATGATACTGAAGAATAAAATATTTACAACATGGGAAAACGATGCCATATTTGCAACCCTGAAAATGTATACTTGAAAACAGCAAGGTTTTAACAAGGGGTTTGAATCTCTGAAAATGTGAGGCTGAAACTCTGTAATATGCATGTTGCATGTATGAAAAATAAAAATTCAAATACAAAATTATGCTTGCAGGGATTCACACTTTTTTTTCAGACTTTTAAAATACTTTTCAAGGTTTCAAAACTTATTTTCAGACTTGCAAAACTTTATTTAATTTATTTAAATTTTCAAACACTGACTTTCAAGGTTTCAAAACATATTTCAGTTTTAGATTATGGCAGTGTTCTCATCATGGGCCATGTAAGTAATTGTTACAGGGAACCAAATAATTATATTTACTTCGTACAACTTCACAATACTAATATCTGAGGTAACAACATCCAGTGTTTCTCTTTCTTTTAGCACTGTACAGCAGGATGCTGCATCTTGTTACCTCAAATATTAGCACTGTGAAGTTGTACGAAGTTGTTCGTTAGATTTTATTCAACAAAAAAACATTGCCTGCTATTAGCTAAAATCTGGTAGCATCCAACATGTGAACTTCGAAGCCCAGAAAAATTCACACAAGTTACTTCTGGTTTGACCTATAGCCTTTGTGGTAGGAGTTACTTTTAGTTTATAATTTGTATTTATGTAAGGTTGATATACGACAGCTTATGGAACACAGGCTGTACAAAACTTGTTTTTCTGTGTCTGACTGCAAAATATTATGGAGACGTTTAACTATACACATGCTAAGTGCTGCTAAACAAAGGGACACATTGAATAAACAGAACATTTTCCTAATTCTCTGCAATATAATTGATGGGATGCCTTGTTGATTTAGTTTAATGTCTTAAACATTTTCTTGCGCACACACACTTCTGTTAAATTTTGAAACCATGTTTTTTAGAAAACTATGTTTTATTTGAAAACATTTAAACTTCAGAAGTACAACAGAAGCCCAAAGATAAATTCTGTACATCAGTTAATATAAACATAAACTTGTGCTTTGTTTCCATTACATTTATCTCTAAACAGATGCTGATAAAAGTTCTGTCGGATAATTTAAGCACAAATATAAAAGTAGCAAAAAAAGCAGCTTTAACAACAACTGACTGGCAGTGTACGTGTTATGGCTTTGGTAACAAGATTACATATTCAAATATAAAAGCGCCGCAATAAACAACTTTAACATGCTATGTGTACCTTCATGTTACACATGAAAATATGCTCAAACTAATCTTCAATCTAAAATTAAACATCAAAACATTAAAAACATGCTTAAAATTGAAATAATCTCAAAACAGTTAAAAACCACTAAACTGAAGAAGGGTCCAAATCTCAACAACAAAAGAAAAACGGCATAAGAACGAGGAGATGCTGGTAGAACATCATGTTGGGCCAATGATCTAAACCATTTAGAGAACACAGCGGACCTGCAGACTGGTTCTTCTTGCCATTCAATCAAGTGCTCACTGAGCCGGTTCCGTCTTGTTCTTCTTGTTCAGGATTTTGCGGAGGCTCTCAGGCATCATGTAGGGCCTCTCAGCACTGCCATCGTTCCTCTCGAGATCCTCCACTGGAGAGAGATGCGATGAAAGGAAAGGGATCAAATTAAAGTCATGAAAATTGCTATCAGTCCAGACAGATATGATTTGCTGTCATTTTTAGAAATTCTTCAGGACTTAAAAAAAAAAACAAAAAAAAAAAACAAGTTTTCTAGAAAACGAAGGCGTACAGCTTTAATGAAGAGTTCAGACACTTTAAGCAACATGCGTTCATTTTTTTTTCATCATTTGTTGCTTTTAAACTTTCTGTAAGTTTTTAAATGTAAATCTACACAACACGTAAAGATGCTACAGAGCAAAAGGCTGAACTGATTCCTCAGTTCTCCTGCACACTATTTTATTATGGCTTTGTGCGAGCATTAAAGTGCTTTACTGAGCAGAATCTGGACACACAGACAATCATGTGACATTAAATGTAAACAATCATATTTGAACTGTAAGGTGCAAAATGACCAACTTTAACACTGTAAATGAGGCACATGACAGGCTTCAAGTTTAAATACTGGCTACTGGCAGTGGGAGGAACTGTAGTTAAAATAATGAAAAAAAAAGGCTAACACCTAAGATTAGCTACAGTTCCCTTCAGAATAGGTTGCTCATCCAGCATCCAGATATTTACCTGAGCAGCTAAACACGTTCCAATTTCAGCTTCACTAAAGACCACACACAACATATTAAAATCATGCAACAAATCAAACGATGCTAAGTGTTCAGTTGACCATATCCTAAACATCATCCTACTAATTATACACAGCCCATGAAAGGCTGATAGGTGAACGTTAACTGTGGTTTTAGAGAAAAAGCTACCGACTTCTAACAGAGACAAACACCAAGCTTCAGGTTTTCATCCTGAATAACGACTGCTAAGCTAGCAAGCTAATTTAAGCTAACTTAATGTTAGCAAAATTAATGGCTAGAAGTTTATCAAAAACACAGGAAACTCAGCCTCCCACATACTGAGTCATGTAGAAAGAATCGGGCTTTGCTCCTGAACTGCTGTGATCTGACAGTTTTGCTTTTGCTGCTAATGTTTAAAATTGCAAGAAAAGTATTTTCTTTCAAGTCCAAGTTGACCACATGTTGCCGTTTAGCCTCCAGTACAGAATTTATCATGCTTGTTTGTTTCTTGTTCGTCCCCAAATCAAGACAATCTGCCACCTATGATTTTCTATTTAGAAGATTACATCAATGCTATATAATTTTAATAACTGCCTACTGCAGGTTTCAAAAAAACGTTAATGAATTAAAAAAAGAAAAAACAAATCGTATGAGAGCAAACTGACAAATCCTAGTTACATAAAGCACTTCCAGAGTGACACACTTGTATTTACAGTTGATTTCTGATGCATTTAGACATCTGACAAAAACAGAAAAATGTGAATGAAAGCAGCCGTTTTGGGAATTTGGTTGTATTTATATACGATTAAATATTTTGATGAAAAAAAATGTGGAGCATATGCAGCGCATCGTTGCTCCAGCTGCATTATCTATCTATTGGATTAACACATTTAATTTCAGAAAGCTAACAGAAAATACCAAACACGCTGAATTAATTAGGGGAGGAGTTTAGCAAATGGTCAACTAATCATTTCCCATATTTCCTTCTTTTAGTGGAAACAGAAAAAGTAAATAATCAGAGTTACATCTATCAAAATTAATCAGTGCAGGGTAGAGATTCAATGAGACCCACCAGTTTCCTTATCTAGGGTTTCCTTTTCTATAAACTGGACTAATTATGATTTCTTTTCATCAGATTATAAGGAACTAGACTGCATCTTTAAAAAGTACCTTTAGAGCTTTACAAATAAAAGCTTAACTGAAATGAATCACTTTAAGGCTAAATGTGTATTTGTGTTACAGCCCTTTGCAGATATAAAAATACAGAAAGCGATATCCTGCTTGGTAATAAAGCTCCAGCTCTTTACTACAGTGATAAACAGTAAAGAAAAAAATCTGCATTTTTCTGTGCTACAAAAAAGTCCTTGTTTCTAAGGTTTGTCGTCCTCCGTCTGCGGTTTGATCCGGTCGTCTTCAGCCTCCTGCTGCAGAGCAGAAGACCCAGAAGGATCCTCAACCTTGTCCTTCCAAAGAATCTCATGAAGAGTTGAGGACATGTAATAAGGCCTTGCAGCTGAACCGTCGTTACGCTCCAGGTCTTCACCTTATCGGGTGTGTGTATATTTGTTTGTGTTAATGGGTGGAACAGAAGATTAGTATAAAAAATTAAAAGAAATCAAAGTAAAAGTGATAAGTGTTTGAAGGGGGGGTAAATTGGGAAGTGGAGAATTGTGGGAAGTGAGAAAAAGGGAAAGGAGACAAAACGAGAGAGGAAGTCAAATAGCAAGCAAGCAAAGCACCCACAGGCAATGCAAGTTAAAGCTCATCACAAAGCCGGTACTTTTATCAGGTAACAATAAGCCAGACTTGTTTTTAAGTAAGAGAAATTTAAGTGAAGCGCCCCCCCTTAAAGCAGCTTAGAATTAGAGACGGCCCAAAACCAAAAGAGCACAGTCAGAAAACTAAAGAAATCACCACAATGATTTCTATAGTTTAACATTCCTACATCATTTTTCTTCTACGCGTCACAAATTAAACACTTTGTGG
>JBAFSZ010000023.1:6949846-6963184 GCA_036919955.1 Melanotaenia pygmaea | reverse complement strand
GTTTTGTTTTGTTTTGTTTTGTTTTGTTTTGTTTTGTTTTGTTTTGTTTTGTTTTGTTTTGTTTTGTTTTGTTTTGTCTTGTTTTGCTTTGTTTTGTTTTTTCCACTCTCGTTGGAGCGTCTCCAAGTACTGCAAAGGGGTACGCGTACCCCCATTTGAGTGGCTTAAATAATAGGAGAAAATATTAGTTAAAATTAAAAATACAATAACTGCACCCTTCATTGGAACTGGGTTAGTTTTATTCTGGGAACTGCAACGTGAATGAAGCCAGCGTTCACTCCCCCACTGTTAAGCCAATCAGTCCTCTGCAATAGTTGACTCGCCATTTAAAGTTATCTTCTGAAATAATACATGGACTCAGATTAGGAGATAAATTATAATTTTATGTTTGATTGATTTTCTTTAATTCTATAGACGAAAATCTCGATTTTGCACAGAAATAATTGATAACGGCTTGTAATTTAATTCTTTTTCACCCAACGTCAGTCTTTAGCGTTCTTTACGTGGTGACGTAAGAGTATGTTTTGACGCTGAAGTGTCACTGCACTGTGAAACTGACGGACGAGAGAAGCTAAGACGTGGGTGATTTGTTCCACGTAACAGGTCATTGCTGTTTATATTCTTGTCACAATGATCTCACCTCTTATTTGTAACACAAATGGTCATACCACTGTAATTATATCTTATGACATTCCCAAATTTCCTCTTAAGCAATCAAGTTACTAGCTAGCCATCGTGAACAAGTGCTATTAGCTTGTAGCCGTCGTAAAGTTACCTAAGACCGCGCAACATTAGCTAAGCTAACCTAGTTAGACGGGGCTTGTGGCGGCTGCTTTTATGTTATTAAGGTTTTATATTTAATCTGTCATTGCTAGAAGCAACTGCTAGTCATATATATTGTCAAGTACGGCTGAAGAAAGTTACCGCCTTCGCTTTCACAACAGTATTAAGCTGAGTGATTCATTGACTAAACGTGGGTTATAATAGTTTGTATCCTCCACAGACTCATTTCCATCATGGCACTTAGAAGCACTGTCTGCCGTCTTTTGGTAAATCCCCACAGATGTGCGCTCATCGCAGCTTCAAGAGCCCACGGAACTGCAGCACCTGCCCCATACGGTTAGTGATAGAGACTCATCATTACACTAGTCGCACAGTTTTTTTTCTTTTAAAGGAAATGTTCCACCACTTACAGTGACATGCAGCTTTTCAGCCCACAAGGATACAGTAGGCTTTGGTGTCTGGTGTTCAGAACATACGAAATATGAATTTTGTGCTTTTTTAAAAAAAAGAGAAATGTTGTGACTGAGGGGGAAAAATTAAGGTGTTGCAATAATAAATCCAGTTACAAGAACGAAGTCTTAATGTTGAGAGGATTTCCAAGGATAAAGTTGAAATGTTAAGTTTTAAGAGCGACAGTTGGCTAAGTGCCAACAGGTGTACATCCATGAGATGTGGAAGTGGTACAACTGCAGTCTTCCATTCATATGGCATGGCGACTAAAACCATTAATAGAACCATTAATCACAGTCCTGTGTTGCATAATTATAAACACACTTTATTTGAATGGAAAATCAGAATGAATTTATTTGTTCCTATAACTTAAAGAACAATGTTACCGTATCAATAACACAAGACACTTTGTTTTTATAAGGATATATTAGCACATTAGTGCTGGTTTGAATTGATATTAGTGATTTAATATTTTCACCCAAATTTTCAAACAGTAGGTCATTTTTTCTTGTTTATTTTAACTTAAGTTTGGGAATAGTAATTCATCTCTACACTCATATTCCCCTTTGAGTGGAAAAAAAGAAGGAAAACTACTTTATTACTGATATTATTTATTTCTTCATGTGGCCCTAATACTTCAGTGTAAATGTATGCATGGATATTTTGTACCTAAAAACGAGTCAACATCAAATGTTGGACTGCAGCAAATGTCTGCATTGTAGGAGAAATGCTCTGATCAAAAACTCTTACAGTGAAGCTAGAAAACCAGTATTTAATCCTCGTATTTTTTATGACCTTTTCAATATTCATAAATGAAAAATGTCAATGTAATAAAATCTGTTTTTGATTCCTAGATGCAGAGAGGCCTCAAAAGTCTAAAGCACGTATGTGTTGTCAAGCCTTTAATAAGAACTTAACATATTTGACAATATCTTGACGTTGGGTCTGGTGCCAGATGATGTTTTTAAATGATTTCCACTCTAAATGTCTGGCAGCGAAGGTCCAGTTCGACTGGCGCGATGCCCTGGACCTCGAGGGCCAGCTGACGGAGGAGGAGATCATGATCAGGGATTCCTTCCGAACCTACTGCCAAGACAAGCTCATGCCTCGCATCCTGATGGCAAACAGGAACGAAGGTGACACTGTGGTACTCATTTCACTGCATGCCTTAGCAAAAGTGGAGGAAAAACAAGACTTTTAGACAAAATCTCGCATGACGTTTTTTTGTTCTCAGTGTTTCACAGAGAAATTGTGTCAGAAATGGGAGAGATGGGGGTCCTGGGTCCGACTATTAAAGGTCAGTCTGGAAACATGGTTGTGTTTTTATGTAGAGCTGTGAAGATTAACTATATTTATGAATCAGCCACATAAATAAATAAAATCAGTCATTCGTCTTCCTGATTTTGACATCCAGGTTTCGGCTGTGCTGGGACGAGTTACGTGGCCTACGGTTTGATTGCCAGAGAAGTGGAGAAAGTGGACAGCGGCTATCGCTCCGTTATGAGCGTACAGTCATCACTGGTCATGCACCCCATCAACGCCTATGGCACAGAGGAGCAGAAACAGAAATACCTCCCCAAGCTGGGTAAGAGGAAAATGAACTGTATTCATTTTTATTGCTCCAACTGTAAATTATGCTGATGATAATAATGCTGAGCTCTGATGTGTGTTTGTCATGAGCTATTTCTTCTGCCATGTTCAGCTCGCGGAGAGATTCTGGGCTGCTTTGGCCTGACGGAGCCGAACCACGGCAGCGACCCCAGCAGCATGGAAACCAGAGCCAGATACAACCCGTCCAGTCGCACCTACAGCCTCACCGGCTCCAAGACTTGGTGAGTAGTACGAGTACACATGGAAGAGGTCGATTGTGAAGATACTCAGTAAGAAGGAATATGGTGCAGAGAAGAGTCTGATGAGAGACAAGCCTGTAGCCATGTACACCGTCATCAGCATATTGACCGTATGATTTATTTCATCACTTCCTCTGAGCTCTGGATTGTTTTTCGGTGTGAGTTCTCCTCCTGCTGAGGATTTCTTGCTCTTTAGTGAATGTGTGAACAGAAAATTAAGAGCAGCATCTGAATCCTGGTCTTTAACGTTTTTTGTGTGAAAACAGCTGATGTCAGTAGTTGTTTACGTGGTGGAGCTCTTCACAGCTAAGAACTGCATGAAACATGCATTTAAGATTTATTATGGTCTCTGGTCATGTTTGTTATACTTTAACTTACAAAAAATAATACAATATGCTGGACAGCAATAGTGTGAAATTATCCTTTTTTAAAAAAAGTTAGACCGGTTTTCAAAGCTCTCCCTCCTGTTTACTGTTACCTCCAGGATCACCAACTCTCCAGTGGCAGATATTGCGGTGGTCTGGGCTAAATGTGACGACGGGAAAGTCCGTGGTTTCATCTTAGAGCGCGGCATGAAGGGCCTCTCCACACCAAAGATCGAAGGAAAGTTCTCTCTGAGAGCTTCGGCTACTGGGATGATCCTCATGGACGAGGTGGAGGTTCCTGAGGAGAACCTGCTGCCTAAAGTCTCTGGTTTGGGGGTGAGTGGTGTGGATCGTTCTGTTATTATGCATTTGTTCTTAAACTTTCAAACTCGGTTCTTGTATAGGTGAAATGAAAACACACTGTGTTTCCTCCAGGGTCCTTTTGGCTGCCTGAACAACGCCCGTTATGGCATCGCATGGGGCGCTCTGGGTGCTGCCGAGTTCTGTTTCCACGCAGCTCGTCAGTACACACTCGACAGGTCGGAAAACACACCTGGACAGTGTCTTTACATAAAACGAAACATTTTTGTTCCATTTAAACAGAGACTTTGATGTAGTTGTTTTTCTTTCTGTTTTCTAAACCAGAATCCAGTTTGGTGTTCCTCTGGCAAGAAATCAGCTGATGCAGAAGAAAATGGCCGACATGTTGACAGAGATCACCATCGGGCTGCAGTCCTGTCTGCAGCTGGGCCGACTCATTGATGAGAAAAAGTGAGAAAATTTCGTTGTCTGATTTGTAGTGAGGGGCCCATCCCTCAAAATACAACGTCTCCCCATCAGCATGGCAAGAGAAAATTACTAAACCAGTACACAAAAGTATGTTAATGGGACAAACTACCAAACTGATGGTCTGCTATTATGTTTTAGTTAATGTTTAATAATCTACCACATCAGATGCTGGTGCATGCATCCCTGAAAGATGGTGCCAAACATTTCTGGTGTTTTCCGAACAGAGCGGCGCCGGAGATGATCTCCATGCTGAAGAGGAATAGCTGCGGTAAAGCTCTGGACATCGCCAGGCAGACCAGAGACATGCTGGGAGGAAACGGCATCTCAGACGAGTACCACATCATCCGCCACGTCATGAACCTGGAGGCTGTCAACACGTACGAAGGTCGGGAGACTGAGCTGATGGCGTTAGTTGCTAAACCTTATCCAGCGTTTGTTGTTCCGGTTTGATCTCCCTTTCCTTTCTCCTCAGGAACTCATGATATCCACGCTCTGATCCTGGGCAGAGCCATCACCGGGCTGCAGTCCTTCACCGTGGACAAATAGATCCCACTTCTGGTTGCTCTTCCAAGCAAACAGTCAGAAGTTTATCTCTCTTATCAAGTCTGTAAAGTCAAAATCAGTGTTTTTTTCAGGCTTGTAGAAAATATATTTGAGTGATTTAATCAGAGAGACGTTTGCTGAACTTTTGGACTGTAATTACTTCAGGAGTCGATATTTATAATTGAAAAAGGGGCTATTTTTCCACAGCAATGAGTAGTTTTATGTAACAGAATATACTGTCTCCTTTGTTTAATGTGGTATGAAGAGGTAGGTGTAGCTTTGTCGCTGTATTCACACTAAATACTGTTAATTATAAAACGATAACGCTTAAGTGCTCGTTGTAGCTCCGCTTCTTACTGAGGCCTTTTTGTTTGAAATGTTTTAATTAGCGTAAGAGATCATCTTACTCTCCATACGTATGTGGTGGTTGTTACTTCTGGCACTTTACAGGCTCTGACACAAAAGTGTTTTAACTCTGCAAGAGGTCAAAAATGTTTCAGAGTTTGAATAAATAAAAACATGTGTCCCACATGTTCAGACTCAATAAAGCACCTACACCACTGCATCAGAGTAAAAAAATCATTACTTTCCATTTAAATGAAAGTAGAAGTATCTGAGGCAGCCTTGATTTACTAAAAGCTGAGAGAAAACACATAAATCATCTTTATTAATCATAAATCTGGTCAAATTATCCGTGATATTGTGTAAAAATGGAATTGATTGGGTTTAATTTTAGGTCTTTTCTAGCTGTTTGGGGTCAAGAGTACGAGGGAAGAAAGGCACCACATAAATACAGCATGAAATATAAAATTTATTAAAACTGGAAATAACTCATTAAATATATGTAAATAATACTTTGATGAATAATTACTTAAATGCTAATTTATTAAATATTGAAAAGTGCCACAATGAAGTACTTAGATACAATATATAATTTAAAAATAATTTATTAAAATTAGAAATAAAGACTTGCATAAATTGATATATAAATTTAAATATAATTTCATTGTAAAAACATTTTTTTCACGCTTCTCATTTAATAATACATGTATTTAATTTATTTCCAATTTTACCAAATGAATGACAGAATAAATAATTAAGTGCTGTATTTATGTACTTAATGGTGACACATGTCTCCCTCCAGAAACCAATAAATTTAATCTATAAGTAATTTTAGATAAAAGTTTTCTCCACCAGATGGCAGTGTAAGTGCCACCATTTGTGACGGTTCAGCTACACTCATACATAACTTCAAATCAGAGGAAGTGAAAGGAAAAAAAAACTTTCTACAGTAATGAACTGGATCTAAAATTGGTCCAGCAGACCTGATACAGAAAGATGCATCTGGACCATCACTGAAGCTCCATCAGAAACGGTCTCCATGGAAACGTGGCTGTCAAGAAGCCATGTTTAAGGATCGGAAACGGAGAAAAAGTATGTCACATGACACAAGAACTGGACTGAAAATCACTGACAACAGGTTTGATGGAGAAATGAATCCTCCCCAGAGTCTGGACCTCAACGATAATGAAGCAGTGTGGAATAATCTGGACAGAGAACAGAACTAAAGGCCGCCAACATCCACAGAAGAACTCTGGAAAGTCCTTCAAGAAGCCCAGAGAACTATTTCTGATGACGGTATAATGATATTACAATAAAGATTGTATAAGAGGATTCAGCCTGTGTTGGAATAATTAAAAATAGACTCTTAAACTTGTTAGAAGAGTAAATACTTTGTTTTTACATTAAATACTTTAACTTTAGTTTATGTTTCACTCTGAAATGCTTTGTTCCCATTTTCCTGATGGGGCACAAAAAAAATTAGGAAAGGCTCAAGTCTTAAACCTATTCTAAGGAAGGTTGAATAGCTCAGACTACTTCATATTTAGGACAAATTACACAGACTAATACCAAATATCAACTTTAAAACTCTCCATTTATGTTTGTGCATGTTTAAATATATTTAAAAAACTTGTTTCCCTCTTTACCAGGTCATATGTACAGAAATGATGGGTGGCATCACCTCTGATTAATGGATTAAAATACTCCAAAGGAAAGTCCTGTATGATCAGCCATGTTTAACTTCACGGCCGCAAATGAGATCAAAGACTAACTGGTTGGTTGCTTTAACTGAACCCTCCAGCTCTACAGCTAGACGACAGCGAGCTTTCTCTCCGAGCTCCATCAGCTGCTTACCTCTCCATCTGAAACACTGGGCGCGAGCACACGTCTGCATCAGCTGCTCTGTGATGATCAGACAAGGATTTCACAGATAATCCTCTCATTTTAACGTTATTGGAAACAAACCTGCAGAAAACACACACGCACACACACGTACGGCAGATATTACATCATCGGTCAGGAAGCAGCTGTTCTGACTTAAAGAGAATCAAAAGGGCAGAAACACAAAATTCGAACCCTGCAAAGAAGAAGCGGTTTTCCGGTGACTGGTTGCAGTGTCTGGGTCATACGTGTGCAAGTCTGGTTTTGTACGTTAGGAGTATTAAAACAGGACGGGCAATGCCACCAGCAGAAGCTGGATTATTTCTCTCCACGTAGAGAGGAATTAAAAGCACATTTCTATGTAGATCATTTCAAACATGTTGCTGAATTTATACTTTTACATTTTCCTCTCCTTACACGTGTGAAAAGGCAGAAGCGTGAACACTGACCTCGTTTCTGTAGCAGCTCATCAGTTTATTTTCTCACAATTTCACAATTATTTACAAGAACAGATTTATCTACAAAACTAAAACATCTGGTTCACTGTCTTAAACTGAAACACACACACCTCCCTCTTTCATTAAAACCCTTTTCTCTGTCTAAAAACACATTCTTTGTTCTACTTGGAGGGAAATTATTTCTTTCTCTAAACATTATTTGTAATTATTATGTGTATTATTTATGTATTTATTTAATTAAACTTTTATTTATTAAGTTGTTTTTGCTTTCATTTTGTAATGCCATTTTTGTTAAAGGTAAATAAAAAGAAATAAATTGTTAATAAACAGATATTTCCAAAAATGTCATCAAATAAATTTTTTATCATTTTATCATTAAATTAATTTTTATTAATTTATTTGGGTTTTTTTTTATTAGTATTTTATTTATTTAATGACACATTTATTTATTTGTTTATTTATTTATTAATTAACACTTTTCATTCATAATGGTATTTTTTATATGTGTAAATAAATAAATAATACAAATGTTAATAAATACATTTTTAAAAAGTGTCATCAAATAAATAACAGTTTAGCAAATAATATATATATTTTTTGTATTATTGCATTGTTTTTTTTCAATGACACTTTTATTTCAGTTAAAGAGGAAAAGATAAAGTGTAAATAAATAAAATAAAGTAATACAAGTGTTAATAAATCATTTAAAATTTATTTTAAAGTGTCATCAAATAAATAACCGTTTAATAACCATTCATAAACATGAAATTTTAAAATTTTGTTGATTTATTTTGTATGTATCTGTTATTTATCTATTACTGGCATATCTATTTATTTCATGGAATATTTATTTCAGTATTTATTTATCTAATTGTAAATAAAACGGCTCTCCAGACACAACATCCAGCCAAGCGATGAATCCTCTCCAGGAGTGAACAGAACAAACAGAAAAATGTCCGACTCGTAGCTTTCCATGATGTGAAAGCAGCTGGATGACACGCCGTCAAAGCAACGCAGGAGAGAAAGTTGGGATGTAGAATATCCTGCAATCGCCTGATCATAACCTCGTCACAACAAACAGAAAGACAAACATGCACGTGTGCATCAAACTGGGGCATAAACCAGACTTTCATCCCTGCCTGACTTCCTACTGGGACAATTAACCCCTCGGCAGGACTACCCAAATCGTCCCGCCTGTGACCCACTGAAATGCCATCAAGTTAAGAAGGAGCGACCCCTGCACAATGTTCTCAGCACAGAGCAGATAATCTCTTTGTTGCCCATTTTTCTCCCCGCTCTTTAAATCCATCAAGGTATGATGGTTGTGAGATAAAGGCCTCCATCCTGCTCAGCCTGGTTGCATGTGTGTCGCTGCCACTTCGAATGAAGGGAATTATAATGCAGCAAATCCCCCAGCAGAACACGGTGGTCAGGCATGTTCTACATGCTGATTATGTAAGAAAATGACTTTTTACCCTTTTTTTAAGCAATGTTTTTTAATCGTTTGGGTGTGTAGATACAGCTCACTGTGACAAACTGCACCCCAGCTAGACTGTGTCCTCCTTCTCTGGCACGATGGAGACGCCTGACTTCCTCTCTGCCTCATATTTTCTCTTCCACGAATTAGCAGCTACTCTGACAATTAGGCAGCTTTTCAGCCCAAGTAATCATCTGGATTAAAGCCTCAGCCGGCTGGAAGCGCTGTCAAAGTGAGTCCCGCTCAAATGCCAATCTTAACACATTCAGTGGGAATAAATACACTAATTCTCTGACCAAAATACAGGATTATGATTCATGATTTGGGATTTGTGGGTATGAGAAGTGCAGCCACAGTGTGGACACGTGCAGTTTGAATGAAAGACTTATGGTTTGTCCTCCTCCTGGTTTCTTCCTTTTTCCTGCTTCATTTTCACTAGAATGACAGACAGTAGCTTCACCAGCAAGGAGCACGCCTCTACGTTCTGGGTTTACTGGTTTAATGAAAGTATGGATGAAGTTATGAAGAGATCTAAACATTTTTCAATGGGCTGGGATCCTCATGTGCTACTGTGCTGCAGGTTTTAGATGTTTCACACATTTTCCTCAAATTAGAAGCCCATTGATTTGAGTCAGTGTGTTGCAGCAGGGAAACATCTAAAACCTGCAGGACAGTAGAGACGACAGCAAGACAAGAGCGTAGGAAATCCCTGATCAGGGGTGTCTTGTGTTGTAAGGCTGGGAGCAGGAGATGGAGGTTGTTGACTCAAAATAATTAGTCATTGTGCAGAACTGGATTGGCTGTTAGATCCATTTAATTTGATGCTGGTGTGTTGAAGCAGGGATACATGGAAAACCTGTTGGATTGCGGCCCTCATAGGACCAAACTGAATAGCCCTGTTTTAGAGCAACATCTGCTCCCGTCTAGACAACGTCTCTTTCAGGGAAGACCTTGCAGATTTCAGCAAGACAAAGCTAAACTACATCCTGCATCCATTACAAGGCAAGTTTATTTGTATAGCACATCTCACTTACAGGACAATTCAAAGTTTACGTAGAACAAAAGCATTACAGCGGGGTGCAGGAGCAATAATAAGTGCATTAAAAACAAACTTTAAAAGACATAAAAAAATAAAACAGAAGTCAGCAGACCTGTAGTTTTCTGGGAGTTTGTTCCACATGTGAGAAGCATAAAAACTGAATGTTTAGTTCTGACTCTGGGAACAGAAAGTAGGTTGACCCTGATGACCTGAGGGATCTGGTTGGTTCATAACGAACCAGAAGATCCTGGATGTATTTTGGTCTTAAACCATACAGTGCTTTGTAAACTAACAGCAGGATTTTGAAGTCAATTCTTTGACAGACAGCAAGCCAGTGTAAATATCTGAGGACTGGAGTTATAGGAACTTCTTTCTTGGTCTTAGTGAGGACTCGAGCAGCAGTCTTCTAGTCTAACTGCAGCTGTCTGATGGATTTTTTAGGGAGACAAGTGAGGACAGCATTACAGTAGTCCAGTCTACTGAAGATAAATGCATGGACAAGTTTTTCTAAATCAGTCCTTTAATCCTCGATGTGTTCTTTAGGTGATAACAGGCCGACTTCACAACTGTCTTAATATAACTGCTAAGAATTAGGTCTGAGTCCAGGACTACTATTTCTGGCTCGGTTATTAGTTTTTAACTAAGTCCTGGTACACACATAACATATTTTTTAATCTTATGAGATTTTTTTATCTGGTCGAGACCTCACACGTGAAGATAAAAAAAATCAGTTTTGATTGTATTGTGTGTGGTGTGCTCCAAAAATGTAATCACAGAACAACACACACCTAATGATGCTGTCCCCTCCGAGCCGGACAAATGTCGAAATGTAGAAGAACCATAGCAACAACCGGCAAAAAATAAAGAAGATATATAAGACGAGGAAATGATGGTGGTCTTAGGATGATTGTTAACAGAAAAAGCCAGAACTGAAAAAAATAACAGACTGGAGACGGCGTGAACACGTACTTTATTTACTTCCTTCTTCCCCAGCCAGTTTGCTCTCTGATTGGCTACATTCTGTACCACGTCACCACCCGTGCAGTCAGAATGCACGAGTTGTCGGCGTTCCTCAGAAATTGGCTCTGAAATATTGAACATGTTCAATGTTCCCATTTGTCGGTTATGACCCATTTCGGAGCGGATTATCAGGACAAATCTGCTCGTAACACACCACAGACAAATGATAATTGGACAAGGAAATCTCACGATGATCAGGCCCAAAAATCGTTATCTGTGTACCAAAGCTGCTTGAAGCTGAGTCCTGACTTTTAATCTTTCTTCCTTGCCTCCAAAAATTATTACTTAAGTTTTGTCTTCATTTAACTGAAGGAAGTATTGGCACATCCAATCTTTAATTTGATGCATGGAGTTGATCAGAGTTTGGATTGGACTGTAGTCTTCTGGTGAGGTGGTTATGTAAATTTGTGTGTCATCAGCATAAATGTGGTCATGTATTTTGTTGTTTTTCATAACTTCAGCGAGTAGTACCATGTAGATCAGGGGTGTCAAACTGCAGTCCTCAAGGGCCACTATCCTGCAGGTTTTAGTTATATCCTTGCTCCAACACACCTGTATAAAATCAAATGGATCCAACAGCTTCTTGTCAACTTCTTTAAAATAACTCATTAATTTCAATCAGGTGTGTTATATCAAGGAAACAATGAAAACATTCAGGATACTGAGCCCTCAAGGACTGGAGCTTGACACCCCCGATGTAGATGTTGAGCAGCAGTGGCCCCAGCATGGAGCCTTGGGGAACTCCACAGGGTAATTTGGTTCACTCAGATTATAATTACCTATGGATACAAAGTAGTCCCCGTCTTTTTAATAGGACTCAAACCAACTAATTGCAGTGCCAGAAAGTCCAACCCAGTTTTTCAGCCAGTCTAATAAGATGTTATGATCAACTGTGTCAAATGCAGGACTGAGATCCAGTAGTACCAGGACTGAAATGCTTCTGCTATCTGTGCTCAAGTGGATGTCATTAAAGACCTTAACTAGAGCACCTCAGTGCCGTGGTGTGGCCAAAAACCTGATTGGTAGACATCAAAACCATTATTTAGTGTCATGAAGTTGTGTAGCTGTTGAAAGACAGCTTTTTCTATAATCTTACTAAGAAAGCAGAGGTTTGGTATCGGCCTGTAGCTGCTCATGAGTTTCTTTTTCAGTAGTGGCTTGATAACGGCTGTTTTCAGTGTCTGACGGAAGACACCTGAAAGCAAAGACATGTTTACAATCTGTAAGATATCTAAGGTCATGCATCCTGAATAATTCTTTAAAAATAACCTGGTTGGCAGGGCGTCAAGACAGCAAATGGTGGTTTTCAGATGGTCAGTGATCTCATCCAGGTTTTTGATGTTTTCACCAATAGAAAACATTTGGAGCATCATAAAAGCAAATACTCAGCAGCTAAGGTCCAGGACCGTAGAGCAGCATCAGACCAGAATGACATCCATCTCCTAAAACTCCACTTAAAAGAAGATACTACACAACGCTAAACATCATACTGGAACTACTTTTTACTGATGTGTTGCTGCCATCAAGTTAAAAAATTCCATGAAATTGTCACAAAGCATGGATGTGAGGACAAAAATGCAAGCTGACCAAGCAGGAACACGGCAATGAAGGTTTAATAAAAAGAAGTGGAGAACTTGCACTGTTGACAGAAAAAGGGGAAACATGACGAGGAAAAAAAACAAATGATCTGACAGAGGAAACCCGAAACAAGGAGTCTAAATACACGGAGGGACTAATGGGAAACAGGTGAAGGGATTTTTCTAATTAAACCAGGTGAGCTGACAAACAGGGAGCAAAACAATACACAAGGGGAATGAACTACAAAATAAAACAGGAAACCAGACAAGACAATGAACCCAGAGGACTGTAATACTAAACCAGAAACACAGAGATCATGACAAAAATAGTAAAATGTCTCAGTTTTAACAACTGTTATGTTGTTTATGTTCTTTGGGAAAAAAGGGAACAGATTAATAAAATATGAAAGTCATTTCTTTTTGTTTTTATTTACATTTTATGCAGAGCCCCAATTTTGGGGGAACTGGAGTTGTACTATTATACTTCAAGTCATTGAAATATTAAGGCATTTGTGCTTTCTCCACTCCTATTTACTTACCCTTATTATGCTAAAGAAAAGAGAATATTTCTTTCCGATACAAATTGGAGATATATAGTTACTCATCTAGCCAGCCTAGTCAGACAGTTGTTAAGAAGATGCTACACAATTGTAAACACCACAATGTTCTGACTTTTTAGAGATGTGCCCGGGGCCGGCTTTACGCAGGGGCAAGAGGGGGCAGTGCCCCCTCAAACAAACATTCTGCCCCCTCAATCAAATGCG
>JBAFSZ010000023.1:6923826-6949746 GCA_036919955.1 Melanotaenia pygmaea | reverse complement strand
GCTGAAGTATGTACTCATAATGCCCCCTTCAAATTTATGCCTGCCCCCTCATGTATGCATTCCTAGAACCGGCCCTGGATGTGCCATCAAATTCAAAATTATTCATGCCTGTTTTAAATGTAGTGCTACATGAGGGCATGAAAATTACAAGCATCTGGCCTTGTCCCCTGCCTACAGAGATTTCTTCCGATTCTCTGAATCTTTCAGATACATACTGCACACTACCAGTCAAAAGTGTGGACAAACACTGAGTTCAATGGAAAAGTGTCTCAAAACTTTTGAATGGTGGAATTTTTAAAGTCTTTATGATTTTACATTCATGAAAATTTTTCCACAATCTTTATACTCATATTGTTACACCTCTTCCAATCTTTATATTTAAGAAGCTCTGCCTCTTTGAAATGCTCCTTTTATACTCAGTCATGTTACTAATTAAAATAATGAGATGTTTAATGTTCTTCTAGTTGTTTTTACAGTTTTTTACGGTAAAATGTCTAAATTTCAACATCTGATATGTTCTTGATGATCTACTGGGAGTAAGAGAAGAAATGGACGCTGTGTGATTAAAACCAACGAGAAAACAGGGTGGATTAGTTTGACCTCTTGAACTGACCTCTGGTTGTATAAGTGTCTTTAAGTTGTTTTTTTCGTGAACAAAACAGCTATCTACACACTGTTGTCTCGTGGCTCTGTTGTAACTTTCACTTATGTAAACAGTCTGAACACGCCATCCGTCGTAGTCGGCTGAAAGTCTGGGAAAGTTTGCAGCTTTTGGATGAGTGAAAATAGTTCCCTCCGAAGAAAAACGGAGTGTTTTCTTATTAGGTGACTTCTCAGTAACTTGAAGCTCTTGGGCTGAAACAGCCGGGGATGAGCTGAAAATTGCGTGTGAGGGGGGGAGCTGCAACGTGGGGACAAGTGGTCCGAAGTGGGCGGACCTTACGGTTTATAACTACCGTCGGACCGCGTGCTGTGTTTCAGTACCGCGGACAGCGCGCGGGGCGACAACACCTAGCGAAGCGGATTCAGAGAAACGTTCCCAGACTATTCACTCTGATTAACTGGATACAGCTGAAACTTAAACATAATGTAAGCTTACAAACATATTCCTTTTTATTTTCTCGTGTTTTCCCTTCTTTTTACTCGCTTTTCTTCTTTCTCGTGCAGCAGCTTGGATCATTTGTCCGCTTTTTGCGTGAGGAATAACATGGTTCACTTATAAGTGACAAGAAAGAAGTCCATCATCAGCAGCATCTTTTAATCTCTTACCATGAATGGTTATAACTTCACCGGCTTGAACACCACTCATGAATCCCAGGCCTATCCGTACTCAGACGACGCTCTGTACAAACAGTACAAGCCCAACGCGAAGGAGCTCATCCCTTTACCCAAGGGGGTGCTGTATCTGATCATGGCTGCTCTGGTGGTGGTTGGAGTGGCCTACGCTATTGTTGGACATCTCATCAAGGACCTGGCTATTGACATCGCAGGTAATACATTTTTAAGATGTTTGATTTAGCATAGAAATGTACCAGTAGGCTACACACTGAAACGCCGCATTGAGGTGCATGAGAATGGTAAACCTGGGAAAAAAGATTCAGTATGAAAGATTTAGTCCAATCACAGAAATAGAACCCCAACTCTTTTTTTTATTTATTATTGCAATCTATTTGATTATCTATTTCAAAGCCTTTTATTTATTTCATCCTTTCATCAACAACAGCATCAGGCAAACAAATTTCAGTTTCCACAATGTTCCCAGAACTTTGTCCTTTGGTTCTGGGAAAACACCTGGAAAGTTTCAGTTGTCATAATTCACCGGGAATGTTTTCCTATCATATATTAAATGCATTTTGTTGGACGCATGTTTAGTTCCCTTAGTGTTCTCTTTACAACTATAATGTCACAACCTTTTCCCCACAACATCTCAGGAACTTTATATTTTAGTTCTTGGAACAGACAGAAAGTTTTGTTTGTTTGTTTTTAGTCGTCAATATTTCAATTAGAAAGTTAGTCTGGCACAAATCAAATGATATTTGTTTGTCATATTTTTTTGTTACTCTAATGTTCTTTTATAATATATATATTGTTATTACCTTTTCCTACAATGTTCCAACCATGTATTTCGGTTCTGGGAACAAACCTGAATGATTTGAAAACTTTTGTATTTCACCAGGAACATTTTTCTAACATACATGAAATTCTAGAGAGTTGCATTTTTTGATTCCCCTAATGTTTTATTAACAACTAATAACAACAAAGTTGGAACATGTTACAGGAACCTTATATTTTGGTTCTGGGAACGAACATTTTTAATGGTTGTATTTCACCAGGAAAGTTTTTCTGACATAGATAAATGTCTATGTATTTCTATATAGTTATGTTGTGACTCAATTAAATCTAAATAAGTTGTAATTTTGGTTTCCTTAATGTTATCTTTACATCTACATTGTCAGAACGTTTTCCACAAAGACACAGGAACCTTTTTGTCTTAGTTGTGGGAACAGACCTGGAAAGTTTTATCATATATTACCAAGATAATTTTTTACAGACATAAATATATGTTGTTGGTCACATGTTTGGTTCCCATAACGTTCTCTTTACATCTATAGTGTCAAAACTTTTTCACAACAATGCAGGAACCTTTCTTATTTTAGTTCTGTGAACGTACCTAAAGTTTGAATTAGTTGTAATATTTCACAAAAAAAAAAAAAGAAAAGAAAAAGAAATCTGACATAAATCAAATCGAATGTTAACATCTTGGAAACTTTTCCCACAAAGTTCCAGGAACCTTGTAATGGACCTGAAAGTTTGTTTAAGTTGCATTTCACCAGTCATGTTTGTTTCTAAAATAACTCAGTTGAAGTTGTTAGTTGCACATTTTTGTTCCCTTTAAATTTTTTTTAACTTCTAGAATATCAGAAAATCTGGGTTACATTTGCAGAAACATCTCTTTTGATTGCATCACTGTTCCCTGAAGCTTTAAATCCAAATTACACTATAGAAAATTATATGACAGTGTTACAATAAAGTTCTTGAAAAGTTGATTTATGGTTCTTGTCTATCTAAACCTCGAAGCCTCAACTTGGATGTTACTTTGGTCAACAGCTAATAAACTAAAAATAGGTATTATTTACTTTTCATGACTGTCAGCATGTAATTTGTTTCAGATTGTCTTCTGGGTCCACCTGGAGATGAGGAAAAGAACACAGAGAGCAACCCTCAGCGCATGAGCTTCAGCCACCCCCACTCAGCGCATCCGCTCGCCCACAACGCCTTCCACGTCTGGGACCAGGACGACGTGGTCATCCCTCTGTCCCGGGACGACAGCCCGCAGGGCAGCCCTCTGCTGCTGGCCGCTATCCCTTACATCCCCTCTTTCTTCCCACACTCGCTCAGCCCAACGGGCCATGCTCCTCATGCGCTCCCAGCAAGCCCGGGCCCACACAAAGAGATCAGCATCCCGAGGGAGCTCTGATCTGGACAACTGTGGCCTAATGTGGGCGTAATATTACAAGATGATGTGGCAGCTGACCTTCAGCAGCAAAGAGAACTGCAATGACTGCTCTGTTTTCATATGTTGAAGGAATTCTTTAGTTTCACGCTACATGACTTGAGACTCTTGCACGTCTTACAAACAGAAGCCTGAGCAGAGGACCTCAAAACAAAAGGTGTAGAGCAGAAGATAAAAATGGTGCCTGACAGCAGGCTTCAACACACCCATCTTCTTTCTATGTGGACAAAAATAAAAGCTGTTTTTTTCTCCAGATCCAACGTTGCACGTATCTTTCATGCAGGATTGTTTTATGTACACTCAGTTTTTCCTGAGACCCTGAGACTGACTGATTGTCCGTCTGTTCAGCTGTTTCATTCCACTGGTGTGACAAGAGATTTTTAGCTAGTCAGCTCCCAGATTGACAACTTTCTCAGTATAACACGTCTCACTTCCAAGAGTTAATTTTAGTCTGTGATGTTTCCGTACCTGCTTCCAACCTGGCCGACTTACACGATTCTGCATAACGTTATTTCAAGACACTGGGGGATTAGGCTAAGACGACGACTTAACAGAGTTCCAGCAATTCAACCTGTACACACACACGATGCCTTAATCCTGCAGTGTTTATTGCAAGTGTCGCACACAGCCACAGACTCTTGTTTGGTCTGAAGAGTCAAACAATGCAGCTTAGCACCAAAGCATACGAGGCATGCTGGGAAGGTTAATCACTCAGGAGCGTAGGTACTCCTGAAGGAGAGTAGTTTTCAGAGTCAGTTTTTTTTGCAGTTGTTGTTTGGTTGCTTTAAAAATCTCTTGGATGTATTTTTATTCATATTTTAAAGAAGCACTACTGAACTTCAGCAGATTTTCTAACTTTGGTGCCGCCACATGGCGGCTAATTCAGCATCAGTCTCGCATCCTGGCTCTTCTCTGAGTTCTCTCCAGCTAGTAAAAGTCAGTCAGATGTTGACTCATGTGTTATCTCTTGGTCTTTTTAAACTTTCTTTTCTTCTCTTACTCTACGGTGCAAATTGAAAACGACCAGTGTGATCAGCTCCAGTTTTTGGTGTGGAACATGATGCATAAAGCAAAACTCGGCTGTAACATCATGCTCCAGGCTGGAAGATCAAGTTATGAAGTGTTGCTGGGACACAAAAAGCTACAGGAATATACATGATGAATGTCACTGTGTCATCAGAATGAATCAGAAACATGTATTCTTAAGGTCAGAAAGTTATGCAGTGCTACTTTAATGTTTATAAAATAAATTTTAAATGCATATTTTTCCAGAGTTGGAGACAGTAGTATAAGGTTTGTGGGAGATTTGTAGGCAGTCGCAAGTTTGTTTCATTTGACACAAATGAATAAATAAAAGAAAACAAAACCATAATAATCTTAAGCAGGATTTCTTTTATGTGTACATTTCATGACTAAAATCATCCATTCATGCTACATATGAGGTTTTATGCACCACTTATAGCCCCGTAGAGGAGAGGTTTGCACGGTTCATATAGAAGGTTGGAGGAACCAGTCCCGCCTACTTGTGATAAAGGTAAGTAAAGGTAGGTAAAGGTAGGTAAATTTCATTCACTGTGAGGAACCAATGAAATGAGAACCCAAAGCAGGGGAGTCAAACTTATTTTAATTGTTGAATCTAAAGACCTTGAATTGTCTTGTGCATGAAATATGGTGTAAAAGGTTCATTTAATCCCAAGCGGACTGGGCCAGTAAAATAACAGCATAACCAATAAATAAGAAAAACTATAAGTGTTTCCCTTTGTTTAAATGCAAAGAAGTACGAGTATGCTTTCAAGATGTTTACATTTAATGGACCACCTTTTTAGAAAAACATATTAAGAACTGGAAATTTCTTGAGAAACTTAAATGCCTTGTCATCAATGTTTTGTCTCAGTTTATCATTTATACATACAAATAAAATATCTAGAAATTAAACATTTCATCACATATTTAGAACCAAAATGATGCAGTATTTCACATTATGATCAGAGTAACCTTTCAAGAGCCAAGTTATTGCAAATGTACTTACATGTACATATCAACATGTGTAATAGACCATCTGAACTGATTCCCCTCATAACAAAAACTGAAGTCAGACCTTTTAGGTAAGATATAAGTTCTCCCCCGGTCTTGGAAATGTTTTATATTTAATCATAAAAAGCAACCTCAGGTGGACAAATTAGGAATTACAGTTAATTTCTTCCATGTCGTTTTCACATTTACCAAATTTATCCTGGGGGCAGGTTGGACACTAGCGGGCTGGTTTTGGGACCCGGGCCGCATGTTTGACACCCCTGAGGTAGAGCTTTAGCTAGAAAGCAGCCAGGGGGATCTGGCTGCCAGGACTTGACCAGATGCTTGCCAACCTGGCAGGTGGAGGAGTGGGCGGGGCCAGATCAGCATATTAATAGATCCTCTTTTACTGTCTGAGGAAGAGGTTGTGGTCATTCCCAAGATATTTTAAAGCCATTTGAGTTTTATAACTTCAATATGTACAAATCTAAAACACCAAAGACGATTTTAGAGGATTAATACATCATTTAAAACTTTTCAGACAATACAGAGGAAAATGTTTAAAATAACAAAAATAAACAGCAATACTCAATACACATGCACATTTATGTTTAGAAACATATCCACTGTTTAGAGGCACAAGCAGGACAGGCTGGTCTTCACTCAAAACACAACCGAAGAAACTCAAAGGTTGTTAGTAATCCCACATTCCTGGAATCCCATCCAAACATGTCCGTGGCCTCTTTTTTCCCGTCACAACAGACAGCTGCATTTAACATAGTCCTGTAATCTGCGTTTGGAAAGGAACACCAACCAAAAGCTTGAGTCTCATGAGATATTTAGGTTCATTGTAAACTTATTTTGCTGCAAGACTTTCCTTTTTAACTGACATGGATATTAATGGTTACAAGTAAAATGAGCTTATGAGAGAAAAGAAAAAAGAATCCGACCATATTCGCAGCTAGAAAAACATTTTTATTTTTCTATCTGTCACATTGCTAAGTTTTTTTCCTGTACAAGGTCATTGAATCTAATAACTTGGGTTTGTAAAAAATGGTTTCAGAGTTCAGAACAATGCTGCGTCTGTGCAGCAGTGGCTCTCAGACAAACTGCTTTATCTAAGAGCAGAGGGATGAGGGCTTCCTCTACAGATGGAGAAATGCTGTACAGTGAAAACCGGTCCTTTGGATTAATAGTAATAACAGGGTGGGTGAGACTCAGGAGTCCAGTCGGCATATGGGGCTGTCGTAGACCATCTGTAGGTTCACCTTGTGTCCCACCAGTTCTCTGATGTTGTTGATGCCGTATTTGATCATGGTGGGCCTGCAGGTCAGAGGAGAAAGCAGCGTTTGTTTAGCAGAAAGTAAAACGTGAGCAGCACGATAAGTATAACACATCAGGTACTTGGTCTGATTTTGACGCGGATAGTAGATAATTGATGTCATTACATCGGTAGTTTAGTCTTTAAAAGTCTGAGCAAACATCCAGATGTTTTAATTAAGTTACGCTGGACTCAGAAAATGATTCAATAAACACACAAAAACATGTTAAAAGACAGAATGATGATGTACTTTATTACAGTTTTGATGATGAGCTCCATGATGCAAATCAGCCCTACAGCTTGCAACAATGCATTAGCCTCAAACTAGCCAACCATACTAGAACTAGCACAATTTGCGCAACCTTCTTAAAATATTGTAGTAGCTACACATCAGTTCAATGCTGTGTGGACCAAAGGCCAAGTTCATCAGCTCGCACTGTGGTTGCAATGGAACCAAATGCTCACTTCTTATTGGATGCAACACCGTGGGCCAACTGATTTTGTGCAGGACCGCAAGGATCACCACCGATATCTTTATTTTTTGCCAGTAGACATCTGAGATGAACGGCTGCACGGCTGGAACAGCTCATCAAGTAATGAAAAAATTAAGAATATGAGGTGTGACAAAAATATTATGCTAACTATGAACATCATTTATGCTAAAGGTAGCACAGCTGCTGCAGGTTTGTCAGCTGCACATCCAGGATGAGAATCTCCCGTTCTACCACATCCCGAAGCTGGACTACTACTACTGGAGACTGTGGAGGCCGTTGGAGTAAAGTGACCTCATTGTTATGTTCTAGAAAGCAGGAAGAAGATGGGGAAGATTGGCAGAAGATGCTACACTGTGGATGGACATGGTCAGCAACAATACTCGGGTAGAATGTGGTGGTTGAATGATGGCCACTAAGTTTGCCAAGAAAATATCCCCCACACCATCAGCAGCCTGGACTGTTGATCCAAGGCAGGGTGGATGCATGTTTTCATGATGTTTCCACCTAATTCTGCCCCTACGATCTCAAAGTTGAGCTGAAATGGTGACTCATCAGACCAGACAACATTTCTCCATCTTCTATTGTCCAGTTTAGGTGAGTCTGTGTGAACTGTGAGTCTTAGCTGACAGGAGTGGCACCCAGTGTGGTCTTCTGCTACTTTATGCTACGCTATTCTCCATCTTAGTTGGAACCAGTTGTTGACTTCCTGTTGATTTTCTATCATCGCCCACCAGTCTGCCCATTCTCCTCTGTCCTCAAACATCAACAAGACATTTGGCTCCAGACAACTGCTGCTCACTGGATATTTTCTCATTCAGACCATTCTTTGTAGACCCTAGAGATGGTTGTGTATGATAATCCCAGTAAATACTCAGACCAACAACCGTGCCATGTTAAAGTCACTTTAATCCTCTTTCTTCCTCATTCTGATGCTCAGTTTGAACTTCAGCAAGTCATCTTCACCATGTCTACATGACTGTATGTGTTGAGCTGCTGCCGTGTGTTTGGCTGATATTTGTGTTAACAAGCGAGTGAACCAGTACACCTGATAAAGTAGCCGGTGAGCGTATTTCCAGCGTAAGACTATTTTAGTTTTGATCATTCAGCTGTAATCCTGGAGGTGTTTAATGGTCCTGGAGGATCTAATAAGGATGTAGAGATTTGTGCTTTAACAGGTCACGCTCTGGAAATCTGTGACGGAGTTCCCCGGCTGCTTCGAGGAAGGATTTTCACAGACAACAGACTGGCTAGAAAGCCACACAGTCAGGCCTGTTAATCTGTCATCTAGATGTAAGAAAGAGTTCCCTACACTGAACTGGAACCAGCACCAAACCCTGAACACCAGTTGTTTTGAAGTTACCTCCCCATCCATAACTCCTGCTTCACAGAGCAGGCCTCAGGTCTGAGAGTTAAAAAAAGCAGAGGGCTGAGGGATGCAGCAAGGATTACCCTGTGTGGATTATTCAAGCTTTTCCCAGTTCACACGATTGCATGTTATTAGCACTCCCAGTTCAATCCAAATAAAACTGTATTTAAACAGTTTGCTGTAGAGAGACCAGCACATGAGATTTAGTCAGCTGGGGCAATATGGAACTATGAATTAAAATGGGTTGAAAAGACTGAGAAATGCAACAGGTTTGAGGTAAATTAACAGGATTTAGATCAGCTCTAAACAGCCGACAAAGCAGCAAAGTTACATGCCATCAGACGGAGTAATCGTACTCAATATTATAACAAAGAAAGCATGTATGAACGGGCAAATCCTCTTCAGAAAACTAGTTTTAATATCTGAAATGTAGGTCAGATGTGAGCTACAGCAGACCGAGTTACACACCTTTAATCCCTAAATAGGAACTATACTGTGGTTTAAAAAAAACAGATATGTTCCCGTTTTCTAAGTGCATGATGTCGTCATGCCGATCTGGACAACATGAGCGAGGTCATTGGAATGGGAATCGTCTGTGTTCTCTCACCTCTCCAGAGACAGTCCCCAGGCGATTACCGACACATCCTCCGGAAGGCCCATGGGCAGCAGCATCTCCGGTCTAAAGACCCCAGAATTTCCCACTTCCACCCACTTTTTGAGTCCTGCATGTGGAAAAGGGTATTAGACTGGAGAAAAACCACAAAAGAGAACTGCCAGAAAAGCAGATGAAAGAAAGAAAGAAATGTGGTGATGCCTCGTGGTCTGACAGATGCTGCATGTGGCGTTCATGTCCTCCTTTTAAGCGTGCAGGTTTTGACTTTTTCACAGAATTTTTGCTTCAACAACGACATCTCCCCAGTGGGCTAGGCCCTCCCATTTACAAATCAGGCCCTTCTATCCAGGAACTGGCCCTTTAATTGTAATTTATAAACTTTTAAACATTATTTTCATTCATAATTATTTAAAATTTTCTTTTATAGTGGTACTAAATCATTATAACTCAGCCTTGTTTTAACCAACGGGTCAGGACGGGACGGTTAGCGTGTGGATATGGTTTGTAAACTGTAACCTCGCTGCGTTCTCACAGCCAACCGTAACCTCACCTGGAAGACGGAGTGTAAGCCGTATAGCGATAGATGGCTCAGCTACGTAATAGCATCACGCCATCACAGAGCGTTCCTTAAAGTTTAACCAAAACACGACTCAAAAACAATGGAGGAGAATGGCGTCACTCAACAGTTTGTGTTCTTTCTTCTTGGCGGTGCTTCGTCAGGCCATTTTAAACTGAGATTAAACCAACAAAAGAAAATCTGTTGCTCTAAACAAGTAGCTGCTCCTGCTTTGTTTTTATACCAGGTTGCACAGGAGGTAACTTCTTTTCAACCAATCAAGGATTGCAGTGTGTCAAGCTCCACCCATTTGGGTCGGATTGGTTAGACTGGTACTCCAACAGAAGGTTCCCAACAAAGTACTACAGTTGGGGTCAGGTATGAGAGCATCACTCCCAGTTTTTACGTGTGATATGCCATACAATGCGTCCCGACCCACCTCAACCTGCCCCCATTGGTGGAAACGAGGCTTTAGAATCAGGTCCTGTTTGAGCTTTGCTGCCGCTGAGAAAACATGTTTTTCTGCGTTACTCGAGCCCTGTTTGCTTATGTGATCTGTTTTAAGTGGTACGCGCATGCTGCTGCCTGTGTGTGCGATTGCCTAGGTATGTTGCCATAGAGATCGATTTGCATAACGCAGCTGATTGTGCGCCAAATAAAGAGAGAAATGAAGCTCTGGAGATTCAGAGTTACGGGCTTATGGTCAGTGGTGATATTCGCATTATTTTCAGTTCAGTCCAGTTTCAGTCCAAACTTGTGGTGAAATATCCTGCTTGCCGGTCAGTGGAAGGAGTCCTTTAGCAGCCGGCCCGCCTAAACAAGCAGCCAACCCACCTAAACAAGCAGCCGAGCCGCCTAAACAAGCTAAGCTTTTTTCAACATTTCCTGGAGCGCAGCAGCCAGTAAGACAGAAATTAACAAGCAAGTTGCAGGGTTCACTGTAGGAGACGAGCTCCCCCTGTCGACTACTGAATCGCCAGGTTTAGAAAAATACTAGATAAAATGATGATGAGACAAGTGTGCTCATTTCTTCCCACAGACAGGGATGTTGTTCTTGTGGTTTTAAAGCCATTTTGTTTACAATATACAGTAAACACTATGCAGGCAGGCAGTGATGATTCGGCTATGTTGTTTATCCATGTCTACACAGTAAATTAAGAAATAGCAAAGTAATAAATGGTGACGTTACTTTTCAAACGCAGCAACTAGTAAAGTAATTTCATTACAATTTACAAAAGTAATGAGTAACTAGTAACCACTTTTTTAGTCTAACTATCCCAACACTGATTTTATCTGCGTGCCTATATATTCACCAAATCTAGCAAGAACTTCAAGATTGTAATTTATTCGCTCATTGGCTAGCTTCAGTGAAGTACCAGCAACTGATACCTTTGGAGAATGGACGTAAGAAAGTGGTTCAACGATGAGGAAAAGAAAGGAACGTGTCAGGTATCACAAACTAACAAGGTAGGCCTAATCGTGATGTGGACGTGGGGGCCTGGGGGTTGGTTGGATAGAGCAGAGGGTGGTCTGGGGAAGGGATGCGAGACCACCACGACCCATTGCTGGTCTTTTTATTTTTAGTTCTTTATTGTCATTTGCTCTCTCATTATAGTCGTCTGTTTTATCTTTGGAAAAGACCTCTTAAAGCCTAAAATGGACAGATTACTGACATTCACCTACTCTTGTCTGATCTTTGATTTGGAGTTTTTGTTCATCATCTGCAGCTGGATTAAACTCAGTCCAACTCATCCTTACTAAGTGTAGTTAGTCACAATTACATTTCTACTGACAGTATTTTAGTACGTCAGGTTCCTACCTGCTGCAGATGTTTGCTTCATGTTTTCTCTGAAATTCCACTGTGGTTTAAACTAAATTAATCATGAATTTAAAGCAGCAGTCAGACAAACTGGATCACATGTGTAGCTCTGCTGTACCTTCATGGTAGCTGAACACCTCCATGCTGGGCTCTGTGTACGGATTATAGGCCGGCTTGAAGCGTAGTTTGGTTATTCCTGAAAGAAACAACAAAGGAACCATTTCTGTGGCATCCTTTGGACCCTGAAGCGTCCACTTCCCAGCGTCGTCTGCTGATTCTCACCTAGCTTAGTGAAGAACTGATGCAGGACGCCCATGAGGTCTCCCAGCGTCAGCCCATAGTCGGCCACCACGCCCTCAATCTGGTGGAACTCTGCCAGGTGAGTGGCGTCCAAAGTCTCATTCCTGAAGACTCGGTCGATGGAGAAATACTTGACGGGGGTGAATTTCTCCTGAGTGGGCATGTGGGAAAGCTTCATTAATAACATGTGCACCACACATGCAGAAGTATGCCAGTTCTGACAGTTTGCAGCATTTTAGCCAAAACTTTATTAATTTATTCCTCATCTGTGGGTAATAACGCTTCATTTCAGGACCGTAACTCGTCTGCCACATGGAAGTGAATCAGGAATTTTAGCGTTTGCTGATCTCACCTGCTGCGCCAGCTTATACAGCATGCGAGCGCTGACTGCTGTCGTGTGCGTGCGCAGGATGTTCTTCTGAGCCTCCTCCATCTTCCAGTCGTATTTGTATCTAAAACGCAGCAGGATGGAGAATCAGTAGGATGATGCAGGGGGCAGTGATGATGACTACGCTGGTGTTTGAGCTGATGATCACGCCTCACCCCTGTGAGCCGTAGCCTCCCTCTGAGTGGACCTTCTTCACCCTCTCCAGGTAGTCTGCTGGGAACTGGTGGGCGAGTGCCGGGTCTGAAAGATGATCTGAGTGACTGATCTCAGATAACTGGGACTGGATTTAGGAAATCTGATGCATAGAGACTTACCAGACAGGAAGAAGGTGTCGTGCTGGTCTCTGGCTGGGTGCTGCTGAGGCTGGAAAAGTGAGTCAAAGTTCCAGAAAGAGCTTTCTATGAAGTTGTTGGTCGGCATCTCTGTGAAACTACAAAAACAAGTTTGTGTTGCTTTTTATGAGTCAGAGATCTTAATCTTTAATGATTCTTCTGTTTCCCAGCTGCTCACCCCATCTCCAGGAAGATCTGTCTGAACTGCGATCGCACCTTCATGAGCGGGTGGAGGTGACCGCAGTCCGGGGCCACGCCCATGGCCTCAAAGTTGTAGGGTTTGAACTTCTTCTCCTTCCAGCTGCCGCTACAATTGGATGAAAGAAGAGCCGTTTAAGATTCCACCCTCCTCCCAGACCCAGGTAACAACTATGCAACATGGCTTTCATGTTTTTAATCTGCATCTCAGACGACTGAGAGCATCAAATCTACGGTGTGTGGAAAAAGGCCACATCAGTTTGACTTTTATTGGGCCGTGGGAACAGTGAACATCTGGAAGCTGCTTTTAGCTAAATCCCCTCTATCATAAGCTTTCATGTGAACCTGAGGTGAGCGCGTTCTGTCATTTTAACGTCTCACTGTCAGCATTACAAGCTGCATCATCAGTTCAGACCAGCTAAAAGTTTAGACACGTGCAACAAGTCGGTCTTCTGTCCTGCTCTGCCTTTAGGACCGGGTCCATATCTTTGGACTTTTCCCCATTTGTGGGCAGATGATTCTCTGCGTCCTCAGTCTGAGACCCTGCACACTGTCACCGACTGACAGAGGAGGCCAGACAGGACGCTTTTGTCCTCGTTTACAACTGTGCTAAACAAACCGATAGATAGAGAGAAGGGAGACTCACGTAGTGATCATCTCAGGGGTGAGTTCTGTCTCCTGCTTGGTCACAGTGGTGCTGAAGGAGCTCCCCTTTGTGATCCAGTAAGACTTTACTGTCCTAAAAAAACAATTAAAACAACTTCAGATATCCTAGAAGCACAGAAGGATTCAAGAGATCATTAAAAGAAAAAAGTGAGAAATAATCTTTTATTCTGATAATATAAAACACAACAATTATCCATCAATATATAAATTAGATAAATAAGAATTAAAAATAAATTTAAAATAAAATAAATTTAATCATTGATGAGAATAAAATGATAAATATAATAAAAATATAATAAAGTAATAAAATAAAATAATAAAAATCTCCAAAAGTTTTTTTTAGAAAAAAGATTATATAAAAAAGTAAATACACTAATAAATCATCATTTTAAAGTAATTAAAAGAAATAAAAATGTAATTACATATTAAAACACAGAATACGATAATAGAAAAGTAAAAAAAAAATAAATGTAAAATCTAAATAAATCAAATAATTGCATTGAAAAAATTAAGTGAATAGTGAAATTTAATCCAAAATAAAAGAATAAAAAATAAAAAAAAGAATAAAAAAAAAAAAAAAAAAAAATTAAAATGAATGAATTTAACATCTAATTGACAGTCAGTATGAGCAGCATTGGCAATATTAACTAATTAATTGGCATTAATTGTTAATATTTTAAGCTGTATAGAAAATAAAATAATATATATATTTGCTAAAATTTACAGAAATAAAAATCGTTTAAAGGGACATTAGTGTCAGTGGGCGTAAACACTTTGTGAGGAAAATAAACATGCTGCTTTTTCACTCATCCAGTCTAGTTTTTTCATAAATAGATAGAGTAAATAGAAACATTACACACTTGCTGCCTCATTTCAGTGGTTTCATCCACATAAAATGCTACAGATAAGACATAACGTAACATTTCTGCACAGAGAGCTGGTTGTCGTTGCTGCTACAGCAGAGAAGAAGTTTCACTGAGGTGCGATGGGATTAAAGTAATATCAAGCGTACACATGAATAATCACCAAAATCTCCCTCTAATGACATCAGAGTATTTAACAAACATTGTGTATGTGTGTGTGAAAGCCCTGCAGCGTGTGTTTAATGTGCATCTGAGGAGGCTCTATGTTGAAGATTTCCTGATGGGGGAAAAAAAGGAGCCTCTGAGGAGAGACGGTTGGTTAAATAAGCTTAATTTAGCTGAATTCTGACAAGAAACAGCATCCAGCGTAAGAGGATTGATGTTAGATACACAGCGTGGTACAAATCCTGAGTATATTTCAGTGATCTCACACCAAAATCCACATGTTCTCCTTGTTTTGAACTGCAGCTTTTCTGACTCATTCTGCATTTATGATCATCTAACACGTAGAAGCAGAGGAGAGAGTCATGTTTGCTTTGTGAACATGGAGATAACAGAGTCCTAAAGCAGCAGAGTGAAGGTGAACGTCAAGGCGCGTTAATTAAACAGAGTTAAGATGTTTAGAGCCGCGTGTAATGGAGACAGAATTCACCTTCTGTCAAACAGCTGATCAATTATTTAATCCAGTTTCTGATATACGTGTATGAAATCATCTGTAGCTTTCACGCTGTGCATACAGCACAACGTCCCTGCAGTGAAACCAGATCCTCTTAACATAAGCCACTTTGGGCTTTTTTTGTTGTTTTTTTCAGAAGCTGCTTAAAAACATTGGCATGACAGGTTGCAGCCTTTTTTGGGTGTAGCTGCTTGTTTGGGCTGCCTCCAGCTGAGCTTTTTCCTGTTTAACTTACATCATAGTTTATTCAGAGGAAAAAAAAACTGAGTTTCAAACTGGAATCACGTGCAAGTGGACTTATTCGATGCTGTACGAGGGTGAGCAGGTTAATAAGTGTCGACCATGTACATCATGCAGTGTAGCAGTGATAAACTTATATACCACCGGCCACTATTCAGCTGCTTGTTAACACAAATATCTCATCAGCCAATCACACGGCAGCAACTCAACACATCTAGTCATGTAGACATGATGAAGACGACTTGCCAAAGTTCAAACTGAGCATCAGAATAAGGAAGAGGGGGAATTTAAACATGGTTTAACATTGTTTAAACACTGTGTGATGATGTCGTGACAATAAGACTCAAATCTCCGAGGAATTTTTCCAACACCTTGTTGGATCAATGACAACAAGAACTGAAGCAGTTTTGGGTGTAAAAGCGGGTCTGACCTGGTACTAGCAAGGTGGACTTAATAAAGTGGCCAAGGATCATTTAATCCAGTGGTTCTCAACGTTCTTCCTCAGGAACCCCCTTCATGCATATACTAAAAAGCCATGGACTCAACCTGTGCTGAAACCATGCTTGCTTTTATGTTTTCAAGTGGATTCTCACCATAAACAAGTCCCGTCCTTCCAAAGTTAAATTAGTTAAATTGACATGCATCCTTACTTTTTTTTTTCTTAAAATAGGGACGATGTGTGGACATGAACCACAATGGCTCTCAATGCTCAAAGCCTTAAGGACCCCCGTAGTCTTTCGGGGACCACAGGTTGGGAACCACTGATTTAATTAATGATATATTTATTTAAATTCATTTTTATGCATTTTCATGATAAAGTTATTTTAAGGCACTTTCACAGATTATTATCCATTTCAAACAAATCCATCATATGACCCACTATACTGTAATTTATAATTTTGGACTTTTTATTTTAGAACATAATATCTTTTATGGGCCTGTTTTTAAAAGCTCTGGTAACTTTTCCTTCTGTATCACACAGACATTTTAAGCAGAGGAGACTAAATCTACACAAAATTGTAGAAATCTCATCGTGTTTCAGCTTTTGGTTTGGCTTCCCGTCGGGTTCATTTCTGTCCTTCTGCTGGTTCTGTCATCATCCTGCCCTGATATAAACTGTCGTGACACCAGCACGTCATGTTTTCTAACACAGAGGAAATTAATCCTGCGTTTAATGACGGCTGAGCTGCATTAAAAGGCTGACGCAACCAGTCTGATGAGCTGAACTCAGCTCTTGATCAACAACAAACCCTCTGTTGCCACCTGCTGGACGACAGCTCATCACTTACACTTCAGAGAGCAGTTTTCTCTTCTTCAGCTCGTTCTTCTCCTTCTCTTCCAGCTGGGTGGAGTCTCCTTTCTGCACCAGAAGCAGCTTCTCTCTGACCTGGTCTTGGATGCTCTCCACCTGACGGCCAAAGCGGAACCACACACACAAAAACACATCTTAATGAGAATGAAACCCCTAAAGGACACACTGGTAAGTCTGTGTGTATGAACACGTACAGTTTTGAATATCCTGGGGCCTCCCTCGTGGGTCTTGTCCACTCGGATCCACTTGTTGGACATGGCCTTGCTAAAGCCGATCTTCCCAAAGGACAGTTTCTATGCAACGAGAATGCAGAGGTTCAACAGCATGACAACAATATAAAGGACGATGGATCTGTTCCAACTCTAATCCCAGGTGGTTCTGTTTGGGTTGATGCTAATCTGCTTGTCACCTAAAGAAGCTCGTAGGATTGACCACAAAGCTGCTTTGTATATCCCAGAGTCATTAAGGAACACATATGACTCAACAAGGAACTTATTTATTGTCCCTAATAACTTGGTTTACAGGCAATTCAAGGAAAACATCAAACAATAAGATCTCTACACACCAAGCATGACTGTCCAATAAAATCCCCCCAAAAAAAAAAACATTAAAATGAAATAAAAACTGCTATTAAAAAATACTATTCAACAAATAAAAATGGCCAAAATAAAAGCAGTACACAGAATATGATCCTTCTGTGGTGTCTTCCGAGTAAACTTATTCCGTTGTGTTTTTGTAGATGAGAAGCAGGACATTTAGATTAACATCTAAGGATGTTCTGGAGGAGCTCATGTTACTACAAACCTCCAGCCAATTACAAACTCATATGTCCAGAAGATCACAGAGTGAGAAAACATGCAAATTTAACAGTTAAGTTAATCCACCCTATAACAAAAGTGGCTGTTTCATCCTCTCCTTCTGACCTGCATGCTGCTTCCAATTTGCTTAGTGATGTTGTGAATATGTTCAAATATATGTTCCATTTATAAACTCCAAAAACAGCCACCAGAGAGCCAAGATCACACGTCCTTACTAATATATTAATATTATTTTATATAATTGCCACAAAAATCTTCATCAGCTAAGCAAATGAAGTGTTTGCTATAATAAAAGTTGCCTGAACTGTATGTTGAACACAATATGGATATTTCTAACATGCTGGATGTTTGTTAATATTTGTTAAAACCATATTTAGATGAGTATATACAAGACATATAATTAAGCTTGGTAACATTTCGGATTCATTGCACATTCAGTATTATTATAAACTATAGCACAAAACAGCAGAAGGCTTTCTCTAGGTGGGTTTGCATCTTTAACCTAATGCTCACACCAGTTTCAGTCCTGGGGCTGACCTGTCAGCTACCAGTGTGCCTGACCACTCCACCTGGACACTCACCATGAGCTCATTCTGTGGCAAGCCCTCCAGAGGGACGGAGTTGAAGACCCGGGCTTCATGGCTGCCCTGCTCGGCTATCTCACGGCCCTCTTCCGTCAGTTCCCAGTGCTTGGAGGAGCGCAGCTCCGCGGAGATTATCTGCACACAATTCAACAAACCAGACAGTCAACGTCCCTGAATGTCAGCAGAGGATTTTATAACCGCGTTCATCGCATCTGCCTCGCTGGACTGCGTTGTACTTTACTGCAGGTGAGAAACGAACCCCACGTCCAGTTATCGCCCCTTTAAACCTGACCTTATTGCATCAGTCACATCAAGCGTTGACCATGACAGCCTAACTTTCGCCGACTCTCAGCCCAGGAAACTCACGTCGCCAAGCGCCTGCAGACTCTTCACGGCTCCAACGATGACCTGGTGGTCCAACCCGAGGCTGCTCGATACGTCCAGGCTGTCCACCCCGTCGTCCGCCTTCTCAATCCGATGTAGAAGCGTCTCCACTGTACCGGTGTCCGCCATGCTGGAGCCGTGCGAAGCCCGAAAGAGAGCGGATGTGACGTCGGGCTCTCAGACGCAGAGCGTGTTAGGGCAACGAGACTATCGCGAGATTACTATTAATTCTTTCCTTTAGTTAACGGTTTTACAACTTATTCCTTTTGTTTACAATAGTCTTAGCACGTGTAAGAATTTGAAAAAGTTAATTAATTTGAATTAAATATAATAATTAGGAAAATGGCTTTTCAGCATTTATCCAACTGTAATAAAAGTGTCAAGTTTTCATCCTATTTGGAAAGCAACTACATATCAATTGGTAACTATAAATCAGCTCAATCAAACATGGCGTTTCTCCAAGGCTCCATTTTTGGCCCTGGTATTGTTCAGCATCTACATGCTCCTACTGGTTTGGATAATAAAAACAAAATATCTGATCATATGTTTATATTACTGTCTTAGCAAGGGTTCCTTAACAAGCTTAAGTGTGAGCCTCGGTCAGATCAATAAATGGATGTGCCAGATTTGTTTTACTCTTAAGATAAAACTGAAATCACTGCATCTACAAACCAACATGAGCATATAAACCAGGGGTGCCCAACTTCAGTTGGCAGTGTTGAAAGCAAAAAAAAAAAAACTTAAAAAGTAAAGCTTTCATTAGTTTTATGCTTTAATTATGAATCAGTAGTAAATATAACTTAGGTCTTTAATATTTTAGTCCTAAAGAATTTGTAATCAGACGTTTGTCACGACAAACACGTTATTGAAAGAAAGGCTTGGGAGTCAAAACTCAAATAATTTAAAATAAAAATCATTTATTGATACAAACACAAAGGAACAAATTCCACTCAATCCTAAAGCTATATTGAGCAGAAATGTGGATTTGAGAAATTTTTACTAATCTTCAAAACCATTAGTTAAAATAACTACATCACATCTGGTAAAATTACAAAAATAAGCCAAAATTACAAGCACTGCAGAAAGAACAAGCTTGAAAGTACATCGTTTTCAAGCACAGAAAAAAAACTTTGTAGTTTAAACAACATTTTACTAGTTTCATGGGTAAAATGCTGTTACCACGCTATAAGAAAGATACCAAACCAGAGCCAGCACGTGAGTAATTTGTAGCATCAGTCTTCACATTTAGGGATGAGGACAAGGACTGGCAGCTAAATTAAAATAACAGAAATAAAAGAAAACACAGGACTAAGCACTGACCAGACCACTGAAACAGACCACTAGGTTCACAACTTAGCTCCGACATTTAATTAAAAAAAAAAAAAAAAAAAAAAGGTCCAAAAATCTCTTTTTGTGCCCACGTGTGCTACATACAAACTCAACAGCACATAGGAAGCAAACATGGAAAAGGCAGAGAGCACGGGCAAGTTGTCAGCCACTTTCTTTGGGAGAAGGCTTGAGACACGGATGCAGGGAGCTTGGTGCTGATGATTCAGAGGGTGGAGGGAGAATGGTCTATCTGTACTGGTAGCCCATCCCTCCATCGCCCCGTCCGTAGCCTGGGTTGTGGTATTGAGAATGGTTGGAGCCAAAGCCCTGGTTGCCGCCTCCTGGTGAGATGTAACTGGACTGGCTGCTGAAGCCTACAAGATGAATGAGAAGAAAATAAGGAGACATTTCCTAATGAAAAATATATTTAAAATAATTCAAAACTTAAAACTCACCATCATAGCAGTAGTCTTGGTTACCTCCAGCACCGCCCGTCACCTGGCTTGGGTAAGCAGTGCTGTATGGGTAACCACCCGTCCCTCCCTGGTTCTGGTTAAAATTCTTCTTCCCTGGCCCGTACTGGTTATATGACCCCTGCCCTACGCCACTGGGCTGGTAGCCTCCTGCAGGGCCCATGTTACCCCCTGGGGGACCTGAAAAGACCGTTTTCCCACCCTTGTGTATTAGAGGTTTCTTTTTGGGGGGTTTGTTGAGAGGAGAGGTGGCGTAGGCTCCTTCACTCTGGTAATATGAACCATAGAGGCCCTGTGCTGATCCTTGTGCTGTGCTGGATGGAGGGCCACCAGGCGGGCTGCTTAATGCCCCAGCGCCTCCATTTGCACCACCATTGTTGTAGTAATCTAGGAAATAACAGCATTGCAAAGTCTTAAAATTGGTAAACTCTTTGCATGTTGATTATATTGTCAGTCAATAATAAAAAAGGACCATGTGGTAGCACAGTCACAAATATCACATTTATTTAAAAAAAACAAACAAACAAAAAAACAAAAGCATATAAAAACCGAGCAAGAAGTCTTGTTACTAAATGAACATCAGGTTTTCTAATCCATCTGGTCAGAGTGCAAGCTTAAAGCCAACAGCCTCAGCTGATCAGTGAGAAATGCTGCTACAGATGGAGCACCGTAACTAAATACTGCCAGAGTAAGACCATCATGCATTCAGTGGAGGCGTGACTAAACACAGATGCGAATATGACAAACAGCTGATTTTACGTCAACCAGAGGGCCATTTCCAAAGACAAAAACAGAAAATACAAAATGAGTTTAATCGTGGCTGGAAGTGACAGAAAGGCAAGCAGTTAAAATGAAACATCAGAATCATGTTAGGATTTCTAAGTGTTCTCATAGAAGTCATCAGTGCGGAGACAGAAACCAGACGGCTGTTGTCTTGACAACGATCCAAGGGGCAGTATGATGTCCAGCTTCCTCGGGTCGTCACTTCATCATGCTCAAGAAACAAAGTTCTGTCCCCCGCTAGGACAGATGACGACAGGCCTGCGGTTTGAGGAGGTCCAGATGTCCGGCTGCGTCCACCGCAAGTTGAAAGGACAGAGGTTGTGTTATGGCTACGTGCGTGCAGTGGAAGATCGTTTTCCCGGAGTATCAGGACACGACAAGCGGAATTGGCAAGACGGGGCAGAGCGTTGTTGTCGATTTATTCCCAGGGTTGTGGACTCGGTGGTGAAGGGAGTTCATGATGTTGTTGGATCACTACTGAGTATTTTGTCCGTTTTAATCCTCTCTATGGGACAGTTTTTACTTTTTCTTTTTTCTTTTTTTTTTTTTTTAAAGACTGGGGAGATCTATGTCGCAAACTCGTGGTAGCCATAGCAGTCTGAGACAAAGTCACCTAAAGAGTGAGACAGGGCAGAGAAGGGGAAAAAAATAAATCAAAATTAGATTTTGTTTATTTAGTTTTTTTGTTTTTTTTTCTGCCTTAAAAACGTGGCAGGTCAGATTTTATTTTTTATTTTTTTAATGTGTTGGTCGTCTTTTAGATTTCTCTGCTCCTGTCACGCTCAGGTAGGTCAGTCCTCAGAACAGGCTGCCAGAAGGAAGAGAAGGGTACTCATAAGAGAGGGCTTGTCAAAAAACACAATCAGTCCTGTGGCTTAAAGCAGAGAAATGTAAAATCCCTCAGCTGGAGTTATATCCCAGCATGTCGACTTATTTTCTACAGAGAAAAATGAACTACATTCCCAGAATCCTGGTAAGATGCACTAAGCTGCACCACACAAGCATCTTGGCCAACACAACGGCAGACATGTTTAATTAGAATTTCAACACATCAGTCAAAAAAAAAGCCAACAATAACAAATACTCACTGTAGCCGGAGTTGGTGCTGTTTCCATAGCCGTATGTTCCAAAACCACCTGGGCGGAGGAGACATATTCAATATGGAGATTTAACACTGCAAGTCCAGTAAGAGTTTTTTTTTATCCTTTGCTCACCTCCTTGGCCATATCCTCCACCATTATTGAAGCCTCTGCCTCTCCCACGACCTCGCCCTCCTCTCCCTCGGCCCCTGGGCGTACCAGCTTCTCCGCCTCCCATCATGCCAAACCCCAAAGTGTGCTATGGAGGAAACAAACGTCGTTTAAAGTCCTACGGAAACTGGAAATTTTCCTCCCTTTTGAAAATTGACAAAATAATAACAAGACAGAGGCTAATATGTAGTTATTTTAGATCAGGACAAAACCCCCTCTGGAGGTCCATGTACATGCAGACAGTTGAACCAAGACCAAAGAAAAAGACAGAAAAAAAACAGCTGAAATACTGTGACCACCAGAGAGGAAGCAAATGATAAATGAACATAACATAAAACAATAAACATTTCAGTTGTTGATTTAATTTCAATGTGAAATGAAAAATTAAAACCAAGACGTGCTCTCTAAATTTTTGTTTCTTAAACCAAATAGACAGTCAGAAAATGAGCCATTTTTTTATTTTGGGCTCAGAACAAAACTTTAAAAAACTGATTAAAAAAACAAAAAAAAAAACAGTAATCTTTGTACACAGAGCGGTAGGAGAAAATATCTAGTCAGAATGAAGACTTTTTATAAGCAGGTCACTATATCAACTATAATCCAAATAACTATATATTCATGCCTACAGCTCACCACTGCGTAGGTTTAATCATACATCTTTATTATATTCGTAGAAATATTGTAAATATTGGATTAACAATTATTTTCTCTATGGCATTAATAATATTTAATTTAGCACCTTATTTTACTTTTAAAGGTCACTTATATTCTATTTTCTATTAATTTCTTACTATGTTTCACTGTAAGTTAGTTATTGAATCTGCTTTATTTTTTTTCCAGATCCCATTTTTCTGACTTTCTGAAGGAGACCTGAGTCCTGCCAGTTCAGGTGATGTCGCTCAGACAGGAAGTTCCAGCGGTCAAAATACGTTTAACTCTTATCCTGCTTTTTCTTGTTCATTTGGCTAAGACACTGAAAAACTCTTAGATTAGTAGGGAAAAGCAGATCACATCATCAAATGAGCAAATTCCATGACATTCCTCATTTTCCTTCTTGTGGAAACCATAAGGCGCTGTGTAAGTGGTTTAAGGAGCACAAATGCACCAATTTCTCTCTACAATTAAAAAAAGTATTTTAAATATTTCTGCTTTTGGTTATTGGGGTCTGTGTTAATGTTCACTGGCCTTTCTTATGGTCTTCTATGAGAATAAATCATTTCTGGGACACGCTGATTATCTCAAATGTAAAAACCAAAGACAAATGTAAGCAATTTGAATTTTTTGGCTATTTTTTTCACCATGACAGCTTATGTGATTTTTCATTTAGCTGGGGAAATGAACTGGGAATTAACAAGTGATGAGCTTTTTATGCTGAGTTTTATTTTTAAGTTTCACAGAATTTTTTCTTCTTTTAATTCAATGCAGCCAGACAACATTAAAGGTTTAAAGGGGTCAGAGATGTTAACCTGGATGACATCACCCCCTTTACGATGGAAAGCTTACCACAGGTGGCCCCTTTTTCTTCTTAGCAGCCTCCGGCACAGAGCCTTCCGGGAAGAGACTCTCCAAAGCAGCCAGCGCTGCATACGCCTTGGCCACCTTCTTATTGGATCCTGTACCCTGGAACTTCTGTCCATCGATCTCCACCTCCATGACGAAGCGTTTGTCGTGGCTGCCGCCAGTCTCTGAAATAAGCTCATACTTGAGGCCCCGCCTCTTTTCATTGAGCTCCATGACGGGATTCTTCCCGTGTTTAGTCAGAATTGGTCCCTGTTGGCGAGCGCTCTGATGAAGAGAGAAGGATCAGAGGATGAGGTGAGAGTATTTAGAGAAGAGGTGGACCGTTGCTCGCTGACACACTGACCTCAGCGGCTTCTGTGCGGTCTGCGTTGGTGGCTGCAGCTACAGGAATAGGCATTTCAGTCGGTGTTACCACTGGCTTCGACTCTTCCACTGCAGCTGCTACCACCGGCTCTTCCAGTTTTACTGTCGGCTCGGTGGTTTTCACTTCTACTCCAGTTGGCAGGCCCATGTCCTGCAGCACCTGGAACAGTCCACACATTCACTTCAGATTAATATCAACTGGGGCTGCAACTAATGACTATTCTGATGGTCGATTAGTCACCGACTACTAAAACGACTAGTCGACCAATTGGATTATGTATCTCATGATTATTATATATGGATCTTATTTCACTTTCAGCTTTGAAATCTTGCATAAGGTTGTTAAGTAAGTCTGACGTGCCTCCTCTTTAAATGTTCGAGCATTGCAGACGTACTTCCGTGGTACACAAGGTCCATTTACAAATCTCACATTTAATTTATTTTGTAAGTTTAACGTGAAGTTATCCCAGACTTTTAACGTTCTCCGCTGTGGTTTTCCTCCCTCGTCCGCCACCATATTTTCCCCCTGGCGGACTTTATTTCGCATGTGCAACTCTCAGCAGAGATAAAAAAAGAAGATATCTCACTCTATAGTTTTTGTTTGTTTTTTTTGCCAACAATAATCGACGGCTAAATTCATTGTAGACTATTTTTATTGTCGACTATTGTCGACAACATCGACTAATCGTTGCAGCCCTAATATCAACCTTTGTTAAAGAAGCGGTGAGCCACATTTGAAATTAAATACTAATCAGAGATGTTAATCCTAAACTCACCTTAACGGCTACGTGCAGCTTGGCAGTACGCTTGGATGGACCAGAAGCCTCAAAGGTCTTACCGTCCACCTCTACAGCCATAGTGAAGACTGGAACATGAACTGGACCAGTCTGAGAAATCAGTTTATACTGAAGACCAGGTTTCAGCTGATTCAGCCTCATCAGGGCATTCATAGCCTGAGGGGGTTCAGCCTTTTCTTCTGTAGCTGGGGGGAAAGAGGAAATCAGGGGAGACTAAATCAATTATACCACCAAAACGCCAAGGTCATCTTTAAAATGAATTTTTACACAAGGAGCACTTACATTTCTTCTGAAGCTTTTTCTTCTTTTTATTTGGACTCTTGTCATCGGTTCCCTCCTCTTCCTCAATAGGTCTTTTCATTGGTGGGATGTATGCCGTACTGGGTGGGATTTGCACTAATCGCAACACAAAATGACTTATAAGAACATACAAAGCACACAAATAAATAGAATCTACATCACAAGTAACAAAATCTCTACAGTAAGGATTGTAAGCTATCTATAACTCTTGCAGGCCGATCAGTGTGGTTTACCTGTATAATCAACGGGAGTCTCGTTTCGAGGTTTTTTGGGCATTTTCGAAGGAAGAGGATCCATTCCAAGCACTTTGTGAAGCTGTCCAAAAGCTGACAGTCTTAAGGCATGCTGAGGATAAAGGACATATGGTGTGAAAAACACACTCACTAAGCTGTGAATGTGCACAAACAGCTTTGTTGGGCTCACTTGTGCACTCGCTGTTATGTCTTCTCTCTGCTGCTGGTCCAAATGACCGATAGCATCTGTGGCGTCCTTCTCACATGGATCAGAAATTCCAGCACCATCTGAAACATTAGGAATGGAAAATTGATGGCGGGTGTGGGACAAAAAATTAAAAAAAAAAAAAAAAAAAAAAAAAAAAAAAAAAAAAAAAAAAAAAAAAAAAAAAAAAAAAAAAACCCCCCCCCCCC
>JBAFSZ010000023.1:6901474-6919474 GCA_036919955.1 Melanotaenia pygmaea | reverse complement strand
TGGGTTGGGGGGGGGGGGTTTTTGGTTTCGGGGCCCCCCAAAAAAAAAAAAAAAAAAAAAAAAAAAAAAAAAAAAAAAAAGGGTGTATTTTCTTTTATTTTCTGACGTAAACAGGAAGCAGAGCCCCTCCCCTTTACCCCTATACTGGGTACGCTGCACTTTGCCCCTTCCGAGACAGAGAGCGGCCAGTTGGTCAAAGGTCCAGCGTCCCTAAAAATTGACAAACTAGAAGGCTTGACAGAGAGAATCAGAATTGGAACCACAGGCAGAAATTATCAGAAGCACAAAAGCTGGGTATCAAAACAAGTCCACACTGCAGCAAAACTGATGGCTTAAAAAAAATGCAAGACCCAAACTCGGCATCATTGTCAGCACGAGGCTACAGATAAGGTCAAGGCTGAAACAGAGATCCCCACTTGTTGAAAGCTCTCAGAAAAAATGGAACACTTATTCTCTACATTTAAGCTAGCTGACTTTAATCACACATGATGCTGCCTCATTCAACAGCTCCATGGTTTGAGTTTAAGGACACACGCCCAAACGAAATGCCCCTTGTCATTATCTGTAACCCTGGGCCTTTTTCTGCTGAGGAACTTCAGAGGCCGTCATCAGCCCACTGCTGGGTCTGACAACCAAATGCAGTTTCATCAGGGTTTTTTTTTTTTTTTTTTTTTGCTACTCATTTTTGCTGCAATGCAAACCGTTCATCATCAATGATAAAACACATGCAATCACAGTGGTCTCTCTTTTTGTATTTGGTTAAAGTCTCAGTAAGCCTTCATTTCATTGGTGACCTGATCTTCAAAAGGAGAAGAGAAAACCATGTCTTCAACAGTCAGTAAACTACCTGCCCTGTACTGTATATTGGGCCATCAAAAATGTACAATTACATTACATGGAACTACGAGAGTGTCTAGAGAGCTATAAGCATAGCACAGTTTCTTTATGTGGTGGTGTGTTCTTGTCCCCCTAGCTCCATTGAAGGCCCAATAAACAATATGCGTCTAATTGCCTGCCTGACCTCCTTGCTGGTGGAGAGGGAAAGGGGCACTAAAAACATAATACTGAGGTCCTAGTGTGTGGGGGGCTTACCTCCAGCAGCAGCCTTCTCCATCTCTTCACGAACCAAAGGGGATGTCAGGTGAATTGTGAGGGTTAGAGGGGGCTCTTTAGTGTTTTTTATGACGATGCTGGCCTCACGGATGTTCTGGGTTACAATGTATTTGTCTTCTGTAAAAGACTGAAGTAGAAATGGGATAAGTTAGTTTAGATGTTCAGCAGCAGTCCCCTAACAAAGGCTAATTTGGCATCCGTCTTGCATCCTGTCTCTCATATCTGTCCAGTCTAATGTTGCCTGTCATCTCACTTTCTCCCTTTCTTTTCCTCACTTGCTTCTATAATGTCCTCTTGTGTTTTTTTGCTGAATTCCTTTGCTTTCACATCAGCCAGTATGTTGATATCCAGCTGTAACGTAACGTAGTGCTGTAAAGCAAAATGCTGCTGTAACGTGGCACACTGGGACGCTGCAGGACAACAGCAGCTCCAGGAATGTACATAATAAACGTCAGTGTGCCATCAAGATGATTCAGAAGTAGAGTTTTAAAGATGGAAAGTTATGTAGCATTGCTTCAAAGAGTTAAGTAGAGAAGTGATGTGTATTTTTCAGCAAAATGTACTGGTTACAAACTTATACAGGATCATCGCTGATAGATTTGTCTGTTTCTACTGAAAATTGACAGAAAAACATTTCTCAATACGTTAATGACATATAGACACAGCATGACCATAGATTATTTAAGAGTGTGTGAGACACAGTAAACCTGACATGCTGCCTTCACTGTCATGACACAAATGTTTTAGTTTTATATGGTCATAAGGTTTTCTTTTAGATGTGCACATTTAGTTCTGATGTCACACTAAGTGTGATAACGACTGTCCAGAGAATAATTTTTTTATAAATAATTAAAAATTCATACTGCACTTTGCAGAACTGCACAACTGTGAAAACATCTCATTGAATATACATTATTATTTGGTTGCTATGCAGCTATTACGACTCCATAGGCATTTGAACACCATGTTTATAATTTTAATTTTATTTAATTCTATATTACCAGATAAAAATCAACACAAACACAATACAATCCCGAGTCTTACATCTCTTTACGTTGTGTACAGCTACAAGTTTTTAATCAGCAAGTCACATATTTTCTTCTCAGCTTTAACTACATTATACAAAAAGTAAATAACTACTGGTAAGCTTCTTATTTACAAAATGCACTTCCTGTATTATTTGTTTTATAAAAAGCACAAACGTTTTAGATTCAAAGCTGTTATTCAATAATCTACCAAATTCTGCCTTCATACTGAAACATGTAAATTAGCTTGTACGGTGGTTCTGATGTGTCAAAAAAACTCAAAAGTATCAGACAACTGTGAAAAGTCACAGAAAATTTAACCTGTGACACACAAAAGCTACAGAGTTGTGTGTAAGTACCACATGATGCCAAATTTTTTTTATTAATCTTAAAGGATTTAAATTGGTAGTGAGGTAACTATTCATTTATTTATTATTTTTTTTTAAATCAGAACATCCCTTGTTACCACCTCATTTTGTGCAGTTAAATAATTTCTCACCTTGAGTTGGGTAACAAGATTGTCGGACACCTTCTTAAGCAAACTGATGGTTGGCTTGTCTTTACAGAGGAGCACCAGCTCCAAATCCAGGTCTCCCTTCAGCAGCAGACCCTTTGCAACCAGGCCCACCCTCATTACGCCACGCAGAGAGCGAGTGGCCTGATCCTTGTGCTCACTTTAGAACAGCAGATAAAACAAAGACGTTTAGGCCGTTATCGCCGTCTGCTAACAAACCAAAACAACTGGCCACCTTGATATTTTCTCACCTTTCCTTATCAGCGTCTGTGCTATCGGGGTCGGGCTTGACAGTTCCCTTCTCCTGTTTATCCAGCCAGTCAGAGACGGCTTTGAGGGCTCGCTCTGTGTGAGACACCATGTTCTGTACACTTTCCAGCTCCTCCTGAGTTGGGTAGATGGCAGAGTGTTTGGCCATGACGTGGCGGTCATCGTTCATAAAGACGCGCATTGATCGGTGGCGCACTGGAGGAGGCTGGGTGCAAAGAGGGATAAGATTGTGATTTAGAGCAGAAATATGCAATAGGTTCCATAAATTTAATGCTTTTCCAGAGGTGCTGCATGATAGATGTATGCAGGAGGAAGTCTTTAACACCTCTACGTGATCTGAGAACAGATCATTTAACTTGTATCCAGACCTGATTATGTGCCTGACTTTAATCAGAACAGTTATTCATCTAGCTTTCCTACTCTTGCTTTGTGAGACAGATTGTGGTTCACCCTGAAAAAACAAAAAGACTGAGCGCAGCTTGAAAGCTTCCCCATGATTACACTGAAAAACCTACTTTCTTTTCACCTACTTAATTTGAATTCATTTAGAGAAAAAAAAAAAAGAAGCTAGGGTCAAGGCCTGGCTTCAGGTATCTGTGATTAAAGAAGCAGAGTGTTCAAGCAGGCAGACTAAAGCAAGTCTAAACTGGAAGCACATGTCCCTAGAGCCCCAGGCACATTGTTGGCACCAGACCTCTCACTGAAATTAGACATGGCACATTTATTTACTCTTACCAGTGACGTGTGGAATAAAGGCCGACATGCCCTCTGCTATGTCTGCATGCCCTTTATCTTATCACACAGAAGGAAAAAAACATGATGGTGGAATTCAAACATTACCATTGCTGTTCTAGAGAAGGTGGTCACGGCTATATCCAGTGGATGACAATGTTGAGGTCTTCTTGGTTGAAGAAGACAATGTTGGGGTCCTTTTCTGCAACACAGGAAAAATAAAGACAGGTGAAATCTGAACCATCAAATTATACATGGTACATGCCTGATGACAGTTTTGCTGATTTTTCATGTACTTAATTGTTATAGATGCCAGTAATAAGCCTGACAATGTTAAAAGCAACACATTACTGGAAGATGATTCAAAAACTACATTTACATATACTTGGTCTATCTGATTAAAATCACTGGAATCAGAGGTTCCAGCTGACATGTTTAGATAAAGTGACCCGATCAGTTGTGTTTACATGACAGAAAGACCGAATAAACCTGTAACACATTTAACATGCACGATCTTGACCTACTTTGGAAGAAGACAAGATTATTTTTACTCCTTCCCTTTCATGAGGTGCTCAGTAATCCTCAATTATTTCAGAGTTTTTTTTATGAAATGTGTTGACCACAGTCCAGTTCTGCTTTTCCTGAAACTCTTAACCCCCACGTGGTTTTCAGTATGCCCAGAAACACACTCCGCAGACACGATCAGATTGAGTTCATAGGTTTATATTTTTCCCATTGATCCAATTGTGAAAAGTAGGGCTGCAGCTAGACTGATATAAATCGATTAATCTGCAACTGTAAATCGATTGACTAATTGGATTAGCTTTTCCATTTCCTTTGAAAATCGTGTGGCTCAAATGCAACCAAACGGGTATTGTACAACAGTACGTATTTATATATTACAATCAACTCTGTTGCATTCAACTCCATCTGCAGCTGCTGAACTATATTCTGACTTTAAACAATGGCCACGAAAAATAGAGGACTTCACCAATGACATTACATAGGAATATTACAGAATAAAATATAACAAGCTGAACATTGCTTAAAATATAAGGAGTAAATCAAATAAAAAAATAAGATTTCTCTTGAATGTTATTTTATTTTTGGCTTTAACAGATAAAAGTGTTTTAGATTTCCAATGTGGGTTATCGCAATAAGTTGACTAGAAAACAGTTTTGTTCCATAGAACTTTGTCACTGCAACAAAAAGTGCAACGAAATTACTATTACTCTATATACCAAAAATATCTATATATATTTTAACTCTCTTTAAAGGGAGTCTCCACCTCCTAGATTTCACTAATCTGTTTTAGACTGAAATCTTTAGCATCATCCTGCTGTTCTTTATGAAACACAACTTATCAATGTTTATCCATTTCATACTGCTCTCACGTTAATTTTGTTAGATACAGACAACTCTTTAAAACCGGATGCAGCAGCAGTGACAGAAGCGCTGCTACCTTAACGTGCCGTATATCACCGCAAACTTTAATTACACGTAACTTCCTCCTGTCTTTTTATCTTCATTTCATTATGTACCTTAACTACAGCCGCTACTATAGTGCCTGGTGGGCCCTGTGTTTTCTGCAGCGTTGCTGCGACATGGAAGTTGTTTTATAGCGGAAAGCAAGCTCGGTCTGACAGTGAATACACCGTACAGTCTTTTAATTTGGATTAAGTTTGAAATGATCCCACAGTTAGCACTTTGACATTTTCTCTGGCTCTTATTTTTTCATTGCTCTGCTGATTCCATCACTTTCTGTTGCAGCAAACAAGCATCCATCTCACTCACCACCAAGCATTAATGGAAGTAGGTTATACAGACTGGAAGTGATGCACTGAATGTAACTTTTTATTTTATTTTTCTTGTTAAACAAAGCTTCAATTACTGGAATTTTAATCAACCATTTTTTGTAACTGATTAAATCAATTAATTTGATTATAAGCTTCAGCACTAGTGAAAAGGTCAAAAACCATCCCTCTTGATCGGATTGAAAATTCTTTCCGATTGAGGCAGATCAGACCAGCTAAGGTGTTTACATGCCGCACTTTCATTGTGAATGGATGTTCGTGCAGATAAAAAGTGCTCCGTATAATTGCAGCTAATGTAGCATTTACAGAAGACTACGTTGTACCAATGTCATATCCAAAAATCAATGTAAGCCACAGATGACAAAAAATGAAGCCAAAAGCGTTCTATAATTGGACTTGGTGCGAAAGGAAATGACCAAACAAATGTCAATAGCAGAACCAGTCGGATGACTTACTTTTCTTCTCTGGTACCCCAAAAGCTGCATTTTGACCATCAGCATCTAAAACAGGGGTCTCCAAGTCCAGTCTTCGTGAGCTACTGTCCTACAGGTTTTAGATGTCTCCTACTAAAACACAACTCTGCACAAGCCTGTTAATGACCCAGTGATTTGAGTCAGGTGTGTTACATCAGGATAGAATCCAAAACCTGCAGGACAGTAGCTCACGAGGGCCGGCGTTAGAGAGCCCCGATCTAAAACTTAAGATGGCCTTGGATGACTTCTTTGCTTTTTCCCCAGAAGGTAAAAGCACATTTCAGCTCTGGGTCTGTTACTATGATTTAGGGCAAATTAAAATCCCTTTCAAAGACGCTTTTCAAGACAGGAACTATGCACCTCTGTTGCACAGCGGTCATGAGGTTAAAAGGTGATCCTCACCTGTATATCCCCGAGGCTGCAAGGCAGGAAATAATAGAAGTAAAGCAGGTTTGTGCTGCTGTGAGCTTACATACAACAAAATGGCATCGCAGCACTCAAAACCAACCAACTCTATGACATCGGCTTGATGTGTCTAAGTTCACAACAGTACTGAGATCATTTTCCTGTTTTGCAATAAACTTCACTGATAAAGGGACAACTGATGCGTGAAAAAGGCACAAGCCTGCTGGTGGTCTGTGCTCGCCAGCAGCTCTACGCTATGTCCAATCTGAATTTTACACTAAAAAGTCAGTTTCAGATGTCTGAATTTCATCCATCCACGATGCACACTTATATAGATTTTGTTTGTTGTTCTTCTTGGATTGTAAAACCATGTTGTCTTCAGTGATCACAACCCCCTGACCCACCTTTCAGATCAAGCTACAAACAAGGACATGGCCTCCAGTTGTATTAACTCAAAATATTTTTCCCTTTTGAAGAAGACCAGAATAATCACATTTCATTGCTTTGACTTCTTTCATGTCACAGTTAGTGCAAAGTCTAATACACATTTCTACAGATTTTAGGTGTTTTTGTGCTTCACTGCACAAATGTGAACACTGTTAGTTAATTCAAATCGGTTTTCAACATCATGAAAAGTACAATTAAGTGAGACAACAGTCACAGAACAGACGGCCCGCGTGCCACCAAGCCAAACCCGCATGCCCGTTACGTGAGCCTAACAGCTAATGGTAGTTTTTAAATTCAACAATTAACCTTAATTGCTAACTGAAAGAGAAGTTCGTTTTACAGGAGCAACAAGTACCGAACCCAACCGTCCTATAGAGGGAATTTAAAAGACGACGCCATTTTAATTCGGTGCAGAGCCGAAAACGGCAGCTAACTGACAGCCCCGACAAATAACGTTTACCACTGTTAAATGCAAAGCCATGATGACATAATCACCAAACCGCAAAAGACAAAAGGTGTTGAATAGCTTTTGTTTTACTAAATTGTAAAATTTAACACAAGAGCGTAGCGACTTTGAAATGAGACACTGGGTCGGTTGGTTATCAGACACCAAAATGGTCGAGTAGACAAGAGCAAGACTCCATTGAATCTTCAACCACATTTAGCAATAGCAAGTTAGCTTCGCCAAACAAAAGCAAACGGTTAAGCTCCTAAGGCAAGTAAGTCCCCGTTAAAATACACAAAAGAGCTGTGATGTTTTTGTGGTGTTCAGATATCCTCTAAAAACCCTCCATCAGTATATAAAGGCCTAAAATGAAATATTTTCTAGATACTTACTGTGCTATCGTTACCGATTACAGCCTGTACTGCATACTAGCTTTAAACTCTGCAGCAACAGTGTAAAGAAAACGCCCACGATCTGTAAACCGGTAGGCGCTGATTGGTGGACACCTACACGACGCTACAATTCTAGCCAATGGAAAATCAGAAAAGCCGAACAAAGGGCGTGGCGAATGCTCAAACTGATTACGTACATCTGGCGCAGTTATCGAGGCTATCCTTGCAAAAAGAAAAAAAAAAAAACTATCTAATGATAAGTTAGATTTCAAATTATTCATTAACTTGATTTATTTTTGTATAATTTATGATAAAAGTATAATAATATGACAAGTCAAATCCTTAGGTAGGAGCTGCACAAAACTCACTAATATTTCTAATAAAGTTGTAATAAAGTGGCTGGGGCATTACAATATGAGTTTCTTTGGTGTAAGGAGGAGTGAATTTTTTGGGGCTTTGTCCTTTAGACAGTTTTGTTGCTCAGTGTATCCAAGTTATGACTTTACTTAGATACTATTCTTACAGTGTACCCCTGTTATATATTCTCACATGGATTTTTCTTTTGTGTAAAATAACCCTGTTTTTCATTGCCTTGAGTATAAAGGTTGTTATATTAGATGTTATGTTATTCTGCAGAAGTACACAGTCTTCCCCTCGACAATTTACTTGTTTGCCTCTGATGGATAGATCTCTTTGCAAAATAAGTGAGTAAATTAAACTCATAACTGAATCTTTTTTTTTTACAAATTTATTTATAAAAAATTGTAAAAATTGAAATAAAGGAAAAACAGAAAAGAAAAACAGGCACAGATATGTAGTGGTATTGATGAGCATATTGTTTCTCCTCAACGTGACTACTTATGACAAAGAAAATGTCAGTGTTTTTAATGCATAGATGGCATTCATCAGATGTGTTCGATTAGATTTAAAAAATATTCACTGTACATTTCACAGCTGTTTAAATACAGTTTACGGTAGAAAAATGACCTCTTACGTTGACCGAATTGAAACTATGTTATTGGAAAAGATAAGAAACAATTGCAGTGTAAATCCTTATTGAACAATTTAGCTAAATTATAATCTTTTCCTATAGTTGATACAAACCTCAGGGGGAGGATTTAATCATAATGCTGCATTCAGATCTGATCTGATGAAACTTTCTGAATACTGTAACACATAGTTAACTTTAAGGAGGGACTGTAGATGTCTTTTCTTTTCCAAGAATCTAACCATGAAAAACGCTACTTTCATGTTTGTGTGGGAGGGCTACAGCTGCAGCATGAGTTTGTCCAATAATATAAAATCCACTTGCCTGGAAAAGTTTCAAAAATGATAAATGAAGTTGCAAACTCATGAGCTGCACGATTACAGTGTGAAAATAGGTTTTGATTTTTATGGAGGTAGAATAATGGGGGTTATGGGATTTTTCTCACAGCACCTCTCACGCAAGTCGATTTTGTGCACTCTTCACAAATTCACTTTGACACTAACAGCTGGAAGTATAAAGCTAGGACAAAATGCTTGAGTTCACTGACTATTCATGTTGCATTACATAGAGCTTTTTCACAGACTTTATATGTGGCATTCCTAAAAAAAAAAAAACATGTGAATTGTAAAACTGATTCTTAGTTCATTTTCTAATTTGTAGGTCTTTTAAAACCCAGAAGAATCCACTGTTTTTACTCTTTATATAGTGGCACAATGACACCACTAAAAACATAACTGCTCACATTTGAAGATTTAAATGGCTCCTAAATGCATCTTAAGGCCCATTTATACTTGACGCAGAAGAAGGATACGCAAACAGACAGACAGTTTTGTCCGTCTTCTGCATCAGTTACGAGCATAATTTGTTCTGTTTTCAGGGAGCTTAGTTATCCATTGCTTGACGAAGAAGGCGGAGCAATCCCACTGGAAATTGCGGGGGCAGTGCTGAGCAGAATAGCAGATATTTGACCATCAAAAGCAACAAACTAGAGAAGAAGAAGAGGATTAGGAGGGGAAGAAAAAAGCAGAAGAATGAAGATGATCACAATTGTAGAAACTGTGCGAGCTTTTAAACAAAGACTGTATGCAAGCATTTAGGGCGTGTTGTTTGGTTGGAAACAACTTTATAGTGATGCATAACTGCCACCAAACAGTGTCTGAAACTGATGTCGGCTCATGGGAGTGAACTTAGCACTGCCCACTAGTGGAGGAACTAACTTAACAACCATGGCAACACAAAAGACACATGCATATATTAGGATGACAACGTATGACAGCGTTTGAAACGGACATCGCTATTCACGTTCATAAGGGATAAAACTGACGCAGAAGATGGACGAAACCGTCCATCTGCTGAATCTCTCCAGTCCTCCTCTGATTGGAGAGAAAGGACCACTGATGCACATCCAGACACCCAGACCACTGATCCCATCTAGCAGTTCAGTAAAGTCTCGTTTTAGCACCTCAGATTGTTTCACAGCATCTACACATCTGATACCATATCCTTGGGAAAGCACAGTACTTTTGTATGTTTTCCACACACTTTCTCACATCTTCCACATCAAAGTCACCAACAATCCGAGTCTGAGGCACAGCCGTTTGCTTTTCTTGTCGCCTATTACTTTCTGAGTTGTTCTTTGGTCTTACCCTGCTGTGTAGGGAGATTTCATCCCTGTCATCAGATGTTGATCCAGAAACCTGCAGCAGTGCAGCAAACCTGCTCTGTAGTTGCATGTCTAGTTGTTGAGGAGGAAAATCATTAGTTTTCTATTTGACAACTGGTCATGACTGTGTCTTGTTGGGGAGAGGGGTTGAGGGGCTGTTTTTTCAGCCAAAGATCTGACATTTAGCAAAGCTAGCTTCAGTGTGCTAAAAGCATTATCTGTCCAGTTTTTCTTATGGGCCGTCTGAGGCTGATAACATCTGATAAATTTTTAGAATGTATTAGCTGAATCTTGTTTCTCTAAAAATTTGTTCAAAGTGGAATGTTTTGGGGTGAAAAGATGGGACTGTTTAGTGTTTATAAACCAAAAGTTACTTAGTTAATTAAGCATTTTCTTTACATAGCGGGACTTCTAAAGGACAGTGCAATTATTCACAATTAATCGTAAAATTTCATGCAATTAATCACAATTAAAAATGTAATCGTTGCACAGTACTAAAGTTGAAATGAAAGATGTTGACACCTTTGTAGGTTCCAGCTATTGCTGCCTTATCTAGAATCCTTATTCTAATGTTATGGCTATATATGTGAAAAATATAGAAGAATGTGTCCTGGATTCCTGCAGTAAATTTCTAATGAGTTTTTATGAGATTTATGTCACATAAAACATACAAGAAAAATCACTATCCAAACAGAAATGAACAAATTGCAAAGGAAACCATTTATTATGTAAATCTACATTCCCTGTTTTTCTTTTTTAAACAATTCTACATTCAGTTAGTTTCACTTCAAAATACAATAATACAAAATAAAAAAATTAACACACTGTAAAAACACACAGACAAACATTCACATTCATGTCACGGCACGGCACACGGTGCGTTTCACATCTTCATGCTGAGGTAAAAGCACAGCGTTTTATCTTTCCTCTCATGTGAGCTTTTACACAAGTCATTGAACTTTACACTGAGCCAGAGAGGGAAAAAAACATTTAATAAAAAACTTTCTGAGTCGAGAAATATTATTCTCTGACCTCTGGGATGTTGGAAATTTTCCTCACATAAACTTTAAGTTCCTCCACAATACTACTCTTGGACTAGAATTTCTTAGCAGCATGCAACATTAATTCCTTGATAGAACAACACCAGTACACCATATTTTTTCCTGGGATTCAGTTAATGTATTTGTGTATTTATGTTTCTTTTAGAGTTTGTGGACTCACCCATGTTTGAATTTCTTGTTAAATCCAGCCTTAATACAAAATCATATAACAGGTATGTTTTCCAAAACATTGTGGCATCCCAATCCACAGTTTACATTGTGAGATGATCAATGGGCTAGGAGCCATTGCCTGCTATCAGGCAGTATTAATGTTACGTGTCCAGAATCGCTAAAGGTGATGAATTTAATTGTTTCAACGATGCAATGCAATACAGATGTAGACGATTTTGCATCAGTGCTGCAACAAAACAGTTGATTATAAGTAATGCAACGTATAGCAATGATGTTGCTTGATTTTCTGGAAGTGAAACAATAAAGTTCTCAAGTTGAAGATAACAGCGTCATTGTTTACATGTTTATAATGTTTGTCAGATTCAGAATGCTCAAATTCATTTTTTGAAGTAATTGTATATATAAATAGGGAGTTCATTATTATCTGTCTGCTTATAGTCATTGATAAAAAAAAGGAAGCAATGAACAGTAAAATAGAAAATTGAGGGTGCAACACACAGTGATGCATTGTGGAATCGGATCAAATCTAATCCATGACTGTAATCAAACAGAATCGTGAGACCAGTAAATCTGCTCAGTCCTAGGAATTGCTAGACATGGATAATAAACTGTGAAAGCCAAAATAACCATCTATCCAAGTAGATTAATTCTAATCTAACCTTTTGACTTTGAACTCCTAACAGTAACCATTCATGGGCTTGAGCAACGTAGAAAATGTTTTTAAAAAATCGCAAGTTAGATTGAAATTGAAATGTAGAAAAAAAAGATTATTTTTCTTCTTTGTGGTTAGTTTAACACTGGCAAGACATACAGTAGAATTTGAACACATGAACGTCATCATGTAGGAACATGTACAGATGCGTGGGACTTTAACACGTAGATGATGATGCTCTGATAGTGCTCTGTTAAAGTAACACTGTAATTAGAAATATGTTTTTCTGACTTGTTTTGACTTGTTATTATGTACATTGCTGGAGCCGTCGTTGCCCTGCAGCATTCAGTGGCTAAGAAACCCAACTTCACAGTTTTGTTTTCCAGCCTGGAGCATTGCGTTCAAGACCGGCTCCAGCCTTTATAGGGTCCTAAGCAGAATTTGTTTTTATTTGATAAAATAAATGCATCTTGACACGAAAACACTCTTGGGAGCCCTAAACAGCTGCTTAGTTTGCTTATTCTGATCACGGTCCAGCTGAGTTTTGAACCACATCTTGAATTGCTAGCAACTGGCTGTCAATACACTGGCCTTTTTAAACACACCCTGGATGATTTAGCAAAGAAACCCAAGACATTGGAAGATGAGAGGAAAATAAAAGGAGATGTCAGAGTACAAGGACAATGCAAGATGGATGCCAAATTAGCCATCCTTAGGGGGCGTGTCACTGAGAAATATGACAAAGTTCAGTATTGCTTCTGCAAGATACTGAAACTTAAACTGTACAGTTTTGTTAGAATTTATCACTAAAGTGCAACGTTTTATGGCTTTGACCATTGTCACATTCAGTCATCAATTCTGATCTGTAATGAAATGGCCTGGATGCTACATTTAATTAGAGGAAGTTTAGATAAATACATCGCCAGGCTTCATCACTGGGCTGGGATTCAGCTTTTTTTTCTTCTTCTTCTTCTTCTTTCTGCTGCATAACACATCTCATTTAAACCAAAAACCCTTCTCATCTAAGCCAAGTTGGCTTCATAAATCCACCAAGCATATTTTCCAACATCCTTCTGGCTTCTTATATTTAGGTATCAGATTCCAGATAAACCACGATGTTCTTTTTGGAGAGTGATGACTTTCTCTGTGCAGCCTCGCAACATTTTCCTGCATTAACAACTCTTTCTGAATTGTTAGAAATTTCCATTGTCCGTGCCACAATTCCAAAACATACAAAATTTTTATAAATATAAATAACCTAGTATAATATTTTGTCTCATTTGATTAACAAGGTTTTTAGGTTTATTTGTGGAGAATAACAGAAAATCTTAAAGGCTTCATTAATTTGCAAGCACCGCCTTCTCACACAGGACAAACTGGTATTGCACTCTTTTGTAAACTAATTTTCTCTGAGTTGGGCCCGTTCTTTTTATTTTATTTATTTCTTTTTTTTTTTTACGTTTTCTCATACATAGAACCATAGAACCAACTCAGATGTTATTCCTGACCAGTCAATATTTCAGATCTGAAACATTGAGATCCTCACAAGCTTCATTTAAATCCATTAGGTTGGATTGAAACCCCACCAACCACAACAAGTATTATATGAATACTTGATCATCAAATTCAGCATCGTCTCACTGGCAAGTGAAAGAAAAACAAAACAAAAATAAAGAAAAATCCTCACTTGTCCTCCTTTAAATCTTTTTAACACTGTTTTTCTCTGTGTTGTGAAGAGAGATGACATCCAAGCGGATGGAGCTAAAAGTTCTTCCCTTCATACTAGCTTGCTTTTTGGTGATGCGGTAGATTTTTCGGAGGACGGCTCGTCGCAGCAAGATGTAGACCCAGGGGTCCAGGATCTGATTCCAGGTTGCCATCCTGACACCGGTCACCATGAGCTTACTGTAGGTTTTATTATCGAACGTAGTGCCCATGTAGGAGCGGCTGGCTGACATCAGTCCAAAGACCTAATGCACAAAATAGAAAAACAAAAAGATGACTTGTCTTAAACTAGCCTTGAATCATTTCATAAACATATAAAACTTGAAATAAACCAAGGCTGAAAAAAATTGTGTGCATTTGACTTTGATGTTTGTAACCTCTTGACTACATTCATTTGCCAAACTTAGCATTCAAAGTAAGGAAATTAGTGTGTGGTGGATTATTTATTTGCTCTAACAATGATTCTTGGCAATAAAACCTGTTTATATCTTCTTAAAAACAAGATCCTTTTAGACATTTGTAAGTAAGGCAGTAAAGATTTGGCAAGTCTTTAAATGGAACAACCCACATACTCAACTCTGCTGCTCATCCCACAAATGCATCTTCCTCACAAATATAATATGGATGGGACGTTTTTTTTTACTGAGTTTCCCTTCCAAGTAATAACACGTTATTCACCACTGGAAAGCTAAGATTCTTGAGATGTGAATGATATTTACTATGCCACCCGCAAATACAATGTATATTTGAAGTTACACTGTGCTCCAGCAGCAGATGATACTGCAACAACAAGAAGAAAAAACAATCCTGTTACATCAGCGAGGATCTAGTAAAAGCAGTCTGGCAAAATAATGGCTCAACAACAAGTCTTTTATCCATCAAAAACATTTTAGACAAAAATTGCAGGATTTTAAGGGGTTATAAGGGAAATAAACAGGTTTTGCAACAGTATAAGCATTGTTATAACAAAAAAATTATCCACTAAACAAAATGTTCTTTACTTTTAGTGCTAAGTCTGAATGTATTTTATACTTCTTTTACTCACCCATTGAACAAACCAGCATCCTTTAATTCATCAACATTAGAAACTCCAAATTTATCACAAGAAAAGACAAAAGGCTAGCAACCTGAGCCATGACATGATATAAAGAATCTGATCTGTTGTATTTTGAAGCAGTTCATTCTAATCCCTCTTGTGCGGCCAAACATTTGTAAAACCTTATAAAAACTTTATTAGACAATAGACAGGAAATCCAAAAGGTTCCAAAATGACCAAATATCCCAATCTAAAAATGTCACATATATTTTAAATAACACGTGTAGAAGATTGTGTGATTAGAGGAATAAGAGATAAAATATATAAATCTGTTACTGGCAGATAGCTGGGAGCCAGGTTAAATGTTTTCATATTTAAAGTAGCCAACTTGAAAAGAAAAACTGGATCACGTGTGCTATAAGCTGGACATGCTTGAAGACAAAAAACGTTTGAAACTATTAGCAAAAGATCTGGAAAAGGGATTAAAATGGGGTTAAAAAGAATTCATATATTGTCGAATTTTACACAAATAGAATTGTGCAAACTGAAACGAGGTTAAAAAAAGATGAACCAGAAGAATAAGTCTTAGAAATGTTCCCACTTCTTGCTTTTCTCTGTGTTAAATGGAGTTATTCCACGGCGCTGTGTTTTTATGAAGAGCAATGCAGAAAAACCTTGAAGCGTTTCACAAATAACCCCAAGACTCCCCACAGTTATGACTAATAATGGACATAATCAGCCTCTTGAGGGTCTTACTCAAGCAAAGTTTGGACTAACAGGTTTTATGGCTTTCCTTGTAATCTAAATTCTCTAAAAACTCCTTATCCCCCAGTGTCACAAATTTGTATCAAAACACATCTGGCCTTTGCTTATTTTATATCTCTGCATCTAGTTGTTCTATTTTATTAATTTGTTTGCATTAATTGGGTATTTATTTTTATATCTTTTTTTTTATTTTGAATAATTCATTTAGTGCCAATATTTTTCCTTTTTGTTTATTTATTTATTTATTTATTTATTTATTTGTTTTATAACTTTTTATAAATACCACAGCTGTCTCAACATTAGTCCCAACTACAAATCTTAGGCTGACTTCTGCTATTTACAGACTTGGAAACTGTCTCATCACAGAGTAGCTATATTTTACCGCCGCTAAGTTTCACCTCATGTGGTTGAAGCATAAGCAGGCCATTGAGAGAAAAACAATCAGATTGTTGAATGGTTCACACCACTCTTCACCATCTGAATAAACATTTAATTCTTGCTGAGCATGATTGGATCAATCTGGTCCAACTGTGGTGTTTTTTGTTCCTACTGAACTCTTAATCTGATTAAAATAAGCACATGTAAACACAGCTAGCACCTTTTGTTAGAATATTATCATTAAGTGTCCAGAGGAACTGAGATGTTTATCTTATTTTACTGGAATTAAATCCACATTGTTCTTATAAAAATGTGATCTGTCTGATGATGTATATGTTGGTTTTCAACTTCTGAATTGGATTATTTTACATTATAAATAAAAGTAATCAACGATATTTTTAATTCTTTTATGAGGAAACATGTGAACATTGTACCATGTTCAACCATCCACTAATTACTTATTTTTGTTTCTTTTTTGTAAATAATGTCTTCTACTTTTGCAGTTAAAGATGTACTTAATTTAAGGTTTACAAATTGAAATAGGGAATTAATTTGATTAGAATTTTAATAATTAGAAAAATAAGTGCTTTTAAAATTCCTGTTTTATTTTGTTGACCTATTGGAGTCAATCTAATGCCTCATCAATTATAACTATTGATGATAAATACTGTGGAAAAGTGGAAACAGCTGAAAAATTTATAACATTTTAAAATTTCTTCCCTTTTATTGAGTCAGACTTTAAAACATTTCAGGTAATGTTTTTTTTTTATTTTTATTATTAAATGACACAATAATAATTTTTCTACTGAGGTCGGCCTTTAGCTTTGAATATTCAGATAGAATATTATCTCACAGAAATGGTCTGATTTTCATAAATGTGAGACAGAAAAAAGTGGAATATTAAGTCAAAATGGGTTTATTAGACATTTTCTTTCCACTAAAATGAAAAAGACATGTCATAAAGCAAACCAACATAAAACTTTACCCCATGCTTGTTTTTAACTTTGTTTCCATTATTGTGCAGAAATGACACTTTACAAATCAATTTACAAATCAAATATGTAATAAACTTGTTTTTTTAATAGTTTTCTTAATAGTTGAAACTTTTTTTAATGCCTGACTTATAACCCTAACACTGATTTCCAAACCCAAAATGATCTGATCAAAGCAACAACAAAAGAAAGCACATGAAAATACACAGTAACAAAGTTTTACACAGTGACCAAACAATTTAAACAGTCCTGTATAATTCATGGCTCTCTCCCATTATAAAAGAAAAAACATAATGAAAATAATTATCTTATATATATAATCATATATGATTGCACATTATTTGTTAATGTGTTCTCCAACATGACAATTACACTGTTGCATCGCGGCATGTCTGACCTGAGGCTTGTCTCCTTGCCCTTTGCCCTCATCCTCGTTCCTTGAGCTGGCCCAACACCATTTAACTAGAGTGGTGTGGAAAAAGTGTTTGTCCCTTTCCTTATTTCTTATTTTTTTAGCATGTTTGTCACATTGAAATGTTTCAGATCATCAAACAAATTTAAATACTAGTCAAAGAAAACACAAGTAAACAAAAGGGATAAAAAAACCCTAACCTGCATGGCCCTGTGTGAAAAAGTGATTGCCCCCCTGTTAAAACATGACTGTGGTTTATCACACCTAAATTCAATTTCTCGAGCCACACCCAGGCCTGATCCTGCCACACTTGTTCTCAATCCAGGAATCACTTAAATAAGACCTCCCTGACAAAATGAAGTAGACCAAAAGATCCTCTAAAGTAGGGGTGCCCAAGTCCGGTCCTCGAGAGCTACCATCCTGCAACTTTTAGATGCAATCCTTCTGCAACACACCTGAATCAAATGATTGGCTCGTTACCAGGCCTCTGCAGAGCTGAATGACATGCAGGTGACATTTGATTTAGG
>JBAFSZ010000023.1:6850234-6864330 GCA_036919955.1 Melanotaenia pygmaea | reverse complement strand
TATATATGTATATAATAGCCACATCAGTTTTACACCTGAAGATATGCCTGTGGTAAGGGGGAAATAAGGAATCTGTGTAAAATTTTAGGTTGTATTGATCTTGTTCCAGCGCAAATTGAAATTTTATTTGCAAAAGACCAGATGGTATCCCATGTTTCTTCATTTATGGTGACAGACAACTCCTCCCACACATCTCTGACCCCTGCACTTCAATAATAGATAAACCATTAAATAAAATGAGCTCAAAGAGATTTTCAGTTATCGTTGGAAGAGCATTTTCTCAACAGGGGATGTCTCAGAGTGATCAATAAGAGTTGTGCTATTAGAGATAAAATGCCTTATTTGCAGAAAGACAAAGTCTTGACCAAAGATATATGATGTAGAACACAATATCGAGTTTGATGACATTATGTCCATTATTACAAAAACCATACAGTTTGATTCATTTTTTGAAAAATAACAGTTTTGGACATGGGAGGTTTGCACCGACAGCAGCATTTTGTTGAAAGAGAACCAAGAGACGTAGCCTCTGATTTAACCAAGTTGATCTTATAACCAGAAAAACAACTAAATCACATCAGTAAGACCTGGTAAAGATGTTTCAGGGTTGGTCAGAAGGATCAGAACATCAGCTGTTATTCTGTGACACAGCTGTCTGGTATTGTAAATGTCACTCTTATGGCCCTTAGAAAGTGGCTCAATGGCCAAAGCAAATATGAGAGGTGATAAACGACAGCCCTGCATCCCCCCTCTCTGTGAGTGTTGACGTAATCAGACCGGAGTCCATTAGTCACGACTGCTGCCTGTGGTCTAGTATATAATTGATCAATTTGATAAAGTTCTCCCTGCATCGTGATAAAGCACCAGACTGTTAATAGATTTTTTTTAAAGCTTGAATGAGCAAGCGTCTAACATTTAGAAAACCTATCTAGTTTTCCTTTACCTGTTTAGAGTTTTTCTAAACAAGAGGCTGAAATTTTTGAAAGTATCTTCCTATCCACATTAAGAGAGCTACAGGCCTGTAGGATGCATAAGCTTCAGGACACTTCCCTTTCTTTACATTAAGGATAGATTGGCCTCCTTCAGTGTCTGTGGGAATTCTCCTGGTGATTGAATGTTTGAACATATCGAAGAGGTTCTACAAGACTGTGGTGGAATTGTTTCTAAAATTCACAACAAAAACCATCAGATCCTGGTCATTTTTTAAAATGTTTTGGTTAGACTATTAAGGGCAGTCTTCTGCTCTTCTGACAAATTTGGTACATTAAATTGAGCAAAGAATTGTCCATTACTTGCTCCCCCTCTGGAGCTTGTTTATTTTTATAAACCTTGTGCCCTTCTCGGTCAGATACAGCTGCAATAGTTTGGGATTCTTCATGTTTTTTAACATAATAGGCCAAACCTTTACCTGCTTTATCTCCATGTATATAAAAGCTGTTAAGCCTATGTAATTTTCTTCTCTGCATCCCTAGTAGAAAAAACAATTTAGGGCTGATTTCTTGCCACAATAGCAATATGATTTTGGTTTATTTTTCAATTCCCTCTAAATATTTTTGTTTCTCTTGTCTTTGTTGAGTACGAAATAATGAACCCTCTGGCATAAGCTCTGCACGTTTCCCATAAAAAGGAGGCATTACTGGCCGATGAAGTATTGATCGTCAGTTCTTGGCTGAAAAAGGTAGTCAATCTGCTCTGGCGCTTGAGAGAAAAATGCATGATTTTTATGAGAGGGGTGGATTCACCTCCAAGCATCAGTTCACCCAAACTCCTCACATAAAGCATGAAGCTTGTTGGTCTGAGGAGAAGGGACCGTTGCAGAAATCTACATGAAGTGGGTTTCGTGGCGGAAATATAAAGGCTAGATCATTTAGAAACAGGAGGACAATTGCCTCACTGCTCTGTGGTATAAAGTCATTCTTTGCTGGATCTGCAACACAATCCCTTACACAAGTTAAACAATAACACCAATCAGAGATAAGCATCACTCCTTGCTCATTTGCCCTTCCTTAACATGTCAGTTTGATTTGCAATCCCTCTCATTTCTGTATCATTCATCCAATCACTTCCTGTCATTTCCTACTGACCTTGAACAGTACAATAAGGAAGGTAGTTCTTGTTTCCTTGAGCTCCTCGTTCCTGGGGCCATTTGGGACAATTTTCAGGCGTCCTTTTCACCTTTTTCTGAAACCCTATAGAAACCAGGACCTAGAGTTATAAACACAGTGGAGAAAAACAGTCTATACTGTTTGTTAAAGATCCCATTTAGACATGAAGTTAATGGAAAATGGATCACAGCATCTATTGATTAAAAAAAGCAGCTGTAGAAGAAATCCACAGCTCACTGACAGTAAGTATGAGATGCAGCTGCAAAAACTTTGTTTATTTCAAGCCTCTAAACCTTGCAGCATGCATGGATGGGAAAAATAAAACAGAGCACAATATGTGAAGCTGAAAAAACACACAAACTTGACTTGAATAGAGGATATGACATTTACGTCATATGAGGTTAAGTTAGGGAAAAAGGGAACCGCTGCCATGATTTAACATGCTATGTTGTGAGAATCCTGCTTAACCTAAAGCTGTTGTTTGTACAGGGAGCCTGCTGCCTGTACTTGTCTTTTATACATACAGTAGCTTACTTTAAGGCCAAGCTGTAAAATCAGATATAGCCTGTTTCTTCTTGACTTTAGTAGCCATTGTATTTCGCCTTTTGTGTTTACTTAATTTAGGTCATTTTGTTTATGTTCATTTATTCATTTGTTTGCTTGCTTAAGTTCTACTTCCTTCTGATTTTGAATCTAGTTATATTTAGCTGGCCTCTTTTATCATTTTTTTTTAGTTCAATTTTTTGGATTACGTAAAGTTTAAATTGTGGGGTTTTTGAACAAAAACCTCCTGTGTCCTGCTGCCTTACTGCTTGGTCCACTTTGGTGCTTACTACTGGATTCTAATTCTGGATTTTAATTCTGGCAAACTGCATTTACTTAACCCAAAAACAGTGTCTACTACGGATAAATGTAAGGGTGGATCTTTATCTTTATCTTCTATCTAGTATTTCAATTATTATCTTCTATTTTATAATCTTTTATGGCATTCAGTGTGGATAGCAAAGTAAGAATTTCATTGTTCAGGGAAACCTGTGACCTTACTGGGCAAATGACAATAAACACTTTGAATCTTTGAAGCTAATGCTAGCTGGCATAGTAGCATGCTAACAGCTAACATGCTAGTCAGAGGTCGTGTCCAAAATTTACTCAAGTATTTGGGTACTGTTTAAGGACTGTGAATGTGAACAGGACGTTAATTACTTAAAATGTTAACATCCTGAAAACAAATATTTGGTAGTTTATAGCAAGCCTGAAGTTTAAGTAATTTATAACAAAAAGGCAGGAGAATAACTGATTTATGATGCTTTTTATAACATTAACAAGTATATTTTTGCCACGAATTTCACCAGAGGGTTTCAAAATGGTTTGAGTATAAAAGATTCGTGACACTGAATTTATAAAGTGGATTAAAGAAAAAGGTTATTGCAAAAAATGAATGCCTTAACGTGTAACACAGCCAAAATAATCAGCTAACGAAAAAAAAGGTTGAGAAAAATGTGAACAAATTCTAAAGACAAAAAAAAAGGGTTAAACTGAACAAAGCGAATGTGCCCCTCCTGGTTTAGAGCTTACCAAGGGATGTGTCAATAAAAAATTCACAATGTATGTGGCACAAATCCACTAACACCTGGGTGTAACGTAAAACTGAGCTCCATTACTGTGGATTTGGCCGTACAACTGACTCGCTTCATTTTTAGATAAAACAATTCAAATGTAGGAAATGGTTTGGCTGTGAGGCACAGCATTGTTTCTATGTAAAAACCTACACTGTGGTTTAATGATTAGCACTAAGCGAGACTGCCGCTGATCTGATGATGGTACTATGTGAAGAATAAAGTGATCACTGAAGCTGTTCCAGTATGCATTAGTGAGTCTTTTAAAATAATCCCATTATATTTTGCCACACAGATGTTCATGAAATTTGCTTCCCAAGTTGAAGCACATGTTAAGTGGTTCATTTTCAGAGACAAACCTAATCAGAGACACAAATGTCATTGTATTAGCTGCCTCCAGGCTCAAAGGGGAATTGTCTAAAACCTGAAAAAACAGCGTGGCATTTACTGGAACTTAAGGATGCCGTCAGGGTGTAAATGAGCACATTTACAAGATTCTTTTTAGATGAGGCTTCACTTATTGCTGGAATCTGCCAAATGATCACACACCGCTGTAAATCATTTATTGATCAATTTATCACAAATACCAAAGAATTCAGTCAAATGTGAGCAACACTTTATAGGTCATAAGTTTTCTCGTCTCAACCACATTTGATCTCTTCTCGGATATAGAGACTGAAACGTCTGAAAACTTTAGCCTGGAGGTGAAATAACACATTCAAACAAGCAACTTAAAGTTAAAGCCCAACTCAAAGCATAAACATGACTTGACTTGAAGACACTCCAGTGGAATTCTGTACACTCAGAGGTGGTGGAAGGGAGATGCCCATCCATCACACAGTCTTTACACACAGAGATATAAACAACTGAATCCTTCTCTTCGGGAATAAGCCAGGCCAAATGCCTGAGATATGGATTGTTTTAGGTTCAGTCATGAAAATCTCCTCTTTTTTCCACCGTGGTTTTAAATACTGCAAGAGGCATAATGTTCTGGTTGTTTTCAGCTATTATAAATAAGCTGAGCCCTGAAGAGTCGTGTCTGAAAGTTCATTCAGAGAAGTAACGTAGAAAAACAAAACCAACATAAACCAATAAGTGATCAGTGTTACAAACCCATCAGTGTCAAAAATCTACAAGTTATTATTTTTATTATCGTTTATGCGTCATCCTTCGATGGCTCCAACTAAATGTTTCTGGGAACTATTGACTTTGCTTATTCAGCTTAGAGGAGTTTTAGTCCCCCTGTCATCCAAACTAGTAACAACACTGAGATGCTAGAAGTTAAAATCTAATTAAATATTAAATAAATGAATAAATAATAGATAAATGATATAAAAATAAATACATAAATAAAACTGAATAAAAACACATCAATTATTTTTAAAAAAGAGATGTAAAAAATCAAACGAAGGCCAGAATTGGATTGTTGCACAATTGTGAGAAAAGGTGTCAAAGCCACGACTTCAACTTCATTATTTCATAAGATTAACAACATTCTTCTCAAACATAATTTCCTGCTTGATATTCAGGTAATAGACAAATAGATAAAATTAAGTCGTGAGAATCCCTGCATTTCACCTAAAACCTATCGGAACAGTATGAGGATATAAATATCTGCATCTTCTCACTTTGATGCGTTAAAGATGTTTTGCTTTATTTGTTTTAACTTGATTGAATCTGATGTCTTAAATAGTATTTTCTTACAAAACTGTGTTGAATTTTACAGTCTAAATGTCTGAAGATAATTTTCTCAGGAGGTTTGCCAGCAGCAGATGTGTGGCTGTGTTACTAAGTTTGTGTTCAGATGAAGATCATACCATGGATGTAGATTTAGGTAGAGATGGTTAAAACGTGTCCCTGCCAATAACCAGCGAACTTACACACACCAAATTCTCCATTTATGCTTACAACTGTATTCTTAAAGTTTATACAGAAGGATTTTTTTTATTGGTTACAGCCTGGTTTATAGAACATTTCCAAAAACATGGTTAAAATGGAGGTTTTTCTGGTTGTTGGCAGAAGTGATAAATATGCATATCCAAAATCCCATCGTTAAAAACGCTTAAATATGAAATTATTTTCTCTACTTTTGGGAATATAATACCTAATTTGTACATTCCAACATATAATTTCTGAAAACTTGAAATACAAGAAATTGCAGATCTTCATGTTAAACCAGGAAAGCTGTTAGTTAGAAAGTTTCCTCCAGTCACCCCCAGTGTCTTGATTTAATAATAAGGTGGTCGCATGCAAAATTTATCATTATATTAGTCACTGAAAACCAAGATATAGCAAAACAGCTCCCTAACATGACACTACCACCACTATGTATCACAAATGGTAAAGCTGTTTATCCTTTTCTCTCAACAAAATGCTTCCCATTTAATCCAGCAAACAAACTTTTAATCTCCTGTCTTGTCTGGAAATGTTTTGTTGTGCCACACACATTATTGTTTATCAGTGTTCTCCTGGCATGGACCCATGAACACATTATCGTCTGCAAAAATTAGCCTGAGTTTCTTTGTAATCTTGTAGTATATTACAAATCTTTATAATATGCATAATCTCTGTTAGCCAACAACCCCTGATTATGGTAACCATGATCTAGTACTTTTCCCTTCATTTGGATACAGTCTGTCTGTCTGTGAGTTGGCGGAGTTCAGACTCTCAAAGTTGTGCAACATTTTCCAGCCTGATGAGCATCAACAACTCTGCTTCTGAGGTCTTTTGTTCGTGCGATGATAAACTTACACAAATGTGTGTTTTAAAAATCAGACAGTGATGGATTTGGAAAAGACAGAGAACCCACTCACACCTGATTATCATCCAACGGACTGTAAACAACGGACTGATCTCATCGTCAAATTCACCGCTGATGCTTGCGGTGCACATACCAGATCATTCTTCTCATACATTTTCTCTAATTTTATTTATTTTCAGGATTTGTGTGAAAATATAACAATGCTTTGGATGGCATTTTAAAGTTCTGGACCTTTCAGCCTCCTTCACTGTACAGGTTAGTCAACAACAGTGTTTTATGTCCAAATAAAAGTAGATCTTTTTATTTATTGTGTTCTGGCCAAAAATAACTAAATCATTAATTCTGATGAACCGCATGATGCAACTTTAACTAACTTGAAATATGTGGGTGATGGGAAGAGAGTTGTCCTTCTCTTAAATGACATCATTTGATAATATTCCTAAAATATATAACCTCGGTTTGGGGAACCAGGGGAAGTGAAGAACTGAGCTAAACAACTGACAGCCAACAATAGCCATTATGTTAGAACAATAAACACTTCACGTACCCACTGAAACCAGTACTCTCCTAATGCTCCCAGTTCACTTCATGACTTTCTTGTTTTGTTTGCAGCACAAAAGTTTTGCATTATTAATAGCACTTCTTTATAAATACAGAGACAAACAGGGGCAGGTCTGAGATGTTGCACAACATCTCTTTTCTGTTGCGACTGTGGTGCTGAAAGAAGATTTGATTCAAGTTGCATTAAGAGACAATAAAGAAAAACATGAACTACAAACTATATATATATAGTTTTTTATATATATATAATAATATATACACATATTAATAAAACTTAATAGACAATAACACAGCCAATAACTTTCTTTTTAATCTATGCAGCAACATTAGCATTCCTTTGAAGTCATTTTTCTTGCCCCTTAATGAATGTTAGCTCCTCCTGCAGGGTAAACACTAGTGCTTGTCCTTAAAATATCTTGTGTAGCTCGAAACAGGCTAGATAAGAGCAATAAGCTTTGAGATAAACAGTAATGCAGTAATGTCTGCAGAAACCACAGCAGTTAGCTAAAATGTCCTAAATTATGCCTCAAACTAAAAAGATCGGCATCTAAAACTATCTCCCCCAGCAATTTTTTAATGTTTGAATCATGTGTTTACTTTCTAACAGTTCAACAGACATTGCACAACGTTCAGAAAAGTTTGATTTTCACCTCTTCACGCAGCTTCCTTCGATTAGTTAGCTTGATACAGCTGCAACTGAGCCGTATGTAGTCCAGCTGCACTGCAATTAGTCTTAACAGATAAACAGATAGCTATATGTTTTTAAAAACGCAGAATCTGAAGGCACAGGAAATTATTTTAACATCTTAAACAGTTTCTGCTTGTCATCTAAGCAGTATTGACTAATCACATCCGATAAACATGTAACTGTATGGACATAAACAAAAGACTTATTAATAAGCTGTTGATGACTGGTTTGAACTTTTATTAGGATCAAGCCTTTCCTGAGGTAAACGTCTGACATAACCTTTTGTTTTTACATGGTTGTCACACCACAGTGTGAAGGACTAGCTAGCGTGTGAAGAATTAAATTCTATTACTATTACAGATCATCTGCAGCAACAATGTTTACTGGGAAGGCCTGACGTCTGCCACGATAACATTCACTCTCACTCTTGGATTTACAATGTGACTCTGTGCTGAATTTTTCCTTTTGTGGTCAGGCTGCAACCCCCCTCCGTCCCCACCCCGTTTGATCCACACAGCTGTGAAGCTTCACTGAAGATCGTCTCTTCTGCACCTCCAGTGCATAAAAGCTGTCATGAAGTGACAGTGTAGTATAACTCAGCCTTAGCATCACGTATTTCCTGTTCTGCCCTTTTTTAGATTATTATCACTATTTAATGGCCTGGGTGAGATTTAGATCAGTGTGATGACAAGTAATGAAAGGCCTCAAACTATACGAATGTAGCTCTAGAAACAGTGTGTATGTGTCTTGTGAGTCTATGGTTAAATAATCCATAATCTTGCAGAGTATGTATTAAGCAATATCACATCAAAACAGAGGGAACTTTGGAAAAATAAATATCCTAATGTCAGGCTGTTGCTACTAGCGTAGCATTAGCATAACTCACTGCATGGCTATGACAATGCTGGATGGTCCAGCACTTACATTCAGGTATTTATTAGATGGATTGCTATTAAATTAATTTTTGACATTGATGGCCTCCCCCAGATGATTGCCTGTTTTTCTATGTAGTGTCATTGTGTTTTGGCCCTCAGTGAAATATCCTAACTACTGGATGCCCATGAGATTAATTACAGAAATCAAATCATTTGCCTAAAAAAAAGAAGAAAAAAGGAAAGAAAAAGAACTTGAGAAAATCAATTGGCAAACATTTTGAAAGTATAGCAAAAAGAGAAACATGGGTGAAATTTCTGGAGATAAACATCTTCCAGTGTTTTGTTTGTAGTTTGACAGCAAGCTGATAAAGTTAGCAATAGCAGATAAAGTCTCGCTAACAATAAAAGTTGAAATTTCAGTTCAATATACAGGGTACAGAGAGCCAGTCTTCATTAATATATTGAGGATTATGCAATCTGTTAACAAGCTCTGCATTCCCTGCTTCTTTACTATTACCATTCGGACTGCAGTCTCTATGCATACAGTCTCAAACCTCCAGAATATGCCATTTTTCTGAAGCTATGTCTCGGTAAAACACATAATTCTGCATCCCTGATATTCTTGTCCTCGTCACCATAACATGCTTGTCTATTTTATTTGCTAGATCATCCCACTGACCATTAGGGAGGAAAAATGTAGAAATTTTCTCCTTTCGCTCTATAGACCTCTTATACCACGACTTTAATGGATTTGGCTCAGCTCGAGCTGACCACAATCACTTCCTGAACTGACAGATAAATTTTATTGTTTCAGGAAATGCTGATAGAGCGCTATCCTGTACAATCAATTTACTTAAAAATAAAGAAGATGTTAAAGTCTACGATAAAGACACCTATGTTTTTTCCTTTGTGTGTTTATCCACAGATGCACATATGAGCATTTCTCAGCATAAAACCCCCAAATTCAGGTGGGAGCAAAATGACCTGACTGCACTTCCCACAATAACATTATATGCAGTTAGAATTATGTTCTATCTTAAATTCATATTATCTTACACATCAGATTAGATTATGAATTCTCCAGTTTTTCTGTTTCACTTTTGGTTGACAGCACACAAAGCGAAGGATCAAGCAGTTGTTTGGAAGCAGCAGTAATTGTATGCTTAATAAAGGATGTAGGTGGAACACAACCCTTTTATTAATTTAACAAATCTTCATGGTTAAAAAAAGGGGCCCCAGTAGAGACAATTTTAGCAACGCCCCTGGACTGACACAAGTGGAAGTTAGCATTTGCCGTCTGCCCATGTGCATGCTAGCATTCATCTCAAAGCTAAAAGCTAACATGTCGTGTTCATGTGCAGAACAGTTTCTTAGTTTCATGGATGTTGATTTGTAAAGGCACTCTATGTGTGTTTTAATAATTATGAGATATTTCTGAGTTTACATAGAAGAGATAAACAGCTTTAATGTATAAAATCAAACATAAAGAAAACAGCTACTAGCAATTAGCTGCTAAATGTAATTAGAGCCAATCCATATTCATCTATGTTTCCATTCAGTTTGGTTTTAGGGTTGTTTTCCTGTTAAATTAATTAAACCATAAAGTAGATATAATCTTCATAATTGATGTCTTGAAATCAAATGCTACTGTCAGCCAGTGGATAATTGTTTTAAGATCGTATCAGCAAGAATGAACAGCCTGCGACTCCTTATGCTTTTCCCTCTGCTTTGTGAAAATTCACAGCACAATAATTAGGACAGTCCAAGTTTTTTCTTTATTTTTTTTCCATATTTACTGTGACTTTTAGTTTTGATTGAACTTGGAGCATAATTATCTGACATGTTGAAATAGTGTAGAGCAGGAAAAAGTGATTAGATGTGTCCATGGGGTATTTCACAGTTGCAGAAATATAAACAACCCCGAAATATACTGTAACAGTGCAGCATCATTTCCAATACTGCTGTTATTTTTATTCTTTTCCTGCTTTGTGTTTAAAATTGAACTGTCCTGTTCAAAGTCACATTTATGGCAACTACTGTGCCTCTCACTGGCACGTCAGAAGCAACCATTACGGGGCCAGTAGTTTACGTATCTGTTATTCCCTGCGATCCTCACAGTCGATCCTTAATCTTTTCCACTCTAAGCTGAACATATTACTGATACAAAGCCAAACAATTTATTTAAAAAGGGTCGGTTTCAGGATGGTTTTCCCACACTGCTTTTAAAAACAAAGGATGTTTAATTTTCTTCTAATCTCAATACATCTTGTCTCCAAAACATTTGTCTGAGTTGCCTAAAATTCCACCTTTGATTGAAATTAAACATCCTTTGCTTAAGGAAGCACAGTTTTGATCCTCCCTTCCCATCTACAGGTTAAAGAGGGCAACAGGAGCCTGTCCAAAGAAACAAAATCTTAAAAAAAACTTTTTGGAGGGTGTGATGAGCTGCAGTTTGAGAAGAGCTGTTGAGAAAGTCTGAGGGCATTACTCACCACTCTCGCTTACAAAACATACAAACATTTGGAATCTGGAATTTCTTCTAAATAAAGTTAGGTCAAACAACATTAAATCAGACAGACATGATGTCAACAACCTGATAGAGTCAGGATGAAAATGATGATGATGATGAAAGATGGTTTTTTTCTTTGTGGAATTTGGCACAGAAAGAAAACAATCACGCAAACACAAATTTGTCCAATATATTGAATAAACAGTCAGACACACTTACATCACAGCTTCTAATGATCATAAACATGCAGATTAATGTGATCGTGATTACACTATTGCATAATTAACTTGGCACTTTAGAGAGGATCTATCTTTTTTGTTTGGGTTTAATCCCTTTTGAACAATGTTTTAAAAAGCATATATTTCACACCAACATTCAGCTTTTCACAGATGATCTCCTCACTAAGAGTCAAACATTTTGAATAACTGTGCCAAATGACCACATGTATTTCCCCTTTTAAACAAATGTTGGCCAGAGATTAGTTAAAAACTACACATCTATTAAGAAAAAAAATCTGCTTCTAATAAATTTGCAACAAAATAAATGAGCCTAAGTGTGAAGAAGTATGTAATGGCGTAATTATGACAAAGCACATTTCTGAAAAGTAAAAAAAAAAACAACATAAATTCAAACTAAACAAAATAACTGAACAAATACAGATATAAAAAAATAAATTCACAGTTCATTTGAACCGTTATTCAACAGACACATGTACAAAGAAATGATTTTCAGTGTCTTCACTGACCACCTTTATTGTATTTAGGAAGTATGAACAAATATATGTAGATCAAAGATCTCATACACTCCCAACAGAGCACTTCGCTCTCAGACTGCAGGTGTACTTGTGGTTCCCAGAGTCTACAAGGGGAGGCAGAGCCTTCGGCTGTCGGCCCCTCTTATCGAACCAGCCACCAGCTGGGTTCAGGAGGCAGACACCCTCTCTACCTTTAGAGATCTGACTTAAAACCCTCCTTTTTAAAAAAAAGGTCATAGTTAGCGGCGGTTAGCCGCTAAGTGATGCTGCTAGATGCTTAGACTGCTAAAGGACGTTCCATGATGCACTGAGAACTTCCTTTTTGCTCCTTACCTTCCATGTATACAGTAAACATATGACAGTATTGGCATCATTAACATATTTCTCATCTATCAGCAGGTCTTCTTGGCTAAAAGTTGCAGTGTCTGTTGGTCTCTTTTTTTGCTGTCCTCTTCAAAAAAGGTCACAATAAGCTGATGAATTGGTGACAGGTAAGGGTGTCAGGACTGGGTATAAAAGGAGACTCCATCAGACTTTCCAAGCAAAGATGTGTTGTGGCACACCACTTTGTGTCAAACTATACCAGAAAATCTTTAATCAGTTTGAAGAAAATATGTTAAATTGTAAAGAACATCTGCCTTTCAGAATCTATAGCATATCTCATTAAAAATGTTAGTCTTATGCCTCTACTTATGCCACAAATATGTTTCATAAATGTGAAGATAGTTGTTTCTGTTATGAAGAATTGAATAAAGACAATAAATTAAACAAACTGTAGTCCCTGAATCTTTGACCAAGGTCTTTAGTCCATGTTGCGTGCTTTAGTCAGTGGTTATTTGAAAGTGTAGAGGAGCTTATTTTCCTACAGATGTTGTCTTTACAGCTTCAATAGTGGCTTTATCAGATGACGCTGCAGTTATAATCAGGATTTTATGAGAGCAGAGCAGCAGTCTGGACCATGAGTCATGATGGAGAGCTTTAATGAGCCGCTTTCCATGCATGAGTAATTCCCAAATGTGAACAAGAGCAGCTTTATTAGGAAATAGGCTGTATTAAAATGCATTTATGTCTGGCTGTTTTTACAAAGAGATTAAGAAATATGGAACTTTGGAGCTTGTGCAGCTCACCTTGTGCATGTGTGTGCGGGGTGATAGGGAGTGTGGAGTAGGTTGGAGCAGTTAATGGGGATCCTGGATAGAAATAAACAAATAGTTCTTGCCACTAATGATTCAGGACATTCATGCCATGATGATCAATACATTAGAGTTTCCTGATAGATTGAAAAATGCAACTTGAAAGTATACTATGCAAAGAGGAAGCCATAAGTCAGCACCACCGAACTGCTTTTAGGGAAGATGGGTCTGGTTTTACATGCTAAAAGATAAAAAAAAAAAAAAACTGGGTTCTTATTACTGAAAGGTCAACATCTGTGTTGGTATGGATGTCCATCTGTGGCCATGGGTGACATAGATCTGAAAGTACCAGAAGTGTGCAGGTGTATTTTAGAGTCATAGGTTAGGGACCAGCAAATCCGGTCCTAGAGTTCCGCTGTCCTGAAGATTGTCAATGTTTCCTGCTTCAACACACCTGATTTAGATTAATGGCTCATTAACATGTTTGTGCAGAAGGAAAATGCCAGACTTTACTCTACGCAAGCTCCAATAGCATGAGCTCATGTGTTTGTATGTACTTGTGAGTAATCCCTGAAGACCTGGGACTCCAGCCACACACATACACAGAATAAAGGTTTGAACAGAGTATCATTTATTGAAACCAGGAGGCTGGTGAGTGGAAAATGAGATGCAGTCCAATAAGGAGTGGTAGAGAAATCCTGAGGGGCTGTGAGGTTAGAATCCTGAAAAGACTCCCGATGTTAATGTACAGATCCACAAATCCAAAACGGCATAGTCATAAGGACTACTTATCAGGGGGCAGGCAAATCCCCGTGGTCGTTCCAAGGAGGGGTCAATACCCAGATGGCCATTTGGCAGGAAAAGTACGACGTGGATCAGGCATGAGATCCAGGGTATGTATGTAACAAAGTCGACAACAAGAACATGAAACAAGAGAAAAGCAGAGTCTCGACAAGGGTAAACAAGCTGACCATCTGGCAGTGAAACAGAAACCGGAGAGTGAATAATAATGCCTATCTCCATGCCTATCTTCACACCAGCTCCGCAGAAAACTTTCACCCGCCGTCCACTCCGCCAGTCTCCAGCACCTCCAA
>JBAFSZ010000023.1:6840064-6850134 GCA_036919955.1 Melanotaenia pygmaea | reverse complement strand
TACATTTTTAATATATGTTTTTATACTGTAAAGCACTTTGTATTGCATGAAAATGTATGAAAAGGGCTATACAAATAGTATAATAATAATAATAAACAACAGGTGAGGAGAAGCAGTTTCTGGAAATTTGTTTTGAGGAAGCATTTCTCTTTATATATTTATAACCACATTTTTTTTTTTTTTAAATAATATTTAGGGTAAATATATGTATAGGGTATAATAAGTTGTACAAATAACACTGAGTAATGATACGTATTCTTATTTGTGTAAAGTTAAATCAACCAAGTGTGATGAAATAGTTCAACATATTATGCACCAAATATTGAAAAACAGAAATGTCAAGACTGAAATAGAACGATTATGAAGTCAAAGATTAAACACTGGAAACAAAACCTCATTTAAATTTGGCTGAATCGTCAACAAGCCAGCTAAAATTGAGTTATCATTGCCTAAAATGAGATAAACTGGAGCACACACATCTTGACAAATAATCCAAATGGTGCTTATTACATTACCAACAGGAACCAGCGGGTGAATTGCATGTTTATTTCTGTGTTACTATTTGTATAAATAATCACACTTTCAGCTTCTTTCTTTATTTAGACTTTTTCCATGAAAATGTAGAGAAGATGCTAATCTCAAATCCCATCCCTGACGCCACATCTGTCAAGCTTTCTTTCTCTTCAAGGCTTGTTTTTTCTTTTAACATGCAGTTTAGAGCAATAATTGTGTGGGATTTGTCATGTAAAATGATCAGTAATTATTCTAAAACTAGGGGCTTGAGTTATGATAGTAGCAGACAAAATGAGCCTAATGTAACGGCTAGATTTTTATCTGAAATGACTGTTGTTACCGGCAGATTAAAATCTGCTGCATCTGTTTAAGTCAAAGGTCATTGCTTTGATTTTCACATTGTAATGGACTTAAAGTGGCTTACAGAGGCCCCTGGAAGTAATTTTTTTGCATTCTTGATAGATATTAATTTGCAATATCATGTGATTTAGAGCAAATGTTTAGAATCAAAGATCAAATTCTGACTGACATCAAGGTTTTTTGTCTATATAAATGCTGGATTGTTTTAATAAATGAATTCTGTAATGTCAGGACCTTTAGAGGAAACAAATAGAAATATTTCTTCTAAAGGTAAGGCTTCATCCGTGACCCTGAGCAGGCAGCTTTGCTTTTATAAAAATAACATATTGATGCCACACAAGATAAAATGTGTCCATACAAAGTGCTAATTGTAAACACAATGACAAGCCATTATTACACAGCGCATCATCATCCTTATAGTTATTTTTTTTTTAAATCTATATGTAATCATTTTCACTTATTGAAATTTTATATAATCAGTGATATTAGAAGAAATGTTTATTTTTGCATAATTATTATTTTAAATTTAATTTAAAAACATGTTATATTATGTATGATCTTATGTGTGGTTCAGGTAAACATTTCATAATGCCATCTCATGATTTTATTTTAATTAATTACGTAACCAAGTCACAGCTCTGAGTACTAAAGCTCACCTGCATGTGCACCTTCCTCAGCATCTCTTCCTCTCTCTGAACTTTCTGTAGCTTTGATTCTGTCATCTGACATAATAACACAATGATTCAAGCTAAGGAAACTAGTGTTTTACTTATTGACTATCACCAATATTAATGACTCAACAAAAAAGCAGCGTCGGTCATAACAGCTGATGGTTTGTTGTGATAAGATTGAGAGTACATAGAGCCATGAGGATAATACTAGTTTAGAAGTTTAAGAACAAGCAGCCGTGTGGGAATCCATCTCACCCAAAAAGAAAAAGAGCAACAACACAAAGAGGGAAAGTGATTTCCTTTTCCATGACTGGTAAATAGCATCTGGTGAGAATAATGCAATTTATTTCTACATTATTTGCTCCTGAGATGTTTGAGATTGTTGCTATCTCAATTTTGGCTACTAGATGTTAGTAATTTCTACACAATTTACTTCAAACTCATAATCTTTTAAAAAGAAAGAAATGTTTGAAACTCATGGGAGAAACCAGTCCCATGCACATTTTTTTCATTTTTAACTTTGCACTTTCAGTGCAAAAGTTAAAAAATCTAAATCTTTTAACTTTTTAACTACAAAGGGTGGCACCTGTTAATGCGACTAGAACTGGGACCGATCCGATCCAATTTTAGTTTCGGGCTCCGATATTGCAGTGATTCATGGATGGACCTTACGTGGTCCTGTGTTTAAAAATTATTAGTATTATGCAGGTTTAGTGCCTTCACCTTAGTGCAGAATCAGTTCATGAAATATTTCCATTAGAACTCTTATATGAAAATAATTATAGGATTTCATTTTTTACTCAGCCTTGCGAGGTCAGACGTAGTGTTACAGTTTACCTGCTTTGACAAGTCTGATGGGAAATGACTTGTCTTTGCTGCTTTAGCTTGTCACTGATTTAGATATAATTTAGTCTTGAAACATAAAAAACAAAGACAGCATCTTGAAACGTGTGCACAGCCAAGGTTTGCAAGTTGCAAGGTAAAAGGTTGTTCAGCTAAGAAGGGAAGAGAAAATACAGCAGACACCCCTACTTTAGCGTGACATGTGACTTACATTTAGAGAAGGTGAAGGAAGACTTGCGAATCTCCGGCTTGGGTTGTTATGCTCATAGCTACAGCTTGTTGAGCATGACGACGTTATTAGCGATGCTTTCACTAGTGCACCTAAACCACAGAGCATTTTAAATATTCGCAATGAGAAATTCTATTGATCAGAAGTCCTCGTCAGCAATAATGAGCCCTCTGAGCCGACACTGCAGACGACAATCTGTCTGCAGCGCTGTCAGACTGTCTAGAGTTCCCAAATTATTTATATTCATCCTGGGTACCTTTTAACACATTCTTCTCTACATTCAATATAAAAAAAAATCAGTTGTTATTGCTAAATTACAACTACTTTTGTTTTTGAGAGAAATAAACAGCTACAGAGATCGTCTTCGATTTACTTTAGAAGGTTTTTTTCTTATAAATAATTATGGAAAACATTTAAACTGGATATATTTTGTTTTATCAGTTGCTCTTTAATAAAAAGTGATGTGGTTCATGACAGCCTGATGAAACACTACACAATAACAACAGTAATAATGGTCACATAAATTGGTATGGTATCAATAAATTTCAGTATCCAAATTTCAGATATCGGATTCAGATCGGTGCATCTCTAAATGAGAGCTTCTTACAAAAGGTCTAAACTTTATGGAATAATTATTCATTCCTACTAAAGTGGTTGTCTAATGCAAAAAGTAAAGGAATACTTGTAAAAACAAACAGCCAATAATATTTCTGTCATCAACAATTTTTTACTGAGAATAATCACTGCTCCATAAACACTTACACTTTACAATGAGAAATACTTGAATTGAGCCAATTTCCAAGTTTTATCAGTGTGGTTTCTGGACTGTTTAACTTTGCACAATCATCACAGCTGGTGGTTTAATGACTTTTACATCATCTTCATAAAATGTAAGCAGTTTGACCAGACAAGCATTATCACCTACATCGGCCCAGGAGGATGTTGCACCATTGTAGGAATATCCTGTGCAACCCACCCCCCAAGCACCACTCCGACACCTCTCTTGTATGAAGGCACTATACATGTTTATCTACATATTTATATACTGTACATATCCTGTCAGACCATATACTATACATATTACATATTACTTACTGACTTTTTTCTAACTCATCCGTTTGGATGTTATTTAATCTTAAAATTCGGTATAATTAGGGGCGTGTCCTTTTGATGTACAGGTATCCAATATGCACGGCAAGAAAGGAAGGTGCAACACAACCACGGTTTTTAGCCGGCTAACAGCGCACTTTAGCTTTAGCCTGCTTACATCCATTAGCTGATTAGCTACCGTTAGCTCTGGGTTAGTTTGGTTAGCTCTTAGCTACAGGCAGCTTGGTGTTTGATGGGTGTCAATCATCCACCCCCACCTTCACAGTCTTCCTCTCAGCTCCACCTCTTTGCCCATTTTTGGATTTCCGGGAATGGCGACACGCATGATGCTGCCAAGATGGCGGCGGTGGGAACCGCCCAATGAGCTTCAGTTCAGCTCTTCAGAAACCTACAGGTGACGTCATGGCGTCTCTATCCATCTTCTATATACAGTCTATGGCATGAGGCCTAAAAATTCTGAAAGAAAAGAAAATTCTGTCACCTTCTTCACTGGCTTGCTCCACTTTTTAGCAAATGTGTGCTGAGTCTGAGATTTTTCCCTTTGTGACTTCACGAAGGGAAATAACCAGCCCCCAGTAGCGGATACTGTCATTGAACACTCGACCAGGTGTTCAAACATAATTCAGTCTATGTGTAACCTACTGAGTAACCTCTTTGCAGAATGGACAACAACAGCAGTCCAGGACTGCAGACCAGTTCTGGCAGTTGAGGTCAGAGGTTAGCAGAGATTTTACCGATAGCATCTTCTGACGTACATAACGACCTGCTGCTGAGGAGCACAGTTGTGCCTGAAATCCTACAGCTTTATTTATCTAAAAGTAAGCAACATTATGTTTATGGCTGACTTGTACCCTTTACATTCATACATATATAGAACAGCAGCAGGAAACTTCATCCAATCTACGATTTCTTTCAGTGTAATCTCCTTCGTCACTCTGTTTATCAGAAATCAATGACTCTTCCTTGCTCCCTTCTGCTGGCTTTCACTGCATTTTGTTTTTCATCTGTGGAGTGGCTGTGGGAGCACTCATCCTCTTAATGCATCCCCAGATTTTTAGAGAGCAGTCAAAAAGATCAATACTGGCTTTGAGGACTAAAAGCATACTTGTTGGCTCCCACTCACTTCAACCCACTCTGCTGAAAGAAGTTGGACTTGTGTTTATCAAGGTAATGATGGGTCAGCCTCACAGTCTTTTGAGGTATTGTGAAACATTAAAGTGTTTTACAGATAATAAGCCACCAGTGTGTCTGAAGACTAACAAATAAGGCCTTAATTCCAGAGATTTTCTCTATTTTTTTCAGATAAATGCTGAAACTTTGTAAGGTTTCTTTTTTCTGTGGATTTTGCCAGATATTCTGTTCTAACCCTTTTAAAAGTGAACAGCCCTGGGCAAAATTTTTGGTAGTGACTCAGATTTACGTTTCATTTTTGGGGCGTCACGTTGCCAGCACAAGAGAAAAGTTTAAGTGAATACAAGTCAGCTGAAGTGACATGATTGTTTTAACCCATACATACCATTCAGGTCAGATTAGATTCATTTTGACATTTACCAGCAGTAAAAATAGCCCAAACGTCATTCTTTTGGCCTGAAATTTAGTGAATTTTCCTAAAGTGACACAAAAAATTCTGTAAATAAAAGCATTAAAAAATGCTATATTTTTGTGTAGTTGCTTCAGATTTTTGTACCCTGAGGCTGCTTCAGGTTAAATTTGACCAGTTTCTTTAAAAAATTAATTTGATGTATTGGTCAAATCAAGGAAATTGTGAGTTTAGGGATTTTAAAACTAAAAAAAAATAAAAAAAATAAATAAAATAACAGCACAGGCCATGTTTTGTGTATAGGACAGTGTTGACAGAGTTTAAGGGAAACCTGGACACTAGGGGTGTTGTATTTAATCGTTTCTACGATGCACTGAGATGCGGATGTTGATGATTCTGCATCGATGCAGCAACAGAACATGATCGATTATAATAATGTAATGTATAAATTCAGCTGTTGCTTGCGTATGTGGTGGGATCTAGCTGCTGCAACAGCTCGGCAGATCCGAGGCTTGTTTTGGCACCCTCACTTAGGAAAAGTGTAATACTAAGCAAACATACAGAAAATACCTCAGTATCTCACTGGAAATACATTAACTGTCTAAGGGAAATCACATAAGATTACACACAAAAATGTAAAAAAAAAATAAAAAAAAGCAAGCTTAAGACTAACGCATAGGGAAAATACCATTGGCAATCTAGCAGTTATGATCAGTTACAAACTGACTAGAATACTTACTACTAAATGTTTTCTGTTCATAAAGGAGAGCTTGAAAAACATCTGAACTTCCATTATTCTGTCTGAACTGACTATGGAAATACTGAAGGGAAAAAACACAATACTTTACTGCAAGAAGCCTCAGCACTAGAAGACTGCTTAACCATTTTTGATAACAAAATGTCACATCATAGTAATGTCTCTTTATTTTCTGGAAATGGAGAATTAAAACTCAATAATGACATTGAAAATAGCATCATTGTTTACATGTTTGTGATGTTTTTCAATACCAGAACATTCAGACTGATTTCTAAACTAATTATAAATAAACAGGGAATTTATAATTATTTGACTATTTGTATTCATTGATGAAGAAAATAGCAATGTGTAGTGATAAAGAAAAATAAGGATGCAACACATGGTGATGCATTGAGCAAATCGTTGACAAGATAATTGTAATCTAATCAAATCTTGAGACCAGATAAGATGCACAGCCCTGATAAGAACTGAGTTTTAGCACTTTTTTTTACGTGAAATTCTTTAAAACAAAGTAAATGTTTAATATTTTACATGGTATATAGTAAAAAAGCCAAAATGGTCTTTAGCCTTAATAAAACACTAAATTTGAGTCCCTGCCAAAACCTTGGGGGTGGAGGAGTCCCTGTGTTGTCTGACTTGGGCATGGGGATGGTTGCTGGCCCGCACTGGGTGGCTGTATGGCGGGACCTGGTCTACCTGGGAATTGGGGAGGGGTATAAGTGCTCTTTGGGGGTCTGCTGGGTATCCCTGGGATGGGTTTGATCTTACAAGCCTGCATGCTGAGACAGTCACTGTGTCGCGCTGTGGGTTTAATCTCTAAAACTGGTTATGTTCACGTTTTTCTTTGTGTTGCTGTTTTTGCTGTTTTATTTTTTATTTTTTCTGCTTTTCTGCACCTGTCTTTTTCTTTATAGGTGCTTCGGATGATTATTAGTTTTGTTTTCTTAAAGATGTTTCAGGTGTTTTTTTTTTTTGTTGTTTGTTTCTGTACAGGTGTAGTTTTTCTTTCATCTCTTCACTCTCTTCTCCTCTTTCATCATCTTTCTTTAGTTTAAGTACTCCTTTCTTACCTCTCCAACCCTTTTGTTAGATCCAGCATAAATATTTAAAATCAATACCAAATAAATTGAGTAATAAGGAATTCTTCTTAAGAAGGGCCTTATATCCAATAAGCTCCTTTTGGCAAAGCAAATTTGTTCAGTACAACAAAGAAGCCATACCATCATTCTGCTTGCTATGATCCTGGATGAGACAAGGTAACAAAAAGAAAGAACAGAACTACAGACAACATAATATGCAAGTAAACCAACATTATTTTTACTGTTTCAGAGCACAATACTAAAACAAAAGCTCCTAACATATCATGGATCAATTGGTATGAACGTAATAACAAATAATCTATTAAATAGAATACTTTAATCTCTTCAGCTAACAGAAAACACAAATTAAAAAGAAGCATTAATAGTTTAAAACCTAGCTGGGCAAAGAGGATGGAGAGACACAACTGATCCTGAGTCAGGAAAGCTGAAAATCTTGTGATTCTTACCAGATGATGACTCCAGCCTCGTTTCAGGGAACACACTGAGACTTCTGAGAAAGTTGTGAAAACCTTGGTACTCTCTATGAAACCCATTAAAATACACTGATTAGATGCTAAAGTGTTTCCCTGTGGCCTTACCCTGGGGATCACAGACTGAAACTTTATAATTAGTCATTATCCATCTCTGCAAATGGTGGTTATTACGTCAGAAATAAACCCTCCAGCTTCACCTGAGGAATCCCAAGACAGTCCAGTGCCATAGGGATCATATAATCTCCACAGCAAGTAAAAGGTCTGGCCCAGGGTCTCCCCCCAGGAGTACAAGCAAAGAATATTTTCGAAGGATGTTTCAAGTATTTCTTTCAATTTATTTTTACCTTTTTAAAACATTAATATGAGTTTTAATGTCTGATATTGTGACCAAGTTGGAGACAGCAAACATTTTGGTGCTGCACTTACTATAAAATTGCATCTATATCATCAGTCTAAATTGTTTGAAAAGCCACATAAATGTTTATTCATGTTTTCTTCTTTCACATACTCTAAAAATCCTTTAGCTTAATATGTTTTCATTGTTATAAGGTGGATTACCATGCTGTTCCTCGTTCTTACACTACACAGTTAGAATGATTGTTCATTTTTCAAATGCGTACTCTATCACATCCTAATGAGATGCACCAACAACCTCAGCTAACTCCTTTCATTTCAGAGAAGCAGCACCTCCCTCCAGTAGTTTGAGCTCTCTGTTTGTAATTTGATCTCATACAAGGGGACTGAAACAATTGTAACCTATATTCTACCTATCATGCATATACTAAAAAGCCGTGGACCACCTGCTCCATCCTGTGCTGAAACCCTGTTTAGTTTTATGCTTTCAAAAGTGAGATTCTCATCATAAATAATATATTCTGGCTGAGTCCCATCCTTTGATAAAGCCAAAGTTAAATGAACAACACGTAGCCTTACTTTTATTCCTTAAATTGGGGACAATTTGTGGATGTTAATCACAATGGTTCTTAATGTTCAAAGCCTCAGGGAAACCCTGTGCTCTTTGGAGGACCTCCTTGGGGGGTCCTGGACTTCAGGTTCAAACCACTGGACTAAGATACGACCAAATGTGTTTTGTAAAGTGCTCTGAGTGGTCAACAAGAGTGTAGGTCTTAACAATAATGATAAAATCCCATCCGAGGGGAGGGTTGAAAATGTAAATTTATGTAAGTGTGAGTATGTTGCAGACAGATGTTTTTTTTAAAAAGGGTAGTCTGGTGAGTGTTTTGGGGTGTTGCATACAGCTCTTTACCCTTCTATTATGTCATCTTTGTATATATTCCTCTCTGTATGGCGAAGTTCAAAAATGTTCAAAAAATAAAGTTGGAAAAAAACAATCCCTGTGGGTGCATATATACACTGATGGTAGAGTCTCCACTGGAGTAATGGAGCTTATTTCCACTTTACCATGAAGTATCCTTATTGAGGAGAGTAGAGGAGAATTTGGGGTTTAAAGAAGACCATTACAAAGCCATTTATTTTTTTTTACCTTGTTAATCCTCAAATATCAGAAGTTCACAATAACATAGTTTGACTGTTTGTTAAATAAAGTTCAAGTTTTTCCCAAAAGAATTCATTTATATAATAATATCATTTATATCTCATAGAACACAAGATAAGTCTTTATGCTGATGACATATTACTTTTCCTCCTGAACTCACGACATCTCTCCCCCAGACAATCACACAGTTAAAATGATGGTTCTATCTAAAGTAAACTACCTGTTTTCAGTGATACCCACTAAACCATCCTCCAGCTAGTTTAAGTCACTGGACTCACATATATCTAAATTTTTATGGAAAAATAAGCCATCACGTATCAGTCTAAAAACTTTACAACAGACTAAAGATAGAGGAGGATTGGAGCTACCCAACTTTAATCATGTTTTCTTAGCTATCAAGCTGCAGTATATCTCCAAATGGCTTAAACCTAGCAGTCTGGATGAATCATGGTTAGGTGTAGAGCAGGCATTGTGTGAGGATCTGTTTATCTCTGATCTACCATTCATCAGCTCAGCCATCAAAACACATAAGTGTTTTAAAAGCATCAATATCAGTTCCTCTTTGATGGCTTGCTGGGAATTTCTAAAAATAACCAAATCCTCACTTTTGTAATGTAAGTTTACACCCCTCTGGAACAACCCTGACATGCTGCAAAACAAAAAGCTTATCAATTTCACTCAATGGAAAAATAATGGAATAAAACAGAAATATAATAGAAAATGGTAACTTCTTCTCATTTAATATTCTCACTTCACAATATGGAATCAGTAGCAAAAAATTTACAATATCACCAGCTTAAATCAATTATATGTAAAAAATATACCATTAATCAGTTAAATTTACAGCTACTTATTAGGGTGGCAGAATTCATGAATGTCACTGCCCCAAAGCTATTATCAAAAACATATAGACTATTATCTAAACTAGAAGACTCAATCTGTCTTCCAACTTCAAAAT
>JBAFSZ010000023.1:6813027-6828454 GCA_036919955.1 Melanotaenia pygmaea | reverse complement strand
AAGGAAAAACGGATGTTAAGGCTTTTAAAGCACTTATATGGTTTAATGGTTGAGCTGATGAACGGCAGGTCAGAGATGACTAAGTCCTCACACAAAGCTTGAAGGGATCATTATAGAAAGCAAGATTTAATTTATCTGTCATTATTTGAAGCTGGAAAATCCTCTGACTAACGACAGGTGAACGACAGCATCTTCAACCACAGCCCCAGGGTCGTAAGTAGACTGCGTGGGTCTTGAAAGATGCTCACGTCCTTTATTAGGTGGACCAATAGCAGTCTCAGGACTTTCCATGTGACTACAACTTTTTCTCAAGTGTGCTGTAGAAACTTGAACTTAAGAAGTAAAAGTTGATGACAATAGAAAACTAATCATTTCATCGGCTGAACAAACTTTGCTTCACATTAAGTAGACCCTCCTGTAAATGTTGGGAAACCATTGTGTAAATAAATGTCTCAAAGGGTTAGTCTTGTCAATCATATTTTTATTATTATTTTTGTGATTTGTATTTTAGCTAAAGGCAGTTTATCCATTGCAGTAAATTAATTTCCTAAGTTGCCATTTTCCTCAGCATCTACACTGACAGATATGTGAAATGGCTCTTAACTGAAGCTAGTATTGTAGCTCCCCCTAGTGATCCAAACCAATCACATCCAAAGGGTATGCGCAGACGTGAGGCCCAGATTTCCAATGTAAAAATGCAGCAATGACAGTCTGAAATTGAAATCACATTTATTGTTTGTTCTGTAGTTGATTCACTTAAAACTTAACCCTTTGTGTACAGTACAGTTCATTCCTCAACTGCATCTTTTTCCTTTTAATTTTATTGTCATTTCACTGTATTTTTAACACACTCACACATACACACACGCACACACTCACATACAAAAAACAGCAATTTGCACCAGCTGAGGCTCCAGTTCACATCTCACACCGATGCAGCCACAAGAGGCAACAGCCTCTAATATCCCATGAATGCAGAGAGGGATGATCTTATTTCACCTTGTAAAGTGGTCCCCCTACAGGCCTACTTGTTTTTTTTTTTTTTTTTTTTTTTCTTTATGGGTCTTTTTTTATACCAGGATTTCACTATTATGTTAAAATACTTCCCTCGCGTTCAGTCACTTGCCACTCTCACCAGCACCAAAGTTTCAGCTTGGAGAAGCTAACAGATAAAATGAAAAGATTCACCTAGCAGGACTGCAAATACAGAAATGCACAGAGCGATTAAAAATACATAGCATCAAATGCCAAAATCAAATCACCATAGAGGAATTAAGATCACTTATTTCTTAACTACCTTGCTAACAGAACTGCCGATAGCTCTATCAGCACCAGCAGTCGAAGTATATGTAGTTATATAGTAAGTATCTATGCTCCATAAAATGGACTGGGGAGTGTTGTTTGGATTGAATAGTCATGTTTCAAGCTCGGGCAACACTGGAACAAACTTTATAAGGTTTCCTACATGGACCCTTTGTTTAATGCTTCACTTCTAGGTGGATATGAACACACAGATGTAACAAATAATAATAATAAAATAAAGAAACAGCCCAGACTTGATCCCAGGAGGTCAGATGTGTTTCTGTTTTTGGACTGAGGGCTTACAGTTCTCAGGAACCCTGCTTGAACTGAAGTTTGGTTTGTCTTCATGATTAATTGGAATAATAATTAATAATCTAGCATGAGGCCAGTGCAGGAGCCTGTGTCTTAAAGTTGTGGATTCAGATCGCAGTTTGTTCGTTCGGTCGTAGCTTTGCAGAATCCCCCACCCAACCTCCACCTCCCCATCAGGTCCAATGTAAACAGATTTACAGAGGCAAAACATGGGAGTAAACAGACTCTTTGGCACATCCTAACATGGTGACGGATGCATTCAAGTCCTGACTGGACTGCAACAGAAGTCAATCATGCAGGTTAACTTCAGTTAAAAAAAAAAAAAAAAGAGTGGGAGACAAAATTGCAAACAAATTTGTTATGTATGTACAAAAACATACCAACTAAACACACACTCATACTGCGTACTGCTGAACTATTAATTTTCAAACATTCCTAAGTTATATTTTTTAAATGATCTAACTTTTACCACATTCAGATGCAAAACAATAAATAAATTATTTGGGTTACATTGAAAAGAAAAGGCAGGAAGAAATGGCAACACCGTGAATGGAACTGTGTAAGCATGAGCGCCGTGGCCCCAATTCTCAAAATCTCAAAGCTTATAAAAAAAAAAGCAACTACGCCTTCAACACGACAGCAGCGCTACCTGCTGAAAAACAACGTCACGCCACGTAAAAACCATCAATGGCATCAAAGTACTGGACCATACAAAGGATTGCGTATGAATGTGTGCATAATAAGGAATGAGTAGGTGCTTCGAGCTACATTCAAGCTAAATGTATATTTGGAGGGGGGACAGTGTTGCGTTATAAAGTTAACTTGAGGGATTTTCCCTTCTTGGGTGTGCTTCCACTTCTCCAATCGGAATTAGTTGGCATCAAGTCCACGTTAACGCCGTTTAAATGGGCATCCCATTAAGTGCTGAGTGACAACTTTAAAAGTGCCTTTTACCACATCTTTATAGTCTCAACCACAAGACTAGCATGATTAGATCAGTCAGGACCTTTTTAAGTAAGAGGCTGAAGCCAAACCAACCTGTGTCTTGATAAAAAAAAGGTCAAAGTCTTGAAGGTTTTAGTAGTGCGCTGTTCATAAGGGGGAAAGGTTGGGGAGAAGTGTAGAAGTGTAGTAGACAGGAGAAGTGGGGGAAGTGGGTTTAGGTTTTATAAAGGGTTGCATCATCCCCCAAATCTCCCAGTGAATGGGAGAGGTACAGTAACACCTGGACATTCAATATAAACAAGGCAAAACAAAACATTTGTTCATTTCTTCTCATAACCTTGGACAGCTCCCATAATCACCCATCTCCGATCCACAAATAAGCCAGGGAAGCTTCGTTCCCATGGTAACGGAACTTCGTAACAGTCTCGAGCTGCTTCAAAGGTGCCTCGGGGGCTCAGAGGGCTCTTTGGAGGGAAAATGCTCCTCCTGAACACTTCGTGAAGGCCGAAGGAAAGAAAAGGGGAGGCTGGATAAAGATGAAAAAAGGTGATGACAGTCGCTGATGGCGGTGGAGTTAAGCTTACGCCGTCTGGGTGGGGAGAGCAATGGAAGTTGGAATCAGGGAGGGCTGCTCCTCTGAGACTTTTATAATCTCGGCGGCAGTTATGGCAGGAACACACTCGGCCACAGGTGTCGGGGAGCGGCTGTTAGGGGCTGTGGAGCGAGTCGGGGTGGAGGTGGTTCTGGAGGTAGAGGTGGAGGCCGGGGCAGAGTTGTGGATCAGGGCTTGGTCGTCAGCGGTGGCTGCTTTGGCGGGCGCAGCCTTGTCGTAGTTCATCTTGAGGATGTGCTGCTGGAGGTGTCTGATCCAGTCCTCCTGCACCGACAGCGGGCCATGGAACTCCACCTCACAGAACCTGGTGCAGACAAAAAAAACTAAACGTTTGAGTTGGGAATGACACCAAAATGACTGCAACATAAAATGTCACACAAAGACGTAGCGTACAATCTGATGCTATTAAGTCGGCGTTTCCCTCGGGGGAAAGCTGATCCCGTCAAACATTTATACTGCAGTTACATCAGAGCTTAAGCTCTCCTTTATGTTGCTTAAAAATCCCAAATGGTTCCTGTTTCTCAATATGCCGCATTAGCAACCAAAAGTAAAGAGCTCTCTGGCAGGCAGTGGGGGAAGGGACTGCTTCTAGAGGATTATAAGACTATTTAAATTTAGACAGTTCTATTAATGATACAGTCTTAAAATTTCTAATAGTAGGAGGCCTGAACCTTTTTCCTTGAGCCTTCTGAGATGGCGCCCCAGTATCCAAATTTAACTCACCGGCACTTCAGGGTGTAGACCTTCCCCACGAGTTTGACCAGTGGGTAGGAGGGTGGCTTGGGCACCAGGGCGGGGACGGTGCCCGTGCGTGGAGGCTTAGGTGTGCCACTGTCCCTCTCTGTTCCATCTGGGAATGACGGGTGCTTCAAGGGTCGACGCTCAAAACCTTGGCAAGAGGAGGCCATATATAATGTTTTGGTGCAAAGCAAAGCTATAGCTTCAGCTGGAGGGAATTCAGTAGTGAAAACTGCAAGGCTAAGTTTGGATAAAGGCTATCGATTATGTTTAATGTTAAAACACGACACCTTCCTCCAGTTTTCTAATAATCCTCAAAGACACTATATAAAAAGAAACAACACAAGTCAACATTGTCAACTTTCTCAGCTCATGTCAGATGGAAACATGAAATGAAAACCATTTGAAACCTTCGACCTTTGAATAAAATGACTTGTATAGAGTGCTAATAGCGCATCAGGTTATAACAAACACTGCATCCATTCAAAGAAAAATATGCAGACATATATAGCATCCTGTCTTAATGCGTGAATGAGTTACAGCATGTCACTGCAGCTCTCTTCTGAACATTTTCCCTGATGAAAAGGTTCAGTTTCTGCATTTGTTTCTTTAAAAAAAAAAAAACAGACTAAATTTGTGTTATAACCTTGTCACTAAAAGTAAGGAAACTTGTTATTTGGCTGATTATTTCTGCCTTTTAAAAATAATATCAACAGATGTTGTATCATACATCTTTGAAAAGCCCAATTACTCCCCTTTACAACGAGGTATAACCTGTAAGGATTATGCTTCTGTGAAGTGGGAAACACAGCTAAACGTGTGCGTTGTGCCCCCCAAAAATGTGCCAAAATCCCGTTTCAAGTGTAATCCACCAAGAAACTCGAAACAAGACTGAATACCAACAGAAGAATATGGCAGGGGATTGTGGCACACTTTTTGGCAACACTACCCACGTTTACCTGTGTTCCTCATTTAACAAAAACACCATCCTCACAAGTTATATCTCAAAGTAAAGGTGGCTGACCAGATTTTCCAATAAAGTATAATACAACAAGAGGAGAAATAATCAACCAAACACAAACCTTTGTGCCAAGTTACTCGCTGCACCTGAACAACAACTGAAGCCATTTCCATACATGCATTTGACTACTTGCTATATTTGACTGCGTACATTTTAAATTAAATTTAAATTTAACATGATTACAATCTTTTACACTTACCAGCATGATTACAACTGATAGAACATTAACAAATTTTATACCATTCATTCATTGCTATTAATCATCTGAAAGGTTGCATGTCATTTTAGTAAAATACTGTATATAATTTCAAAACTACAACCCATATCACAGTAAAAATGCAGCTAAGCAACCTTTTAAAAATAAATTAATTTGTAGTGGTTCAAGTTTAAGAGTTAAATGAAATGTTCAATCAAAAGTTAAATTAACAAGACCAAAATCAGTGAAGTAGATGTAATATGTGGAGGTGTATTTACTCAGATACACACAGCATGCTGTATCCCTGCATACCTCTGGGCAGGCGGACATTCAGCTCACTGCGAGCCACCTGTGCTTGAAGTGGGAGGCCGCCACCGAGCCGTGAGAAACTGGGACTGCTGCGACCCGGCCTGATGGGAGCCACGTGTAAACTGGTACCAGCTTCGTCCTCGGTGGTCTTGGAAGAGCCCTGGCTGACCTCGCGGCTCAGTGGCCGCACCAGGCTTACAGCCAAAGACGAAGACCACTGAGTGGAAGAGGAGGAGGAAGAAGAGTGGGCCTTCTGCAATGAGATTGGGAAGATATGATCAGAATCTGCTGATGCAGAGCGAGACGTAAATTGCTAGAGGATGGACAATGAGTGAAACTGTATGCTTAAATAAAGACTGACATGTCTTGATGTAAACACAGAGCTTCATAGTTATGCTAAAAAGACTAAACTTGACTGTCTCAAGATATTTTACAACAATGAAAGCTGATTTCTTTGGTTAATATGAAGCTGTAACCAGCTAACTGTTAGCTTAGCCTAACTTAAAAAAAATTCAATAAAGGTAGCCTGGTTTTGTGTACTCAGCAACCAGTTCCACAAGTATGCTAATTTAATAGCTCAAATAAAATTATTATTGTGGAAAATAAGTAGTGCCAATAGCTTTAAGCGTGATTATAAGTGGTAAAATATAAATGAAAAAGGTTAATTTATTAATTTCTTATTTTAAAGTTAGCCAAACAGCAGCTAGCTTTAGCCTTTTATGAGAATGGTTTCAATCTTAGTGAATAATAGAATAAATAAAAGTGTAAATATTCTCTTTTGTAGCCACAGAATTACTTTATAAATTAGGTCAAAACATAAAATCAAGGTTTATTGGATGATTATCCAAATCCAATCCAAGAAAACAGGTGATAAGTTTAAAATTGGCTTATTTGCAAATGACAACCATGACAAATTAAATCATTAAAGAAGGAAAATAAGCTCAAAATAGACATTTTTAGCTTAAAAAGAAAAAGAAAAAATCATAACCAAGCCAGCTAATGTCTTCTCATTGACCAGTCTTATGCCAATGGGGGCACAGCTAGGCTAAAGTTTTTGCCCTACTAGCGAAACATGGACAAATTTGTGAAAGTACCAACGGGCAAACTACCAAAAAAAAAAACAAAACAAAGAAGGACAGGAAAATATGATGAGGGAAGCTTGACCAGGTAATGGTCAAGTAATGGGAATGGTTAATGGTGGATAGTGAAGATAGACCACAGTGTGCTCTGTGTCTCAAAATATCAGCATCTGAAAGTACGAAGCCAAACAAGTTACAACATCACTTGGGGACGTATCATCCTGAACACAGAGAAAAAGCTTGTTGATATCTTAAGAAATAAACTACTCAACTGTCATAAATAGCAGATTGTTTTACTAAAGCGGCATCCCTCACATGGAAAGCTCAACTCGCCCGAAGAAGTTTGCAGAGTTTCCTGGTTTAAACGCCTCACACTGTAGCAGAGAAATTCATCATTCCCTTACTGCCATGACATGGTTTTAATTATAATAATGAAGTAGCAGCCAACGAACTAAAGACTATTTTATGGCACATTTCTTCATATGTTTCTTTGTAAGCATTGGGGTGCATGTGATGGTGGGATTCAGGGGGATGATACATTATTTTTGTCGATGAAAAGGGGCACTGTAGAAAAAGTTTGGGAACCGTTGTCATTGAGGAAGACGATATTGTTTGAAAAAGGATAAGAAAGAGTTACGTGTAAATGTTTTTACAACACTTGCCAAATTAAATATTTTAAGTCAAACACCAGCTGAGATCTACTTGGAAACAGACATGCTCACTAGGTGCTGGAGTACGTATAGGTGTCTGCTGCTGGAAAAAAAAAGAGAAAAATCTGGCATATTAACTCCTTAAAGGCAGCTAAGTTAATTTTCTGTTATACAATAGTAAGGTGGCTGGATTAATTAGCTTCTTTGCTAATTAGACGAAAAAAAAAGATGAAAATAAAGAAACTAAGCACAAAAAGTAATCATTTCTTTATTGTAACAAAACTTACATTTTAATCCCCCAGCAGTGTGGGACCAAGCTGGTGATCAGCATAGAGATGACGTACCAGGATGTTGTGGCTGTGTATGGTCCTTCTACTGAGGCCCCAGATTGTTAAATGAATTAAGTGTTGAACTGTCAATATTGTATATTCAGCGTTTAATCATTCAGTTCAATAAACAACACCAAACAAGAGCCAATCGCAGAATAGGCTGTTTGGCATTTGCAAAGAAGATTTGGCAAGTTTGCCATGGGCACCACCCACATACTAAACTCTCCGGCTCATCCCACAAATGTATTTCCCTTAAAAATGTGTCTCCTTTTGAAAAGAAAAATAAAAAGGCTCTCGAACGGTGTTAAAAATAATTGCCAAGAAGCATTGTTATAACAAAGAAATAATTAAACACGTTTTTGTACTCTGTGCCAATTTACAATTCCCTTGATGAAAAAGAAAAACAGTAAATAAATATAAAAAACTGCCTCTCCTCAAATGTTAATGAATTATTCAGTCTGAGGTTTTAGAAAAACAGTCACGAGCACTGATGAGGAACTGTTTAGGTCAGAAACAAGATCTGGAGCACTTAACTTTAGATAAAACTGAGTTTTTGCTGGGCTAAAAGGGCAAACTAAACATTGCACATTTTACTAAATGGCAGCAAATCTCAAGAATGTCACACAGGACACACACACACACACAATGATAAGAGGCTGGCTTTTGCAACAGGACAATGACCCTAGCAGACCTCAAAATCCACCATGATTTAGAGGCACAAGCAGAAGCTTTTAGAGAGTCCTTCAAAATCCCCCTGACCCAAATATCATAGAGAATCTGACATGCAGAGTATGTAGCACAGCCAAAAATGTCTTCGAATGAAAGACTGCAAGCAAAAAAATCTAAACAGACAGACTATCTGGATAAAAAACATACATCCTAAATTGGAGTTATTATGTAGCATGGTGCCCAAACCTCAACAAATACTATTTAGCAGTTTTATCTACGATTGTAAAAATAAAACAATGTACTAACATAAAGAGAGACACTATTTTTTTACTTTTTTGCTGTAGGATTTTCATTTACTTCATTTCACTTCAGAAATCAAACCATGGGTCATGATAATTACTGACCCATTTTTCTGCAACAATGATGTGTACTACCTAATCAGTTCTGTAATTTGCTGCTTTAATAGCTAAAAGAGCAGATAATCATGGCGGCTGGTGTTTGCTGGTGTTTGTGCTTTGCATATGTCTACAAAGCAATCATGTGTGGGTGTGTCAAAACTGCATTTCTGCATCCAAAAACAGCATAAAGGCTCGGTGGCACTATTATGATGCACATTTTAAATTTAATAAACTTACTGTGTTTGATATGATTCAGTATCAAAACAATAAGCTGATGTTCATGGAACACAGTCAGCTAGTTGTCCTCATCTCCACTACAAACATCTACCTTATGAAGTAAAGACAATGCTATTCTATACGAATTTACAACAGCCAGCAAAAGCAGCCAGAAGTCGAGATGCATGAAAAAGGAACAAAGAAAATTGCATGCCTCATAAATTAAATGTGAACAAGTCACAGAGGTTTTTAGCATTTATCTCACAATTAACTGAAGCTGAGCTCCCCCCTCTACTGTTAACATGTGAATTTATCATTCCTATTAATAGAGGTGACATCATACGCTTCCCAGCATAGTTCCACCCAACCTCACCCTGAACAGATGTCTGATCAGCTAGAAACAAACACCAGTGAGGCTGTGAGAGGCTTTAAACTCTGTGGTTTATGCAGTACATCTTCATAACCTGAAATGATCTTCAAATGTATCCCTGTGTACTGGTCTCAAAATCTTTTTTTATTATTAATGTACATTTATGCTTACATTGGTAAATATAGTTAACTATGAACTGTATTCAACTACTTATAATTGGGCTGAAACAAAAAATGGCTCAAATAATTATTCTACTGAGGACAATCAAAGGTATAATAAGGATTATATTGATTATTTAATCATTTCTTTAAAACAAATGCTAGACATCACTGTAAACTGATTTGGGTTTGAACTGAACAAGGCAACTGAACTGTTTTATGGCATGTTATTCATATGATTAATTAATCTGCTGATTATCTCCTCAAGAAGAAAAATGACCACTAGCTAGAGCACAATAATTTTTTGAGGCTGTTAAATCTTGAAATGCAATTTGCAGGCGTGCACGTATATGTGGATTGTAATTTGGTTAAGAGAGGGAACTTTACTAAGAGATAGGGAAACTGGACAGTAAAAATCTTCTGTTTTTAATGTCAATGTTTATCTTTAATTTTCCCATTTCATATATCTTTTGGCTCTAGCTTAAACATCTCTGAAATTGTTAACTAATATGTGAGTAATATAAAACTAATATGTGAAACTGAACCTTACAGTACAGTGAAAAGCATTAGCTAGTGTTAACAACTGTTAGCTATAATTAGCGATTGTTAGCTAAATGCCAGCTGGTTTGTGTCACACAACTAATTTCTCTCTGATGATAGATATTTCCAACTAAACCTTGCCCATTCTTTTATGTTTTGACATTTTATTAGCTTAAAAATATGACTTGTCTATTATCTTTTTAGCTTCTGAAATCTATTGTGGATCCATATTTCTTACTTTCAAAGTCAGCCTAGCTAAACCAACCTAACTAAAGAAGTTTAATAAAATAAAATAAAAATAAATAAAATAAAATAACACAAAGTAACTCCAATATTATTGTGAAACATACATAAATTTCCATAAATCTAGTTGATGGTAAGTACTTTTAATAAAATCACCAAGGCTGCTCTTTTGTTGTATTTAAATCAAAGCTAACAACTGTCTATTGCTTATTGACAAATCAGTCAGTGGTTTATTATTTCTAATCAAACAATCTACAAATATTTGGTCCTTAAATTCAGGCCTCATGCTTAAAACCCAGTGTTTAATTTGTTTTACCGCTGGGATAAGAAAAAAATCCTTAAACAAATTACAAGGACATTTAAAAGGTAATCTGCTCTGTATGTCTGTCACATCACAGCTCATGGAAAAGGTGTGACAGTGACGCAAATGCACCAGAAACTAATCCAGAAGAGGGGGAAAAGAGAGAAAAAACCCATACATTTTCTTCCATCAACAGCTTGCCATAATTTATCTGAAGATGAAACATAAGCTGCAAGGCAGCCTGGTTACTATGGCAACTATCAAGTCAATAGCTGACTTGTTCTGGCATCTGTCCCCACAGTGATTTTTACTGAGTGTAAAAGACATAGGATCTACAATAAGGCTCAAAGCTGCGAGACAACACGTCTGAAGCTTTCCAAGACACAAAATGTCTGTCATGCCACCAGCTGAGGCCTCGTTAGATCTCAAAGCATGACGTCTATTCACAGGCACTGTGAAGAGAGCAGGGATGCCAAAAAAGGTAGCTCAGTGGGCTCTATTCTTTTAATGTATAATTGTTTAGCCTTTGCAGGAGGCACACATTCTTCTGCTGATAGCTTCCTTTTTTTGTGAGCAAATAAAGCCCATTCACATCAGTAACAGGATTTGATAGTCAGAGGCCTTATACTGTATTGAATCCATGCAGTTCCTTCCATTCAGAAAAAAGACACACACACTGATCTGAGACACTACTCTGGTGTGCATTACCAACAACCGACACTCCTCACCTTCTTAAGCCCAGTGCGGTTACCCTGCATGTAGCTACGGTGCATCTCCAACACCTTCTGTGGCCTGCTGCGCATCCAAGCGCTAAGCGTCTCAATAGGCGATCCATTTACAGACCACTCAGTTACACCAAACTGTCTCAGGTGGGCTCGTGCATGGCTGGCTAAAGCCTTTCGATTCTCAAAGTAGAAGCCACAAAGCTCACAACTGGGGTCTGAAAAACACAGGGTAGAAGTAAATGGAGGGACTTCATTACAGATTAATGACCAGGATGAGATGGGATTTAGCTGCTACAACTCACCCTGGTGTCCAGGCTTGTCCGGGGACGGTTTTCTTTTGAGGGAGAAGTCTTGTGGAAGAGGTGAGAAAGCCTTAAGCCGATGCGGTGATGAGTGGGCAGTCTCCACTGACTTGGCCTCCTCTGATAAAGGCCTCTTCCCCAGAGGGGACATCCTGAAAAACTTCCCTGCAGATGGGATTGCAGAAGATCTACCCAAACCATGCTTCTGGTACTTTGACCCTGGCTGCAGCAAACTGAGTGGAGATTTACGAAATTTGGAGGACTGGTAACCCAAAACACCCAAACCCTCTGAGCTTCTGGCACCACTGACATTTTCCCATGAGGGACTGTTTGCTACTTGGCTCGACTCTTTCTTCACTCCATGGTCTGAAGGAGAGGAGCCCCCTATCCCTCTCTTGTGCATGACTTCCCTCAGGGTGTCGATGGGCGAGCCGTTGACAGACCACTCCGTAATGCCCATTTGACGTAGATGGGAGCGTGCATGGCTCGAGAGGCCTTTACGATTCTCAAAATATTCCCCACAGAACTCACAACGGATGTCTCGCGTGGGCTCCACCTCATGGGCCATCGCTAAAGAAACAAGGTGGTAAGAGAAACTGTATTATAACACAGACCTAATTTATTTATTATTTCTTTTTTTTCTATGATTTATCAGGGAATAACAGTACTCAAAATACCCAAGTTAAGGGGAAACATATTGTCAGAGCTGCTCCAGCCACAGTTGAGAGACTCGGTGGATAAACCTCCAGATCTCCCCACCGTTGCCGGAGCAGTGACCTCCAGTTGCACCGGCTCAGGTTTCAGTTTCAGAATCAGGCCACTAGAAGACGACGGAGGAGCCGGGCTGGATTTGGAGACCACAGATTGAGGAGGACTGGAGGGACGAGCGAAGGCGAAGGGTAGGCGGCCCAAACAGGTAGCCGAGGGAGACGTGGAAGGCAACAGAGGAGAACGAGGGGGTCCTGGAGAGGATGAAGGTGGAGTTTTGAGGGGTTTTAGAGGAAGGGCGCAAGGCAGACCCCGCCTTGTGATGACTTCCCGCAGGGTGTCGATCGGGGAACCGTTGACGGACCACTCGGTAATGCCCATCTGGCGCAGGTGGGAGCGGGCATGGCTGGAAAGTCCCTTGCGGTTCTCAAAGTACTCTCCGCAGAATTCACAGCCTATTTCCTTTGGAGGTTCATCTAAGAAATCAGAGGAAAAAGAACTTATTAAAATTGGATTAAAAAGCAAAAAAGATACCTAAACTTTCCTGATACATTCTGTTTTAGCTCAATGATTTATCACTTTTCACTCACTGTGTGGAAGGGCCATAAGTTCCCCACTACTGAGTCGGAAGACCTGCATGGAAGAGGCCTTGAGACGCTTGGGAGGTGGGCCGGATAAAGACGAGGCAGAGGAAGAGGTAGATTTGGATGTTGACCCACCCCCAGCTGTGGTCACCTTGTAGAGGAGCAACGAAGAAGAAGAGGAGGCGAGCGTCAGCAGCGCTTGCTTTGGGGAAGGAAGCGTTGTGGTGAGGTCCCGTGGTTCCGTGTGGCTGTCAAGCTGCAATGTACTGGCTTTGTACTTGAAGTCATCAGTATCAATGAGCTGGTTCAGGAGGTCAATGGGAGAGCCTTTGGACTCAGAGTACTCCACGCCAAAGTGTCGCAGATGGGCTCGCGCGTGGCTGGATAAACCTTTTCGGGTCTCAAACCAGGCGCCACACAGCTGACAAACAATGTCCTTATTGGGGTCTACTTCTAGTGCTGAAAATAGAAAGAAAACCGCTGAACTGAAAAACAGAAGAAAAATTAACAGCTAGCAGATTTAAAGTTTAAACCTAGAGAATGACACTTACTGAGGTTGAGAGGAGCATCGCTCTCCTGTGGTGCCCAGAGGGGTTTGGCTGTTGTGATGGTGGATGTGGCCGATAGGTTGGGGGTCAAACTTTTTATTCCCCCAGCCTTGTGCTCCGGGGAGCGCAAGGGGGAAGACACAGGCAGTAGAGAGGAAATGGGGGCTTTCTTCACTACCGAGGAAGGGGAGCCAGAGTACGATAGAGCTGGAGAGGCACCGGAAGAAGACGTGGACGTAGGGGAGGAAGAGGATGGTGGGACTGCTTTTGGTGCTTTGGCCAGGATGGAGAGAGGGATAGACTTTTCGTCTAAGTCCATGTCGTCTTGCTCCTCATGTTTAAGGGGAGCAGACGGGGAATGGTTGAGCGGCTCCAGATGCGATGGGCTTATTTTTCCGTCTACGTCACGCTCCTTAGAAATTTGATAGAGGAGGTTGATGGGCGCCCCGCTGCTCTCCGAGTGGTTGATGCCCAGCTGCCGCAGGTGAGAGCGGGCGTGACTGGAGAGTCCACGCCTGCTCTCAAACTCAGAGTCGCACACCTCACACTTCAAGTCGTTCACTGCAAAACAGAGAAAAAAAAGCAACTGCTTAAACATTCAAGAAAATTTTGAGAATGCCAAATATCCTGGGTATGTCAACAACAGCAGGTGGTGAAGGTTTGTCTGCAGGTCGAAGACATCCAATAAGACAGTCACCCCACTTCACCTTGTTGTCTTGAATTCTCTGGTTACACTGACACAGAAGTGTTCTCCTTTATAAGCTCCTAACATTTGGTCTGCTTCTCCTTCTGGATAACCTACTTTGTTGTAGTGTCGCCACACCTCAACAGTGACCTAAGGTCAGCTTCACAAAGCCTCAGCCGAAGCAAATCCAATTCACGGTCAACACTCTAGGGTCAGCATCCCCCACAATTTCTCCCTCACCCTTATCGTCTGCATCCTCCTCGGGAAAAAGACTGTCAGCATTCCCGCTGGAGTTCAAACCGTCCAGAGCTGAAAGCTGCAGATCATCCTCATCTTCTTCCTCGGCTGCTTCCTCTTTATCACCTAACAAGAAAAAAAAACATAAAAGGTAAAACTACAAGCTAATAAATAAGTCAGCTTTGTGTAGCATTTAATAAAGAGTCGCCCTGTGAGCTCATTGCCTGCAATTTCTCAGTCCGTGTAGCAGCAGCACATTATAACATCTTCTGTTAGGAAATGCACAAAAATATCATAATTAATCACTCCAAAAAATGTGAAAAAAATAAAAGTAATAGCTACTGTGTTAAACAAACATTGCAGCCTTGGTTCCCCGCAGTCAACCATTCCTGGGACAAAAGTGCCATTTTCTGCGACAAATCGCTAAATCAAAAGAGACGTGGAGACAGACAATGCTTTTTGTCTGGTGGGCGGCTCTGCGCTTGTCAGTTCATCTCCTGACTGTAAAAGAGAGGCGATGTGACACCTCGGAGCGCAGCGTTATAACACTATTTATTATAATGGAGACTATGTCTAATAGTGAACCTAGTATTAACAGTCTATTAAATGGGGAAAAAAACAGAGTATGACTTTGTATCCAGAGAAAGCAGCGAAGCGAGCCAACACTTGCAAGTAAAAAGTAACACTTCCGATTACACTTGGTTAATCCAGATAAGTTGCAACAAGATGACCGATCACCGCCACTTTTTGGTCCGCAAAGTGTTAGTGTTTCCCTCCCTCGCGCGCTGTGTCACACAGTTTATTTCAAAACATGCATGTTTCCACTTTGAGAGCACAGCGTGTCCTCTATACAAAATCAAAGCGGAGTAAAAATGGCGAGGATTGGGCAACTGGAGGTAATTTTTACAGACCCTGCGGTGCTGGAAAGGATGGACGTCATTCGAGACGCTTGCCTGACATTTTTTTAGAGCTTACAAACTGTTAACATTTTTTTTAAACTGCAGAAACAGAACAACCCCCCTCCCTCCACAAACCTCTTCGAAACAGTAACAATGACCCGCTTTATGAGCTCCTGGCAGGCATGTCACGGGCTACCTGCGCGACATTGATTTTTTCTTTTCACGTTTTAACGTGCCCTCACGCGATTAGTTTTTTTTTTTTTTTTTTTTTTTTTTTTTTTTTTTGCTTCGGCTGTACCGACATGAACACCCCGAGACGCACAACACAAAACCAGAACCGACAAAACAGC
>JBAFSZ010000023.1:6790094-6812927 GCA_036919955.1 Melanotaenia pygmaea | reverse complement strand
TCCAAAAAAAACCCCCCCCCCCAAATGTCTCTTCGTGACTGGAGTTTAGACGTGTGCTCTTTCGAGTTGGAAGTAAATTAAAACCTCAGGGTTTTTTTTTTTTTTTTTTTTTTTTTTATGGCTGTCGTCTGACTAGAATGTGACTATATGCGGAGCGCGAGACGTGCAGTGCGACGTCGCCGTTGTGATTTAAACGGAGGGGGGAGGGGGGCACGCGGTGCTCGGGAATCACAGCGCGCGGTTACTCACCGGTCCGCAGTGCATCGGACTCCCGGCTGCTGAAGCCAGACCGTTTTTCTGCTATTGTTTGGGTCTGCGGGGAGGTGGAAGCAGCCATTTTGCCCCCATATGCACCGCCAAGCTAAGGCGTGACCAATCGAGCGGTGGAGGCGGAGGTGGGGATAAATGCACCGGAGTGCCACATCAACCGTAGGCATCAAGGGACGCTCTTTTTCTCTCTTTACTCTCTTTAACACGCACATACATACAAAACCATCTCTTCTTGAGGATAATTTTCTGTGAACACTTCACATCTTATTCATGTTTTAACATAAATTTCTTCCAGTTTTTAGCATTTCTAATGATCTTCAAGACTCCTATTATTGTAGAGTGCTAAGTTAAACTCCAAACACTGACAGGCTCACCAGATAAGACAAACACACAACCAGTCACTTTGCAAATAAGGAAAACTTACCATCATCCTCATCTTCTTCCTTCTTCCAGCCTTGATGCAATACCGAAGCCAATTTATCAGATTCAGAAGCAGTCACAGGCCTTTCACTTGTCTCCCCCTCCAGCTTTACCTCTATAATTCCTTCCTCCTCTGAATCTTTCTCCTCCTCATCCTCACCCTCCTCCTCATCATCATCCTCCTCTTCCTCCAGAGAACTGCCAGGGCTCTTGGGAGGAGCTGTGGGAATTACCAGGTCCGGCCTGCTGGAGAAGAGTTCCCTCAAAATGTGGATTGGTGAGATTGTGACATCCCAGTTCGTGATGCCGAAGTCACGGAGGTGGGCTCGAGCATGGCTGGACAGGCCGGCCCGGGTGTCAAAGCCGGCGCTGCAGAACTCGCAGTGCATCACGCTGAAGGTGTCCGGGTCAAAGTTGGCAACTAGGGAGAGAAGAGGCAACGCAGGTGGAAGTTTAGCAAAGTGATGCCGCTGTAAAAACGTACCAGTCGTGGGCAATTTAATTTAGCTGGAGATGCAGACAAAGATCCACTGGTCCGTCCCCGGTACTGTGAGACTGATTGCCAAGAAACTTGGTGCACTTATTAGTCCCAGAGGATGAGTTATCCCTAAATTCAAAGCAGATTTAGACCCCCACCCCCCAGAATTCCCCCAATAAAACAGCTGTGTGAGAGATGGTTTCTATGCTTAATTAACAGGTAATACAAAAAAAAAATGGGCAATAGTTGGCATTTCTAATAATCCCCTTCAGACCTGAAATTTGCATAGATTTCGGTATTCCAAGCACTAGTGAACAGCTCAAGCATAATTTCTGACTAATAATCCCTTTTCATCTGTTTCAGTCTGCGTGGGTACTAGAACCAAATACACTTCGGTCCAAGTTATTCTGCATGTAAGATTTCAGTTAATTAAGCATTCAGCTTTTAGTTTTTCTGTTAGGAGAAACAACACAAGCTGGTTTGTTTGTTGGGAAGGAATATTTTTATAGATTTTCATAAAAGCTTTGTTTTTATGCATTTACTGTTAAAATAGTTACCACTTAAAATTTTAATGAAATATTTAAATGAACTGAACACAGAAAACAACAAACAAAGTCCTTTTTTCCCACACACTTGTAAGTTAAATCCAGCACTCCTGCTCACCTGTACCACTACACCCACTGTCTTCTAAGAGTCTGCACCCCTTTCTTCTCATAATGGTACAGTCTTAGTTTATGACTGGTTGCGTAGCGATCTTGCTAATCAAAATAAAGCTCCACCCCTGACGAAGAGTCAGTTAAACATAAACAGGAGTTGGCTCTTCTCATTCACTATAAAAAATCAGCTCCTTGTTCACAAACAACACACCCCTCTCAGGGACATGTAAAGGCTCATTTTTTAAACAGTTTTCTTTACTGATAAATGCCATGCTGCACTGGATGGTCCTGACAGATGTAGTTCTGGATCAATGGTGGATGGCTGCCATGTCCCAACGGCAGCATTGTAAGGACATTGTGAAGAGGGGTTTTGGGGCTGGAAAGATGAGGAGTTAGATGGTAGGATTCTTTAAGGAGACCGAGGGAGTCAAAATTACCCCTCCAACTTCTAACTTAGCGTTGCTGCTGCTGTATAAAAGGAAGAACAGTTCGTTCTTCCTTTTATACAGCAGCAGGAAGTTCCAACTCACCAGCATGGGATGGTGAGTTGGAGTAAAGACAGCTCATCATCCCATGCTGCAAAAAAAAGCATTGAACATTTGGCTGCTATGGGTACAAATCAAGAAAACCGTGGAATGTGGCCACCATTATCGCCTGACCCATGGAGCATCCTTAAAAGGAAGATCTATGAGGGTGGGGGGCAGTAGACCTCAAACATTAACTTTGTGAGGCAACTCTTCGTCTCTACAGATGAGATCCAGCTAGAAACTATCCATGGACTAACAAGTTCAATGGATGAGAGATTTGTAAAGGCCCTCTATGTTTTTCAGTTCTTTAAAACCTATTTAATGTTTTGAAACAGCTATGCAGAGTCATTTTGAACACCATGTTTAGAGTGTTTGGTAGAAAAAAAAAAAAAAAAAAAAAAAAGCTGTTTAATCTTTGGCCATTTTGTTCAGTGAAATTAAGATGATTCAAAGAACTTAATGTAATTAGTGATGATAAAAAAAAATCATATTCACTGTCATTTGTATTGATTATTTAGGGAAAATAAATAAAAACAATTGCAATCTCTTAATCAAATCCATCCTGTTAATATAAGACCTTTGGCCCAAAATGTGACCTAACCTCAATTACACAGACTCTTACTTCAAAATGTTGCATCATTTATTGAACAATTAGCCAGCAGCTTTATGCTAAATGAATAATTTAAGGTGGATACAAGTTTCAAACCTGGACTACAACTCCAACCTAGACTTGTTTGGACCGCATCCTTAACTACGCCCCAGGACACATCTGCCCAAAGAATGTCTCAATAAGGTCTCAGAGGTTAAGTTTTAATAATCTTGGGTCTTGGTTGTATTTCTAAAGGAACAATGGATTTGCTGGAGCCTCTTTTTGTTTTCATCCCTGACACACCAACTACTGAGCTAACGTTGCTCCTACTCCGTCTTGGTCTGGCTTTTCTCATGTAATCTGAATAATTTATACAGCCCTGAAGATTCGTGTCGGGCTAGTCCTGACCCTCACTTTGGCAACGCCTGCTTCTCTTTGCTTAAAATCCAAATACATGCAAAAGGTGCAGAAGATTGCAAGAGATCTAAAATAATTTGTTGTTTTAGGGTTGGGAAGGTTGATGTGGCTAAGACAGTTTAGAACACAGCCTCCTGCTTATCAGATTTCTCATTCTTAGCATGTTTTACCCCCACAACATTGAAAAAAAGTAATCTACACAGCCTAAAGAAACACATGCAACAAGCCGCTGACCTTTTTTTTTCTTCTTTTGATAGGAGAACTTCTTCTCGATGGCATTGACTTCCTCAGGGGAAATGAAGTGGCGGACGTTGTAGCTGACGCCCACTCGGTTCAGGTGACCTCTCACGTGATTGGCAAGCCCAATTCCATTATGAAATCGATCGGCGCAGTAGGGGCATTTCCTCTCCACGCTCTTCGGCGCCTCCTCGTCCTCATCAATCTCGTCTTTGTCTTCGTCTAAGATGCCCTCTGACAGGAAACATCGCACACGTTCATCATCAATGTCGTCGTCGTCATTGTCGCTGTCAGTTTGTGCTGGAGCAGCGGTAACCCTGCTGCTCCTCCTCAAGAAGAAAACCTTTCTTTCTCTCTCCACCCCCGGCTTGTTTTCTGCCCTTGCGGCCTTCTTAGCGGGTGGCGACGATGCAGGGCTCTGCCGTCGTGAAGAGTCATCTATCAAGAAGGGACACTGAATCAAAGCACTCCTGAATGAGAAATACAACCATCAAATTCAACTCAGACTGAAACAAGACCAAAGCAAACCTTAAATTTCTTCTATTGGCATTGAATAAACCTACAGAAACTCTTCTCTGTTCTTCAAAACAAACAAAAATAATCCTTCATGCCTTCAGTGGTTTTGCATTTTTACCTCATTCATTAGGCATGATGCAAAACTGCTCTATGATACAACAAAGTAAGCTGTTTACAAGCATGCTGAAGCCAGAGACTTTTTCTGTGGAATATAAACTTTAGTCAGTCAGAGTGGTGATCTACCGCATAATTACTCCTTACATTGTTAGAAATCTGACAGTAAAAGATGGGTTCAGTTGGGTACATAAGCCGGCCACATCAAGGGGTGCTTCATCATGGCCAATTAACCTTTCTCAAGATTTTGGTTATAGATAGTTAAAATTATATTTTTAACAATTAAAACAATGAAACTCCTTTGTTGTTCTTTTTCTACTGTGAAATACCAAGAAGTCGAGTCTAATGATGTCACAATTTTTTAATTTCACAATTCCTCGCAGTATTAAAGACCACAAATAATTATTTGTAAAGATTCCTCAATATAGGCGCTTTATATTAAAGATCAAGTCTGAACCACAACAACAGATCAGCACAGAGCGAAAAAAAAACCTGATGGGATGAATCAAATGGGTCATCATGCGGCCTTCCTCTAGATGTAAAGCTGGTTTTATACTGGTGCAGCATCTGTGAGGTTAGTTACAGTCACCGCCATATGCTCCACATCGGTGGCTTGATGCGCACCTCTTCCAGACCCGTCGTGCACCCCTGCTTGTAGCAAGGTTAAGCGGAAGTTTTTCCTTGTGATTGGTTTGTGATTACGTGTTTCCAGATACGCAGAGGCTACGCAACTATAAATCCAGCTTTAGGCTTTAAAAGCTGTACTTCCGCCTAAAAAGTGGTTTTCGGTGGTGTATGTTCACCACTGTGAGACACCTAGTATATGCCCCAAAATTAGCTTCTCTCACTGAGACGGGGCCAAATTCAGACTTATAAAAGCTTCGGTATGAACTTTGTTTCTGGACATCAGATGATAAAATACTAAAGCTTAAATCTATCAGAACCTTCATAAATAAGGAGAATAAAACAGTGGGCCATAATGAGCAACTGATTGGGCCACATTTGCACCCACAGTGGATTGATCCTCTCTCAGGAGAATGTTTCTGTTGATCCTCACAGTGCAGAAATGCCTACTCATGATCTGTGTTTTAACTCAAGGGTACTACACTCCCATCTGCGCTCCACTCTGGTCAGTTTTCATTTGTCTGTCAGGAACTAAACAAACAGCTAATGTGTTACAGGTTAACATGACATGAGGCTCTGAATCACTAAGTTAGGTACACATAAAGATTATCGGGCTGTTTTCGTCCCGATTTTGTCCCTTCCCAATCAAGGACGGCAAACACCCGATTATCTTAAGTCCTATAAGATTTGCCCTATAAAATTATCATTTTTTCTGAGGTGTGTTCAGAGTGAATTCGTCCCAACAATCTGCTCCGAAACAGGTCGTGAACGACAATCGGAAATATTTAACGTTCAATATTTACGACCAACAATCTTCACCTGTGTGGAAAGGCAACGACACCTGAGTTGTGACTGTGTGGATGGTGAGATGGAACGTACTGTAGCCAATCAGAGAGCGAGCTAACCATTGATCGAGGAAGGATATAAAGTCCGTGCTCAAGCTATCTCCAGTCTGTTATTTTTTCTGTTCTAGATTTTTCTGTTAACTGTAGTATTTTTGTGTTGTTCTATGATGAGATTATCAAGATTATTATAGCACACCATACACAGTATAATAAAAACTCTTAAATGCTAACAGATAAAAAATCTCTTCAGCTTTAGAAAGTTCTTGTGTGTGTACCAGCCTTAACATTGAAAATCAACCAGGTTTGTCTTATCTGCTCAAAGCAGGGGCAAAGCTAGAAAATCTCTGATGGGGGGACCATGCAGGGCCAAAAACTGAGAAAAGGGTGGCACATGTAATTGAGAATTTAGAAATATTTTTTTTTTAATAAATGAAAAACCAAGTCTAGATTTTATGAAATAATGAACTGATTTTTACAATACAAGAGGCAATTTAATGTTAACAAAACCGTGATATATTTTCAGATACAACTATTTTACTGAGAAAGATCCTGCATTGTATGGCATTAATCAATGCTGTAAAAAGACATGTGTTTCATTGATAACAACAAAAACTTTGAACCATACCGCAGATTACAGCAGATTTTATCAGTGTCATTAGATGTGACTTCAGTCATTACATCTGGTAGTTTTATGACTTTAACATCCTCTTGATGTAAACAATTTTGGATAGACAAACATCATCTACCCAAGGACATAGTTGGTGAGATGATGCTGAATAGATAGCACATCTTGATGAACAACATATAAATACATACATAATGCATTCACTAGCACTCTGGTACCTGAGGTCTATCCAGGTAAAGATCAATCACAAAAATTTAACTACATCAATTAAAAATCTCCACTTTTTAGATCTTATAACTATTATTTAATTATGTCAAATAGCTGGTAAATTCTTGTTACTGTACATACAGATATCATGAGCCTTCAACTTGACTACAATATCAAATAACAAAATTAATGTGCTGCTTAAGCTTTCATCCATCCATCGTCTGCTGCTTATCCGGAGTTGGGTTGTGGGGGTAGCTGCCTAAGCAGGGAAATCTAGGGGTGTTCCCAGGAGAGATGTAGTCCATCCAGTGTGTCCTGGGTCTTCCCCAGGGCCTTTTTCCGGTGGGACGTGCCCAGAACACCTCAACAGGAAGGCGTCCAGGAGACATCCTGACCAGATGCCCGAGCCACCTCATCTGGCTCCTCTCTATGTGGAGGAGCAGTAACTCTACTCTGAGCCTCTCCCAGATTACCAAGCTTCTCACCCTATCTCTAAGGGAGAGCCCGGCCAGCCTGTGAAGAAAACTCATTTCGGCTGCTTGTATTCGCAATCTTGTTCTTTCAGTCACTACCCACAGCTCGTGACTATAGGTGAGGGTAGGAACGTAGATCAACTGGTAAATTGAGAGCTTTGCCTTTTGGCCCAGCTCCCTCTTCACCACGGCAGACCGATGCTGAGTCTGCATCACTGCAGACGCCGCACCAATCCGCCTATCGATCTCCCGCTCCATCCTTCCCTCACTCGTGAACAAGACCCCGAGATACATGAACTTCTCCACTTGGGGCAGGACCTCATTGCCGACCCGGAAAAGGCACTCCACCCTTTTTCGGCTGAGGACCATGGTCTTGGATTTGGAGGTGCTGATTCTCATCCCAGCCGCTTCACACTCGGCTGCAAATCGCTCCAGTGAGAGCTGAAGATCACAGCCCAATGAAGCCAACAGAACCACGTCATCCACAAAGAGCAGAGACCAAATCCTGAGGCCACCAAACCAGATTCCCTCAACACCTCGGATGCACCTGTACATTCTGTCCAAAAAGTTATGAACAGAATCGGTGGCAAAGGGCAGCCTTGGCGGATTTCAACCCTCACCGGAAACTTTCAACCAGTAGCTTAAATAATTCCCCTTTTTGCAAGCTAACCCGTTCGACTCAACTGGTTTTGTGAAGAATTTAATTGTTTAAATCTGTATATTTGAGTCTGCCAGGGATACATAAAATGCCTGGGATTTAGCCAGATCTAATGACAGCTAATTTGGCATCTGTCTTGTCTCCTTTCTGAGCTCTCTACAACTAGTAAAGGTCTGTCTGATGGTGTCAGTTTCTCTCTTTCTTGTCCTCTCCTCCTCAGATAATGTTCTCTTGCTGAATCACCCATAGTGTGCCTCCAAAACGGCGATACCATAAAGCAAAACGCTGTTGTCACCTGAAGCTCCAGGCTTGAAAGTGTAGTTTCTCAGCCCTAGGATGCTACTGGGCAACAACCATTTCAGGAATTCGCATAATAAATGTTGTCAGTGTGCCATGAAAACAATTTGGAAGTACAGAGTTGTAAAGTCAAAAATTTATGTGGTGTTGTTTTAAATTGTAGAGGAAATTTCATGAAAAAAATTGACAAATTTTGTTCAGAGTGGAGAGTAAATGAGGCACAGCTGCAGACCTGGCAACACATCAGCTCAGAAAAGCAGATCTATGTATTATTACACACTGTTTTATTTTGCAAGGAGTCAGCAGACCAAAGTCTCACTGCAGTCAATGGACGGATTTTTGTGCAGAACCACAGTAACAGAGAATAAAGGATCACCACCAACAGACCAAATTTTTTACCTGGTAGTTTTACAAATGTTTTATAGATTAAAATATTTAAAGGATACATAAATACATGAATGTGACTGTTGGACTGAGTCTCTCTATCCTATGCTGATATCTCAGATGATTCTTCAACATGAAAAGTGCATGAAGTTGCACAATTTATTAATACTGATATGATGACTAAAACTTTTCATATCTACTGGGTGTATTTCTAGTTTCACATCTCAGCAGTTTGCTTCAGTTAAATTCTTGATCCATTCGTCTTGATTTCAGCTATTCTGAGATATTTTAATCGGGATGTTGTGCCTCATTAAAGAGTCCTGGCTGTGACCCTACAGGAGCTGGAATAAAGGCAAGTGGACTATTGGTTTCACTTCTCAACTGACAGGCTTCTTCAAAGAAATGAAACAGTGTCTACTGCCCAATTACTGAACTAGTGGGAGGCTAAAGGATTATAAAAGACAGAAACCAGGGAGCAATTTAGAAACATTACTTGCTTTTTTTTTTTTTTTTTTTTTGGGTTCACAAGTGCATTGACTGCGTGCAAGGAAAATTCAAGTACTGGAACGAGACTGAGTATTGGTCTATATGCGGTCTTAAATTACTTGGATTAGTATTGGGGAAGAACAAAACCCTTGAGTGGGACACTGCTCCAAACACAGCTTGCACTGATTTAAGAATTAAATAAAAAATATGCAACCCCCAATTCCAAATAGGTTAGAACACTGTTTACAGATTAAATAAACTGCTATAATTTACCAATCTCATAATCTCCATTTTGTATGCCCTTGAAACATAAACAACATATGAGATCTTTAAACAGACATTTTATAATTTCATGGAAAATACTGGTTCATCTTTAATTTGATGGCAGCAGCAAATCAGGCTGTAAAAGTAATTGGCATAAATTAAAATACAACTGGAGGAGCATTTGACAACTAATTAGGTTAACTGGTAAGAGGTCAGAAACATGACTGGGTGTAAAAAGAGTATTTCAGAGAGGCAGAGCCTCTCAGATAAAAAGATGAACAGAAATTTAACAATCTGTAACAAAATGCATCTAAAAATTGTTCCTTTCTCAATTTAAATCTGTGAAAAAGTTTAAAATCCCACCATCTACAATGTATAATATCATCAAAAGATTCAGAGAATAATGAGGAATATCTGTATGCATGGGACAAGGTTAAAGGTCAAAACTGGATACTAAAACAGACATGATTCTCTACTGGAAATTACTGCATGGACTCAGAAACACTTCCAAAACTCACTGATTCACCCTGAAATCAACAAATGCAGGTTGAAGGTCTATCATGCAAAGATGAAGCCATATATGAAAATATGAAAATCATACAGGAAGTGAAAAACTAATTTTATTAACATACTTTTAGGTGTGTAAGACTGGATCAAATTACTGTACTGAGTGAAAGGTGTTGCTTCATTTTAACCTCTTAAAGGAAACGGATTTCATCTAAAACTCCAACTGTTTTCCCCTCTCACAACTCTTACTTTGTTTTTAACCTCAGCAAGCTGCTTTCTTTTTTTCTCTCTCTTCTTTTTTTTAAAAGACTCAGATATGAACCAGTGTATACTTTCTGTCTAGCTCCAAACCACAGAGGCAGCTAGTTATCAGCTGGCAAACACAATGAAATATAAGCCACTGAAGAGTCACATATTTACTTTGGGAGGTGGTGGGAACGAAGAGCAGAGCAGAAAGTGCTGGGAGTTAGGTTACCATTCATCTAAAAGACTAAACTTTGACTCCAAATGGCTGTTTATGATACTTAATGCCTGTTTGATGTGGAAACAAAACTAGCTGGTAATGTGGTACACACTAAGAGCCTTAGGTCACTAAAACATTCCTCTATAATCACTCAACAGTTTTGATTTAAATGTTGAAATCTCCTAAACTAACTAATATTTATACTCGTTTTAGGAAGCATGTTATTGCAAGTTCTACAGCTCTTTAAATAAGTTCTACAGGAGGTCTCATTTTCCCCCTTTCCACCAAAATCTCCAGAGTTAGTGCTTAACTTAGACCTAAGTCTTTATGCTTCAACCACCAAATCCCCATCCAGAACCAGAAAACTGGTGGTACAGCTACAAGCTCTATTACTGGGTCTCCATTGCTGTTTTGACTAACATTTAGAAGATTCCAAATAAGGTAAATAGAAATGCTAAAAATAAAAAAAATTAAAAAAAAAAACTTCCACTGATGCACCAAAAAGAAAAACAGATTTGCTTCTCTGAATTGGTTTTTGGCTGCTGTGAAGACGACTATGCCTCTATTTCTCCTAATGTTCCAATTTATTAATATTTTCTTGACAAAAATGAACATGACAAATGGTTACTGGTCTGAAGGGACTAACAGTAAGACAGGAGACTAACTAGAGTCTCCCTAGATACAATATCCAAGATATTTTTTTATAATATAAAAGTAATTCCAGAGGAAGAGCTCTTTCTTTGAGGTTTGTTTCCATTAGGAGAGTTACTTTATCTACTGAATTACAACCACTAACAATGTAACCTACATACCGCTGACCTGTAGCACCACCACGCAGCCCATTTTATTCATTTTAAACCAGTCAGTGGTCAAATATGTCTGACTCACATTCCTTTTGTGGCTTTTTTGAGTGATCAAATCCTCTTGGCTTTGCTTTACTAATGGATAGAACCCCAGCTAATGTTGTGTCTAGTCTATTTTATTTAAAACTATGGAAGCATGGAGCTTCCACCCAAATAAAAAGAAATTAGGACCATATTACATTATAACTAGATAGTTTTATTGTATAAACATGAAACGTATCATGTTATAATGTGATAAGTTTTGTGGTGAAAACGTGGACTATAAACAGTATTCATTTCTGTATGGGGAAATGTGCATGCTATGGTCAGAGAAATGTCTAATTTACCAAATGGGATGAAGTTGTACTTAATTGGAGAGATTTGGTGAAGCTTGGAGGACACTGATATTGCTGAAATTGCACCCTTAAAGCGGACAGGACTATGTCTTAAACAGTTTTAAAAAAGCTTTAGCAAGGACATAAAAGCAAAGTGGAAGATTATGAGTTAATTGTGAAATTAAATTAAACTAGACGCACTCGGAAAGCGCAGACCTCCACCAAGCCATTTTAACGTTGTTTTTTTGGGAGTTTTTTTGCCAATGATGGGCATATTTTTAAGTTAGAAGCTCTAACGGCAAATTTTCCCTATCTCCCCGTGGCAAAGAATCTGTTAAAAAATTCATGAACACAGGAACCCCAAAATATAAATCGCTTGTTCATTATTCCATTTCTGAAATATCTTGAAAATTTAATTAAAATCCTTCCATAAAATTTGGAGTCATGTTGCTAACAGTCAAATCAATGCCACGGATTACTTGGCAGAGGTAACTAAAACTAAAATACTTGAAATTAAATTTCTCTTAAGGGAATTAATAATGTTGAAGTGGGTTTTTATTGATTTGTTTTTTATAAATCATTTTCAGTTGTTCCAGATGGTAATGGCTGTTGGCAGGAATAACGTCCTGTGTCCTTCTGTCCTGCAGGTGCATGAAGAAGCCTCTGACTGATGACACTGTTATTTCCTGACTGTGTGTAGACAATGTGAAGAATTGTCCATCATGTTCAAGAGTTTGTGCAACATTTTCCTATGGAGAATCAGCTCCAGCTCAGTCCCCAGCAGAGATTTAGCTTTCTTGATCTTCATTATTGACAAATAATATGGACTTAAACTCACAGCTTGACGTCCCCTGTGCAGATCTTTTCTTTAACTTGCCATGTCCAAGCTGAAAAGTGCTGCAGGACCTCCTTCTTTGAGCTTTCCGCTAACTTTATTGTCTCAAGGTGTGTTCACAATTCAGGGTCTGTACACTTGGAAGTGCAGATTTATCTGCCACATACATCATCGTGGTGCGCGAAGTACTGTCCCAATTCACAGAATTTGAAGGACCCTCCGAATCCACCCTTAAGATCTGCATTTTGTTTGGCCCCACACCAAGGCTGCTGGTGGTGCATCTTTGCGGCCTCTTTTCTCCCAGAATTGATTGCGCACAAGACAGTGGCGGATCAGCAACCGAGCTCAGAAGAGTACATTTTAAGTTTTAATATAGTTTTGTTTTGTCCTTAGTAGCGCTTCAAGCTTGCTCATTATTTTAGCAAACTGCATCACATTTTGTATCAGAGTGAGCGGTTAAAAGAAATGTTTTGAATTTCCTCCACTTTTATCTCTGCCTTTGTCCTGCCCTGCATCCTCTTTGCCTTCCCTTCAAATCATGTGGGATTATTTCCCTCATCAATTTGCTTTTAGAGCTTGATTAGTGTATCCCACTGGTAAACACCTTTTCTATTGCCACGGATACTCATAACAGATCTTGAAGTGTCCAATGTACAGTATGAGGATAACAAGTTTAGCAGCACAGCCTTTGAGCAAGCATGAAAATGTCTTTAGAAAACACTGGATTGTCTACAAAAAAAATCAACTGTATTTAAAAAATGATCAGACGTATGAGAATTGCTGCCCCCTAGTGAAGCTTATCATAAAAAGAAAAGTTCTTCAGTTTTTTCTCAAAGATGTAATTTCAACATCAATTTCAACAATGTATTTCTACAGCCCCATAAATCCATTTGAATATTTTCCAGATTGTCTTTCACCATGTTTTCTTTTCTTTTTTTTTAATGTGACATAATTTTTCCAGGGAATGTGGCCAGTTATGTGATCGGTGTATAACATTTCAAAAGTTCAATAGGAAAACATCCCATTTATTTATTAATTTTAAGATTTCCTTTTTTGTTTTTAGCTCTAGAGGCCTTTATTGGACAGTTGCTTGACAGAAAAAGGGTCAGAGAAAGAGGGGGAAAACTGCAGCACAGGACTCTAGTCCGGGAATTCTAACCGGGACTGGATGCATCTGTATTTGAGCCATAAACATCCAGCTTTCGTTTTTGTTTTGTTTGTTTATTTTAAAGGAAAAAATTGAGTTTCTCATGTTGGAAGTTTTGTTTACTTTGTTCTTTTTTCTCTTTTTTTTCACAGATCTTCTGTCCGTCAGCTCACGTGACATCACACAGATGGGAGGCTGAAGCGGTCAAATTGCATTAAACTTTTATCCAAGTTTTTATCCTGTCTGGCTGTGGAAAATCATGCCAATTCTTAGCTGGGTCTAAACTTGAACCAGTTTTGAACTGGAACGATTATTATCAGCAAGCAAAAGTGACTACTTAAATGTAACCTGAACATCTGAGAATTTAGACTCACCAGTGTTGTGCAGATTCTCTCCCACAGGTGAGTTTCCCTCTTGCTGGGACAGCTCAGAGTTAAGGTCCCGTCTCTGCTCTTCCTCCTCCTCTTCTATCCCAGGCGGTCCGTCATCCTCCATCTCCCGACTGAACTTGGCCGGATCAGTCCAAGCCTTGCCTCGTGTGCTGGATCTACCGGCAGATTTGAAGACACCTGGGCTCGAGGACAGAGCCGCAGCACTTTCTGGTGGCGTGTTGTCCTCAGAGGCACTGATTCCTTGCTGGCTTTTGTCTTGAGCTGCAACAGGCAGCGAGTCAGAAAGTTGCTCAGAAGTTTGGGGGATTTTTGACATTTGTGTATTCAAATTAGATCTTGAAGACTGGCCGGTCGGATCATCCTTCTCCCCGCTGATGGACACCTTTCCTGGGTGAACAAGTGTATGATGCTCCCTAAGTATGGTTTGACTTGAGGCCAGGAAGGCACAGTGACCACAGGCCAGGGAGGTGGACGCCAAACCCGAGGACGTCTCTGGAGACGGAGAGTCCGCCTGGAGAGCGTATTTTTTTCTGTTGTGGATCTTGGAGTGATTAGTCAGTGCCTGCGGTGTTCTTGTGCTGAAGTTACACTTTGAGCAGACAAAGCGGCGGCGGTAGCCAGAGACAGTTCGGGGCTGAGCAGCAGTTCGAGCTGAATTTGGAGGAGCTGTATCTAAATTGAGGATTGCTTTGTCTGCGCTTGGTGTTGAAACTGAAGCTGGGGAAAGAGGAGGAGATCGTCCTATTTCTGAGTCTGACATTTTGCCTTGATTTGAGACCAGGCCGGTATATTGTGTAACATTTGGGTCAAGAGCATGCTTCACCACTGTCTGCATCTCTTTTGCATTTCTATTTTCATTCAGTTTCTCAATCTCCTCCAGGATCTTCAGACGGGACTCTTGGTGCCTTCTGTGATGGTCTGCCAGCACCAGACGGTTTGGCAGGTTCCATCCACACTCATTACACCGAAACCGATGGCCCTTTCCTGAACGCCTGCCGCCACCCACACCGCTCTGACGGTGCTCGGCCATGTGCTCCTGCAGGTGAACCTGCTTTTTAAAGTAAATGCTACACTCGACACAGGTGAAAATTTCTTTGCTCGGCTTCGTCGTGCTTTCTTCTTCCTCTTGGTCTCTTTTCCCAACTTTGTCTCTGAATTTTATTGTCTCAACAGCTTTCTCTCCAAAGCCAACTTCCTCAAAATCATAAACCCCTTCCCCTCGATTCATCTTTACATCCTCAGCGGTTTTAGCTCTCGCCAGCTCAGGTGGCGTGAATGTGCCAAGTCCAGAGAAGGGCCTGAGCAGCACCCTTTTCTTCCTGCACCGCTGAATAAAAGTGCAATGAGCCCATGGAGCAGGAGGGGGACTCTCTGGGTCTGAGTCTCCAGGGAAGGTGTACACATCTCTCTCAGGTTCCTTGGTTTTGCTTCCCTTGGACCTCATCTCCCTCTCACTGTGTGCAACCTCCTCCTCCACTTGACACCCCTCCTTTGGTTTTGCTTTGGACAGAAATGGCTCAGCCCCCTCAGATACATTCCAGACTTTGCTGTCTGCCACTGGAAAAAAAAACAAGAATTCTGAATGAAGTGAGAGATAAAAAGAAAGATATCAAAAGAGCAGGCAGATTCAGTTTCTTCCTTGTGGTACTTACAGTCTGTTTGGCCAAGCTGAGATGTATTTGGCTCCTCAGTCTTTGTGCTCTCAATGTTGTCACTGGACCCCCCGACAAGGGCAGATGTGTCAGTCTCACTATGGAAGTGCTGTAGATTTTCAGGCTCTTGGTCGTCTTCATCACCAAGCCTGTGGGAAGGGAACACGTATGCCATTATAGAGAACTAAATTGTATAACTAAAGTGGTGTCTAGCTGTGGGTGCATTTCAGGCACTATATGAATGCAGCAGTACTTCATGATTAAGTACCGGATATTTAAAGTTGTGCGTTTCATAAACACACACCAGCAGGATACGTTCAAATCTGAGGTCATGAACAGCACATGTTTGAAGTTTGTGGTTGAGATTATGCTGGAATTAACATGTATCTTTACAACTCTGGCATAAAACATTATGATACAGATCTGTGAGAAACCAGTGTTATCCATCTATCCATTTATCTTCTATACCAGCTTATTCCAATGCAGGATCACAGAGGTGCTGGAGCATGTCCCAGCGACTACTAGGCGAGAGGCAGGGTACACCCTGGACATTTTTTTTTCTCTTCTAAATTGTACCGTATCGACTTTCTGCTCCTACAACTGTATAGTAGTATTTAGCATTTACAGTATTTTTTTAATTAGCCACTTCACAGTTAAGATATCTGATTGCCATTTTTGTGATTCAATTCTTAAGTAAGACGTGCAGTACACAAGCAGGTACATGAACAATTATGCTCACAGAGCTGGTTGTATGAGAGTCAAGTAAAGGATTCTCTTTATTTTATTCAATGTATAAAAAGACGAACACGGAATCCTTTGAACGTCAAACAACACACAGCCCTCAGAGATGATGCTATGCATTGGTCAAATGCTGACAGGCTGAAAGTTAGCTTGAGCCAGTGGTTCCCAAGCTGGGGGGCGGGCCCTCTACGTGGTCCCAGAGGTATGCCGGGGAGAGTGGAACTAGTTTTTGCACTTCTAGCAAAATATGGGCAAATTTGTGAAAGTACCAATGGGCAAATGATGATGAATTAACAACAGACATCTCAACTACCAAAACAAATACATGAAATATGATGAGGCATCTTTCCGTGAGCTTGACCAGGTAATGGTCAAGTAATGATAATTGTCAGCAGTGGGTAATGAAGAGAGACCACAGTGTGATGTATGTTACACCACCACGTCTCATCGTGAACACAAAAATAATCCTGTTGATTACTTTAGAAATAAATGACTTAACTGTTGTAAATAGCAGAGTCGTTTTATTATAGCAGCATCAGTCTCATCAAATGCTCAACTCAGCTGAAGTAGTTTGCAGTTTCCTGGTTTAAATGCCTCACACTATAGCTGAGGAACTGATCATTCCCTCTGCCACTGGCATGGTTTTTAAAGGTGCCATATAATGCAAAACTCACTTTCTAAAGGTTTTCTAACAGTCAAATGTGTCCTCATAGCCTGTGTATGAGGAAAAAAATGAGAAAATTATGTCACCTCTCTCACTTGAAGACAAATGGGTGAGTCTGAGGTCTTTCCCTTTGTGACCTCACGAAGGGAAATAACCCCCCCACTGGTTTATATAAAAAAGAAGATGAAGTATGACAGGATAAAAAGTTACGGATAACAGCTGCTTTGGACAATTTTATTATTGTCACTCCATCAAAGAAGCAGATTCTTGTCCACTTTCTGTATAAAGAATGTGAAGGTACCTCATGAAAACTGTGCAAGGGTTGCTCTCACATTAACCATTTCTACTGAAATTGTTGCCTAGTTACTGTAGTTGTGTTTTGTTTTATTTTTGTTTGTTTTGTTTCTATAGGCAAATCTAATGGAGAAAAGTAAAGGAAGATAAAATCCAACCCCCTTTTCTTGTCCATTTAATAAAGCAAACAAATCACAGTACATGCAAATACACTCAGCTGTGTGTTTGTTTTATAGTCACATGCATTTGGTTTTATAGGTCACCATTATTAATAATGAAGGTGTGTTTTTTGGCTTGCAGTGGACAAATGTTTAGCATAGTTATGATTATAAATTAAATGGAACATGATTTAAGGGACTCAACCTATTGTTTTAAGTTTAGAAACACTGTCCAGAAGCTGCATAAAAAGGTGATAAGCCCTGAACAAGGAAAAGTACAATATGGCACCTAATTAAATCAACGCATAGCATCAACTTAATTCTGTTTTCCACAATAGAGCAAAGCTAACGTTTCAACAAAACTAATAGCTCCGTACAGTTCGCTTCATCCCTCATATTTTTCCATCACTAGTATTTGAAAAATACTGGCTCAGTAACCACAAAAGTACCACTGGCACCTCAAGAGTTCACCCGATATTTACAGTGGTTAAGAAAATAATAAAAAGCTGCATTAAGCTAGCACTAGCCGTAGCTAGCATTAGCTTGTTTAGTTAGCTTAGCTCAAGTCATCAATGCATTACGGATCACTTATATGTAGTGTAGAGCTTTTGTACAGTACCTTTGGTTCTCTGTATAAGAAATTTGCAGCACACTAAGTTTTAGCTGAAATTTAACAAACAGCACAACAAAAAAATGGCTCTTCACTAACTCAAACTGTCCACTTAGTGAATAAGTGCACAATTCAAACCAGTCTTTAAATTTAGCCTACTCTTAAGTAGCTTTTAGGTTAACCACAAATGTTTAAAGGCTTACACTAGAAGACTTTGAAAAGATTTGCAAAAGACTCTAGAAAACTACCAGCTCACACCTGCTCACATCTAAAAACAAATGTTTAGAGTTTTAAGTATTAGCCTAGTCTCAGACTGAGATTTGACTAAGACTGTGAATCACTATTTACAGGACTACAACTCGCTTCTTTTAGCATTTTTTGTGATATGTTGGACAGTTGATATGGAACATGGCTGATCTGCCCACAGCAAAGCAAACAAGGGGAGAGTTTCCCTCCAGGATCAATAAGGAGCGCGCTGTGACTCCAGTAAGACTCCTAAGATTTCCTAAAGACTTACGTTTTTAGTCTGCAACTGTTAAAATCGTTTGATGTGAGCTCAGCATTAATATAAAATATATAACTAAAATATTTGATAATGTCTTTTTGGTGCTGCAACTTGTTCCTGAAACTTGAACTTCTTTGTTATAGCTTCTGTGTCTTTAAAGACCCATTCACACCAGGATAGTACGAGGGACTATACTGGTATCCTGCTTTCAAGCAGATCAGTTCAAATGCAAGTTCACACTGCTCCAAACAAACCGTACTATCCGAGGAGGCAGACCAAGGTTTGTTTAAAGCGGACCAGTGCCAGTGTTAATGCGCACTAAGACAGAAACTAGACCTGATTGGTTAACTGATGGTAAAACTAGTTGCTTCTTCTCTGGTCTGGGAAAGATTAGCAAAGTTGAATTGAGACTGCCTTCAACAACAACGAAAACAAACAAAAACAAAACTATGTAAAACTCTGATGTTAAAAACAAAACAACACAATAGCACAGAGGTGCCCAAGTCCAGTCTTCAAGATCTACTATACAGCAAATTTTAGATGCAACCCTTTTCCAACACACCTGAATCAAATGAATCACTCGTTACCAGGCGTCTGCAGAGCTGAATGACACGAGGATGAGGGAATTGAGTCATTTGATTCAGGTGTATTGGAGAAGGGTTGCATCTAAAAGTTCCAGGATAGTAGATCTCGAGGACTGGAATTGGGCACCTCTGCAATAGCGTAATATGTCCCCCTGCACCTTCTCCTCACCTGAGTCCAGAAGAGGGAGATCCTGGGCTGTGAGCAGCCAGACCGTGAGGGTTAGAAAAGTTCTGCTGCTCCTCCTCTGACACATCACAGCACACAAAACACACAACCACAGAAACATCACTGCACAGCTCAACAGTTAAAATCCACAGTTAAAGCTTCTGTTCAAACTCAGCAAAATGAGACTAAAGCAGACTGAAAAACATAAGAGGACAACAACCATAAATACACGCATCCATTTTACAAAGTGGTAGCTTGATTTATAACTACTTCTAGCTTTGCTGAGGAACTAATTATTGTCCTACCCTGGAGATGTGTATGCAACAAGTTTCCATTGTATATTAAACCATTTGTTACCATCTAGAGTTTCTTTCTCAGAGTCAGAGTCCCAGCTTAGGGAGGAAGGAAAGGCTGAGGACTTGAATCTCCTCTGTGCGCTCCTCCCCGGCTCTGTGTTGGACTGAGGGCCCATATTCTGCTCCAAGCCCTCCTCTCCAGCCAGATCCCATGTGCATTGTGCAGACATCAGACCATCTCTCAGCATTGGAGTACGTGAAGACTGATGGATGGAAAGTAAGAAAATTAATCGTCATGGATTATGAAAATGACAGCTTAAGAGATAGTAGTAAAAAAAAAATCCACCTCTATTGTGTTGAGTTGTGCTGAGCTGAAGGGTGGGGGCCCATAGCTGGTCCCTGGGGTTATAGGTTGCTCATCCAGCTCCATGATCCCCCCAGAGAACAGTATGGAGTCCCACAGGTGAACAGCTTTCCTACATCGTGTAGCCTCCTCTTCCTCTGGAAAACATTCACACATGAGTATATTGAAGTTTTTCATGATGCAAAACTTTGACACTGCAGCACAACGCATGCATTTATAAAAGTAGCCAGCTGGAATTATGCAAAACATACCAGGTAATAATCTAGTCTTCAAAACCTATCAAGGCTTGGCCGTCCCCGTTATTTATTTTTTCCACCTGCAGTTTTCTGACTGTCTGGCCTATTTTCACATTATGTCTGAGCTTAAAGAATAAAATGGGGCGCTCAGATGGTTACATAAATAAGTGGCCTTTATATCCAGGCCCGTGTCCTCCCCTGCTGCCCCTCTAGAAAAAGAAAGCAGGAAAATGCCCGAGTAGATCAAGGTGTCCCACGGTTTAGCTTGTGGAGCTCCAGAGGACGTGGCTGACATCGATCCAGCCGCTGTCAGGTGATTAGAAGACCGTCACATTCAAGCACACTGTCCTTTAATCCCCCCCAAGCGCCTTTAAAACTGCAGCTTTTTAATATGTTTTCTCCTTTTTTTTAGGACAGTTACTCACTGAAATCGGCCTGGTTCTTGTATCGCAGTGAAAGGCTGTTTGTTTAAACGCCGTCCGTCATAGTTTGAGGCCGGAGCTGAAGCTTTGCGGCCGCGCGTCGATGCTCGCAGGCGGCTTTGGCCGCTGCCATGGAGAGGGTCGCTCGTTTTACCCACTGCTCGGCTTTCTAGCTGGGATCCCTGGGAGATACCAGGCGAAGGACTCCATGTTATTCAGCTTGCAGGCACGCCACGGCAGTCTACGTAAAACGTCGACGGGGAGGGCGAAGGGAAGAGTTTCGAGCAACCCACCGGGACAAGTTAAAGAAGTTTCAACTTTTCACGGCTCCTCAGTTTATTTAATTTATTTATTTCGTTAAAGTGTGTAAATTATAAGTAGAAAACCCTTTTGTGTTTGTAGCGTACAAATCACGACGAGCCATTTCTCCATGAAAGCCACACAGAGGGCGTTGTTTATTTCTTTATACGTTTTCTTTAATAAAATTATTTCAAGTTATTAAATGAACTATTAAATCAGCTAAGTCAGTTTAGATTAAACATCCAGCATGTTATCTTGTGTGTTACTTTGCTGTAAGTCAATTTTAGCAAATTAAAATGCATATTTATCTCTTGCTTAATATTAGTTATGTATTGTTTAATAGTTTATTTAATAAAATCCCCAAAATGCTGAAAATCAATAATCGCCTTCATGAGCATTAGATGGATATTTGACGCCCCTGATTGGTTACTATTGGCACTGCAACTTGACTAAGATTTTGAAGATCATACACCTCACCACTTTATCAGACCCACCTTGCTAGTACCAGGTTGGACCCCCTCTTCCCCCCAGAACTGTCTTAATTCTTGGTGTTATGGATGAAACCAGGTGCTGGAAACATTCCTCAGAGGTTTTGCTCCATATTGACATGACAGCATCACACAGTTGCTGCAGGTTTGTCGGCTGCATCCACAATGAGAATCTCCCGTTCCACCACATCCCAAAGCTGCTCTACTGGATTGAAACCTGGTGACTGTGGAGGCTATTGGAGTCCCATGAACTCATTGTCATGTTTTAGAAAGCAGCTGGAGATGATCTGAGCTTTGTGACATGGTGCATTATCCTGCTGGAAGTAGCATCAGAAGTGTCTACACTGAGATGGACATGGTCAGCAACAATACTCGGGTAGGCTGTGGTGGTTCAACCATGGGAGTCCAAATTCTGCCAAGAACGTATCCCCAACATCATTACACCACCAGTAGCTTGAACCATAAATACAAGGCAGAATGGATCCATGTTTTCATGTTGTTTCCATGCAATTCTGGGACCAGGCAACATTTTTCCATCTTCTATGGTCCAGTTCTGGTGAGTCTGTATGAATTGTAGCTGCAGTTTCCTGCCCAGTGGGGTCTTCTGCTTCGAGGTTGGACATGTTGTGTGTTCAGAGATGGTATTCTGCTTCCTTGGAACCAGTGGTTATTTGATTTACTGTTGCCTTTCTATCATCTTCAACCAGCCTGCCCATTCTCCTCTGACCTCTGACAACAACAACTGCTGCTCTGTGGATATTTCTGTATTTCAGACCATTCTCTGTAAACTCTAGATATGATTGTGTGTGAAAATCCCAGTAGATCAGCTGATTCTAAAATATTCAGACCACCAACAATCATGCTACATTTAATGTCACTTCAATCCACTTTCTTTCATTCAAATAAAAATGTTTCAGATTTGAGCCTTTGCCACACTATTCTGGTCACGCCAGCAGTTTCAGAGCAATGGTTGCCAAGCTGCAAAGTTCTCCAGTGATCGCACAGCCAGGTCTCATGGAGCAGCATGATCTTTATAGATGAATTAAGTTTCAGCTGTTTAACAGCAAGCGTGCTTACTCCAGACCAAAAGCAGCTTTTCTGGACACGAACCTCAAACTAAATGTAAAGCATGGTGGTGAAAGTGTTATGATTTGGGATTGCTTTGTTGCATTAGGAGATAAACAGCTTGCATTTACTATGTGTATGTAGCGTATGTAGAAATAAATTAATCTTTCAAACATTAAAGCTGTAACTTAAAGGTGATGTTTCCATACTATGCCAACAAATCCACAAAGGAATGGCTGGTAAAGAAGAAGTGGGGTAAGGAAATGGCTATGGCCCGGCCAAGATTCAAATCCCACTGAAATGTTAAGGAAATATTTTAAACAAGTTAATGTTAGAGACTCATTAAAATGATGTAGAATCATGTATATACTATCAGAAGTTATTTCAGTAAAACAGGGAAATACTTCTTTCCTGATCCCCCTTTTCCAGCAAAGTGATACATTGACTGATAACCTTTTCTCTGTTGCCACTGTTTCAAGAAGGGTTCAAATGTTTGGTTGTCATGTTATGTCTGAAAAGAATTAATATAAGTTAGCTGCACTGAAACTTGATGCAATAACAGAAAGGTGGAAGATGTTAAAGATTAAGTTTATTTCCAAAGACTTGCTTATCTATCTATCTATCTATCTATCTATCTATCTATCTATCTATCTATCTATCTATCTATCTATCTATCTATC
>JBAFSZ010000023.1:6779623-6789945 GCA_036919955.1 Melanotaenia pygmaea | reverse complement strand
TGTTGCATGACTTACCACTGTATTGTAATTGAAACTGTATATATTACCGTAACATGTGCTGAGCAGAGAACCTTTGGAAATCCTGCAAACTTCCAAGACTTTGGTGAGAAATTTGCACAAATTGACCAAACTTTTTGACATGAGATGAACTTTTTTGTACAATTGGGGAGTGGTAGGAACCAGTTCAGTTATGACTCAGTATTAATTAGTGTCCAAAGAGAGTTATTATTCAGTGTGATCATTAATTTGAAATATTCATCATGGAGCACCACCTAGAATGTTCTGCTTTAGTTACGCTGTATTATATTAAGTCCTGATACAGAAAACTAAAGTAAACTTGTTTTAGTAGTTTTTATTATAAAAATCAATATAGAAATAATCATGATCGTATTCTTTGTGTGGTTTTAAATCCTCACATCAGCAACTTTAATACGTAAAGTAACTGCTGTTAAACAAATTCAATAGCATGAAAAGTACAAATATTTTAAATAAATGCAGTGAAATTGTAAAGTATCTTAAAATAGGTTTGGTTCAATGTACAGAATTCAACTAAATATACACACAAGTTTAAACTCAGTGTTAAAAGAACGTGTCAACAATAAGCACACGTGAATAAGAAATATTTATTGTTTCATGTTTGGATGTATCCATGACTCCTCCTGTTGTCAAGTAGATCATTTCAATTTCTTCACATCCTAAAAAAACACAAATTAAACAGGAAAAATGGTGAATTGGATATTTCTATAATACATGCTATGTGTGCAACACTGTGAAAATACTATTTGAAAATCTAAATCATTGCTTAGTTTGGTCTTTTTAGACCAGTGTTTCTCAGTCCTGGTCCTCAAGTCGTCCAGCTGTATTTGACAAGCTGAATATCGGCCTGTTATTATGTCTGGCTGATGTAGCTGAGTCTTATCTCCATTAAAGTTTGCAAACATGAAGGCCCCTGAATATTTAGGCTGTATTTCTTTGGCCAGATGATCTTTTTCAACCATATTTATTCTCAAATAACATCTGCTTGCATGTAAGTACTTCTACATACCTCAAAGTGTTCCCAGCCTTGGATCTCTCCATAGAGGGCGTCTCCGGGGCAGGCCGTGCTCACCACCTGTCTGTGCCCCTGCAAAATGAAGGAGCTCACCAGTCGGCCACCACCCACAGCACAGGATGCCAGCTGGTCTCTCACCAGCCCCATGGAGTGCTGAGACGGCAGACTGGCGGTGTAGTCCCCGATGAATGAGACGCCATAGCCTTTGGAGTTGTGTCCGAGGGTGTGGGCCCCTTGCCAGTGCCACCCTCGACCCTCGTAGATGTACCCATCAGAGCCAGCAACGAAGCTGAGAAACACAGCAGACCTTAGACACTCTAAACTTTGTTCCTTTGAGATGTTTAAAAGACCAAATAGTCTTTCTGTTTTTACCTGTATCCAATGTCATCCCAGCCTCTGTCTTCTTGGTGGAAGTGCTGCATGGAGCGCATGTCTGCAGAGCATTGCTGGAAGGTCAGACAGGGCTTGCTCGGCGAGAAGGTGTGATGGATGTACATAGAGGACAGAGGCAGAGACAGGTTTGTGGGTGTTCCTCTGTATGGCTCTGCTCCCCACATGCACCGAGAAATGATGGGTGGGCAATCTGAAACACAATTAGAAACTTAATATTCTGCATGTCGCTGCTCTTTTTCTCTCCTTTCTTTTCTTAATTTGATGGATAATCAAGACTATTTTGGTACAGAACATTCTCAGACCAAAAGTGCTTTGTGAAGTCTTTCACTTCCCTTATGGTCTGATTTCATGCTCACCCATGTACATTTGGACAAAATCTTTCATTCCCGCTTTCACCACAGCCATCAGCTGCTTCCTCCTCTTCGCCTCCATCTTAGAAAGTCCTGCCAGTTTCTCCTGCAGCTCTACTGACTTCACCACCTGTCTGGCCAGCACTGGAGGGGAGACCAGCCCTCTGAAGTTCTCTCTGCGACGTCTGCTGATGAGGCGTGGGGCACCATCCAGTCCTTTGCTGTCCAGTTGGTGGCAGTAGTATTCTGTCAGCAGACTGCTGAGCTTGAGAGGACGTATGGATTTGGCAGAAATCTCCCTCCCCAGAACCATACCATCCATTCCTCCGTTGACCTGAGCAGTGGTGAGTCGGGTTGGTTTGTCAGAGAGGGTGAAGACTCGAGGGGAGGTTAAACTATCCCAGCATCCGTCGGGTCCGAGATGCTGTGTGTTAGGGAAGTTGTGCTTGAGAGAAAGACTGAGATCTTTGGCCAGAGTGAGCTGGTAAAGACCTCGATTCTTGGAGCGAAAACCAGCCTCGATGCCCAGGAGGAGTGGCTTGAGGGCAACAGTGGTGCCATCAGGAGTCAAAACTACTCCTTCTTCCCTGGCATCTTCAAGAACAATGTGCTGCACAGCCTTGCGAATGTAAGCTGTGAGGCTGGCATCCAGTTCTGGACCACTGGAGTCAGCATCTGTGAGGAAGAACTGAATGAATCCATCATTAAGGCCAGCCACCCTGCGCAGCCTCTTTAACACAGCGACTGGCTCCAATCCAGGGTGCCCATCCTCCACCTGCTTTATAGCCTTAATGAAGTCTTCCATGTGGCAGGAAAATGAAGCTGGAGACAAAAAGACATTAACATTTTAGCCATTAAGATGAAGACCCTTTTATAAGTTTGAGGGTTAGAGTAACTTAGAAATCAGAGCTCTCAGACTGTGACTGAAGGATGTGTGAATTCTTTTTGCTGGTATGTCTCCAGTTAGTTCAGTATTGCTATGTAGCATTGCTAACCAGCTAACAGTTAGCTTATTGACAAAAAAGCAACAAGTCACCTTAACATAAATCCTATTAGAATCTGGAAACATTTCTATCTTAAAGGGCTGGTTGTTCAAAAAATTTTATTTGGATAATAGCCATCCAGATTTGGGAATCCCGTTTTTCAGGACAGCGGATCACGTAAGTATAACCCTGATCCAGAATCCCGTTTTTCAGGATCACCAACCGTCTGTTGGGATCAGGATAATCGGATCAAAGTTATCCAGATCCTACTCAAAAGTACAACTCAAACTGAGGGTTTTAGCCAGATAACAACCAGGATTAAATTATGTGATCCGAGCCGGTTTTGGATTTCCCTTTTGAACAACCCATTTTTACCCACTTAACACACACAGTTGTTTGTCCATTCAGAGACACTGTAGTGAAAATGGTGGCACAAATATGGCAGCTGTCATGTATGTGGTATCACGGCAAATAGATATAAATGGCTAATTTTAAGAGAGTAAAAAACAGCTATTTTTATAAAGTGATTAGATACTAGTAGAAACAGCTTTGATGATAAATTTCATTTTTCTGTCTTTATCCTGTGATTTTGTTACATATGCTGCTCCTTTAGGCCTGTTTGCAAGACATATAAATGGTATGTTTCAAAGATGTAGGTTTGATCTCGGAGGATTATGAAGACCTAAAAAAACTAATGACAGAAATCATGCTAAAATTTATTTTAAACTGAGAAATTACGGGTGAAATATGGTCACAAGAAAGTAGCTTGCATGCCATAATGGCATAAACAGACCAGAAAGGATGAGGATTTTAGGCAAAAGGTCTTCTAGTCAAAGCAACAACCTTTATACCCTTAAATATGCCCCTTTGGGGTGTCCCCTAAAGTGCTAAAAAGTTTCCTGACTGAGTTTAGGTCGTTAAATCGCTTGGTTAGACAATCATGGCTAGACCTTAAAACATTCTTTTTGAAACATCCCTGTAGATACTCATGAAATTGCACATGTGGTTGATTGCTCATGAACATTAGATGTCCAATATCATTTGAAAGGGATTGTACTTGAGGTTGTCACTGCTTGCCCACTACCTGTGGGTCAATTTGGGGAGCAAGATAGTCTTTTATCAGAGGGGAAGATAACGAGGGGTTCACTGCTCTGTAGCATACAGAGTGAGAAAATAGTTCCACATTTTAAGAATACCATGCAATAAATATATTTTACTCATAGTACTGCTAAAAACAAACAAAAAAAAAAGATTAAAAGAAATTAGAAGAATCTTTGCACTAATGAGACAACTCTAAAAAAAAAAAGAACAATTTTGAATAACCTCTTAGAGTTACAGACACAATTCTGAAGTGGAAATCATTGCAAGAGCTTGAACACCGATCACACCCCTTTCCATAAATGCTTGGCCTCCATATTTGGGAGAAAATATCAGATTAAAAAAAGATACAATTAAATTAATAAATTTTTTTTTCAAAATAATATATGTAGTATTGAATACTGTAACATGCATATCTGTGGGGACATGTCAAAGTAATGTGTGGTCATCCAGATTATGTCCAATCAATCAAACTTTATTTCTTAAGCATTTTTCATTTTTTAACCCAAAGTGCTTTTCATCATTAAAAAATTAAAACAGTTGTCAGGGAAGGCAAGACGATGCTAAACCATAGTATTTACTATAGCATGGCTCGGTGGAAAGAGTCTGGGAGCTAAACTGTCTTACCAGCAGTCCATACATGTCACCTTCATTAAATATTAGTAGCATAATAAAACAAAAGAAAGAGTCCAAAAGGATTAAAATGAAAAAAGACAACGTGTACAAAATCACTGTGGTTTCTTAATTTCCCCGAATGTATAACTATAACCTTTTTTTTTTTTGCATGGTATTAAACCAATCAGATGAAACAAATGTGATTACCTTCCACACACGTAATGATCAACAGCACCAGAAAGAACAGGGATGGTTTCCAGCAGCCTTTATCCATCCTGAGTTGTAAAGAACTTCAGCTCCAAGTGTCAACTGCGTGCACTTTGTCCGCCTCTCATTTATAGAAGTTCACATACAAATTAAGTGGGTGGTTGTGCAACACTAGTGCTGTGGATAAAGCTACGCCTGTGTTTAATCAGTTACTGTACTTGCCTGAGCAATGTGGGAAACTGGCAGCTGTAACATGGGCTCTGTGTTGTTCTTACAGCTGAAGGTCTTCCTAGGTGACAGACTAGGACATTTTTTAGAAATTCACGAGTTCTGTAATAAATCTCAGTCATCTCACTTTTGTCATTAAGGTCATTGCTGCTTGATAAAGAAACTTTCTGGGAATAATGTTGTTCAGCAACAAACTGTTCACTGTTTTACAAATCATTGGCACTCCTCTGTGAGGCAACTCAGATGTTCTTGTCTAATTATTAGAGATGCAAAGCAAAGGGTGCAAACTGAGGAGGGGCTCAGTGATAGACATATACAGAAAATTTATTCTCTATGGTCATATAGGTACTGCTGTTTCGATTATATGTACACAATGACAAAAATCCCACATACATTCTTGCAGAATTTACATGACCAGAAGAACAGGAAGTGGATGTACTGGTTGATGTGGGGAAAATTCCCTGCAGAGGATCTGGTATGCAGACAACAAGTCAAAAATCTGACTACTGTCATCTGTAATAACAAGGACCTTTTACATTTTTGAAGGTGAGATGCTCAAAATCTAGGAAAAATGAGGAGTTAAACTAAAAGTAACATGTTCATTTGAACACAAGTACAGCTAATAACATACAGATGCTGCTTTATTACAGTGGTTGCTGGACCAAGAGGCGTAGTTGGTATTTATAATACATTCAGCTGATTCAGATTACTGCTGTGAAAATTTACAGTAAATCTGATTTGTATATAAAAACATATTCGAAATAAAAATGACATGAAAAGCAAGCAAATATATATATATAAAAAAAGACAACAAAAGCTCGCTACAGGATCCGGTACACTAGGTGGCGAAATAATATCTAACGTCCACTCCAGTCACCAAAAGAGACGAAGAAGACGAAACAGGAACCAGAGCCGTAGCGTATCTGTTTTAGCTCCAACAAGGTGCGTTTACTCCGAGATTTCATTCATTTAAATGTAATTAACTTTGGAAAAAAGAATTATTTAGTTTGAAAGGTTCTGGAAAGTGTATGCTTCTATTTCTGGATTTTTCGCAGGTATTTAACTTTAGAAGAAGAACCGCGCTAACATTTGTAGCTAGTTGCTATTAGCTAGCTGCTAACGGTTAGCTGCGATCAGCTGTCCGTCAGGTGCGAAAGTGGGCTGGAAAAAAAAGGGGTCAGCTAGTACAAATGTCAGAAGATTTGTATGTATGCAGCATGAAATTATGCGTAAACTAACCACATATATCTTGAGTGTTTTCAGTGGAAGAAGTAGCCGCAAATCAATTTTTACTGTTGTCGTATTATGTTTAATGACCTCTTAATGACTGAAGCTAAATCACCAATTTGCAGTGTTTAGTACTACTTAACCAAAAAGGCAATTTTCTCCAGCCTTCATGTATGTTTGAAATCCCCACTTGGAGGACGTTTGGTTGTCTTATCTTGTAATAGATGAAGGCCGTCACAAAAATGTCATAAAACTATCATTTAACAGTCAAACACTCACTGTGTAATTTGCATTTGTACACAAATCTAAATATGGCATTTTTAGTTGAAACTTAGTAGTGCAATGGTTAAAGTTCCTTGTGGTAGATTATTCAGCACAGTGTGGCTAAATGTGTTGGTTTCCAGTCAGCTGTGTGCAAAATGTGGAGGACGTACACACATAATGGAAAGTGTGTAAAAGAGAAACAAGCAGGACAATGAAAACATCAAAACATCAGAAAAGAAATCTGAAAACAAAACATTAAAAATACCAAATGCAAAAAGAAAAGGTTAAGTTTATAGGTGTAGCACATTTACAACAACTTCAGCTATCCAAAGTACAGTTGTAGAGTGAAATAAAGAATACAGACATAACAGAAACCAAATAAAAGGTTAAAGCAAAAGTTCAAATGTGTTTAAAAGTCAGCTCAAATAAGTGGGTTTTAATTAAGGACTTCAAACTAGAAAGAGCTTGAGCATTTCTAATGTGAAGAGACTGACTGCTCCACAGTTACGAGCAGACATCAAAGTGATTTAAAAAAGCAAACAGGCAGAAATACAAGTTAGTTGTTAAAACCAAACAGTAGGAAACTAGATAAAGGAAATAGGGGGTGCTTAAAATGATGGATTTTAAAAATGCATTTATTCATTTAAATATAATTAATTTACTTCAATTGATCATTTATATAGCCAGAATATTTAGATGTGAAATTAAAGAGTTCTGTCATATTTGTAATTTGTAATTAACATCCAGAGGTCATGATATTATACTTTTGTTGTCAAGGACTGTAAATAATGGTAACTATGATTTATAAACTACCCAGACTGTAACTTAAAGTAGCACGATGTAACTTTCTGACCTAAAAGAAAAAAATGTTTTCAACTCATTTTGATGGTGCATTGACATTTATCGGTGATGTTGCTAGGCTTGCATCCTGCATCCCTAATGCATTAAAATCTGAAAGAATGCAGTAAAGTTTCTGTCAGTGCATCCCAGGGATGCACCTCATTTTTCACATGAAAACAATACACGGTGAACAACAATTCATGTTTAAAATCTCAGTATCTAGCAACAAAAGAAACTTCAGTGTTTCCCCCACATGAAGGTGCCACACCTTCAAAATGTAGAGAATTAAATAGTTCCTGTTGAACGTGTCTTAATTGAACCTGTATTGCTGCCTCCAGACGCCGAGCAGGCCGCAGCTGCATGCAGAGTCACATTTCTTTCATAGACATTAGTGATGTGCACGTTGATGGCTTCTTTAGTTCCAAAAGGGGTGTGTTTGACAACCGTCCATGCGCATGAAAACGAACCACGAGGAGGCATTTCTGCACTGCGAGGGAATAACACAGTATTTGCAAGCAGAGAATCCGCCTCGCACTGCACACTTGGTTAAACAGTCCTCGCTCTCCCAGCTGCTGAGAACTATGCTGAGATTTTGCAGATGTGTAAATTCCTGAATTCATGGAAACCTAGATCACATTAGACTAGTCCCTGATTCCAAAAAAAGAAACAATATCTTCATATTTGGCTGGGCTGTTTGACAGGCAGGAGTAGCCCAAGACTTAGGTGCAGCACAGCATGACACAGGTGATGTAGAGGAAGCAGGAAAGTCAAGTGGAGGAGCAGGGGAGGCGAGTGGTGTAGGAGACAATGAAATAAAATGCCAACTGCCAGAATTTAAATTGTGTCACTGACAAATTTAACTTGATAGATGTACATATTAGTGAATCGTTTATTGTTTAGGATGCCTGTTGTTTGGTTTGTGTTTAATAATAATAAAAAAACATTGTTACAGGAAGAGTGATATTCAGAATTAGTATATGGTGTGATTGACACAATCAGAGGAGTTTAGCACTACAATTTAAGAAATAGAAAAATAAAAGAAATAAATTTTTTAAATTTGGGACCTATTGAATTTCACAGGGACCCACTTAAATCGCCACCGATGGGTCTCTGGGACTCACTACATATAAAACCTAATCACTGATTTATTATGCACATTCCTGGTTGTTGTGGTTGCCCTGCAGCGTTCAGAGGCTGAAAAACGGCACTTCTTTCCATCCCAGTGCATCACTTTACAGCATAGTTTCACTTCACGGCACCATGTCACACACCAGCAACTAGATATTAACAAACTTGCCGTTTTAAATATGCATCATTGCCAATTCCTCAAAGAAATCTAAAAGTACGTTTTCAGAGAAAAAGAGAGAGCTAAGACAAAAACCGACTTCAGACTGACTTTTACTGGCTAGAGGGAGCTCAGAGAGGAGACAGGACATGGAGACAGGACATCGTCAGGGGGCGCCTCATGAGAAAAGTTAGTTTTACACTTACATGTACTATGTATTATTTATCTGGAAGTAATTACCTATCCTATCGTAAAGAGCTGCTTTGATATTGTCACAGGTGTAAATTTATAATCAAGGACAAATTAGGAAAAATCTGAGTCCAGTTTTCTGGACTACGCAGAGTGATTAGGCCTAATTTAAAATCTATCTATATATAATGTAGGCTTTTTATATTTAAATTTCTGCTTGTTACAATAATATTAATTTACTAACTATTCTTCATGGAAAATGCATGAAGTTGATGTAAATGTGTCTGGCGTCACTTTCCACAGAAAATGGACACACGGTTCACTCGAGGGAAGTCCTCCATCCTGGAGCGCCCCCTGACCCGACCCAAGACCGAAGTGAGTCTGAGCGCCTTCGCCCTCCTCTTCTCGGAGATGGTGCAGTACTGTCAGAGCCGCGTGTACTCCGTGTCCGAGCTGCAGACGCGTCTGGCGGACATGGGTCAGAGCGTGGGCGCCAGCATGCTGGACGTGCTGGTGCTGAGGGAGAAGAACGGGAAGAGGGAGACCAAAGTGCTCAACATGCTGCTCTTCATCAAGGTGAGAGGACATAAATACTGAGGAGGATCGGTTCGTTTTGCGGCTGGAGCTAACGGTTATTTCTTCCCATCAAGGTTAACGTGTGGAAGTCCTTGTTTGGGAAGGAGGCGGACAAGCTGGAGCAGGCCAACGACGACGACAAGACGTACTACATCATCGAGAAAGATCCGCTCATCAACGTCTACATCTCTGTGCCCAAAGAGAACAGCAGCTTGAACTGCGCCGCCTTCACCGCAGGCATCGTGGAGGCCATCCTCACACACAGCGGCTTCCCCGCCAAGGTCACCGCCCACTGGCACAAAGGCACCACGCTGATGATAAAGTTCAACGAGTCGGTCATAGCCAGGGACAAGGCTTTGGACGGCAGATAAGAATGGCTGGAGAACGAAAGGATGTGGGATGAGGAGGAATCATCGGATACGGACTGATGTGCTGAAGACTTCACTGAGCCACAAGTAGAGCAGAAATGATGCAGCTAGGCAGTTATGTGGATCGTCTCAGTTGAAGTATTGTCTGACACTTATTTTACAGTAAATGAAAGATAATTGCATCAGATGATACATCGACTGGCCAAAAATAAAAGGCACACACTTTAATATTTTATTGGACCATATTTGCTTTGATTTGATTGTGTATTGGTGTAATAATCTAATGCTAAGTCATAAAACTCATTTCCAACCAGAGATGCTTTACATTTTTCTGAAGCAATACCAGGTTATAACGATCCCTCCAGGGCCCTGTAGTTGCAGCCAGTCTTCTCCATCTTCGGTCCTCAGGCGCTACTGTCCTGCTGTCTTTCACCTCGCTCAAATTATTGGGTCACTTTTTTTGGCAGAACTTGAGCAAAATCTGTTTAAAAGAACAACCTTGAATCAGATGTGTGTTATAGCGGAGAAACATGTGAATGCTGCAGTCAGAGGCCAGAGGACCAATAGCTGCAGCATAAAATGAGCTGCTCTTCGGGATTTTCCTCTAACCACGTTTCTTCCTTTTAGATGATGGGTCCTATATATATA
>JBAFSZ010000023.1:6765145-6776730 GCA_036919955.1 Melanotaenia pygmaea | reverse complement strand
GTTGACTGTTTTAATGGACATGTGCTGTTGATCTGTAATAAAAGTGCATCTAGCACTTAAGGCTGTAAATTGGAACTATCTCTTTGGTTACTCCACAAACAAAACTATATCGAGATATACCGTAAATCGGGATTTAGGCAAAAAATATCAAGATATGAATTTTTGTTCATATCGCCCAGCAGTACCCTGGACAGGTCACCAGTCCCTCGCTGGGCCAACACATAGGGGACAAACAACCATTCACACTCCGAACACACTCCTAGGGAGAATTTAGAGTAATCAATTAACCTAACATGCATGTCTTTGGACAGTGGGAGGAAGCCGGAGAGAACCCACACATACACGGGGAGAACATGCAAACTCCACACAGAAAGGCAGAATTGAACCAACAACCTTCTTGCTTTGAGGCTGCTGTGCTAACCACCACACCACCGTGCAGGTGTTTCAGTGAAAATGAGAGGAAATGTGAATATTTGCTGTGCAAGGCAATTTCGGTGTGCGCCCCTAAATTTTCTGCTTGTGCTCCTAAAAACTTAAGTTAGGTGCCACTGTGCTCCTCGTAAAAAAAGTTAGTCTGGAGCCCTGACTTCATTGCAACAAACTTCTGGAAGCAGCAGAGTAACTACGTCTGTCTGTCAGGATGGATCAAAATAATTTAACAATAATCATTCATGGAAGTTTAATTACTTCCAATACACTTTAAATACACTTTAATACATGTTTTGACTTTCACAGTTTCTGAGATCTAAATGAAATGGCTGGCACATCTTTGGTCAAAATACACTCTTTCAGTGTCTGTGTCTTAAGTCTGTCCCACAGTGTCAAGCTACCATGCAAATAGTAAACAGTGCAGAAAATAGCCATGAAAAGACACAATTACATATGGAAGCCTTTTTACATAAATGGGACATTAAGTAAACATGAATACTCAAATGCATGAGTTTAAAGTATTTCAGTTTGGGTGAACGATTAACATGACACTGTTTTGATAACCTCCTAGCAATGAGAGCTTGAGTAAATTTAATCTGTGTAACAATCAATAATCGACATGATGGATCTTTAGTTGTACTTAAACTCAAGCAAACGACAAACTACTTCGAACCACAAAGACATGATTCCATTTTTGTTATTTCGGGAATGTCGACAGCTGATATAAAGAAGCAACAGAAATGGTCTCATTTGGGGTTCATGCTGGGAAAAAGACTTAACCCCCTCATCCCTTAAATATTTGTTTGTTGTTACACAATGCAAAAACGCTGCAGTGGTCCAAATTACACCAGCAAGGCAAATAATAATTTTATATTTGGCAAACATGCATGGTGAGAGCTCAGACTACCACACACCAAACCAACTGTTTTTTTCTTTTTTTTTGTTTGTTTTGTTTTTTAGAAATTGTTAATGCTTCCTTCATCTGGAATCTTAATTATTAAGGCCCCAATCTACCAAGGGCCACAATAAATATTAATTAGTAATTGATTTTACTAGATAACTATGTGTTTGTCAAAAAGTATAGAAACTAAAAGGACATAAAACTGATTAAATGATGACTAGAAGATGACACAGCAGATGTCTTGTTTACACTCCATGATAACTCAAATTTTCAACAGTGCAAAGAGGACCAGTCCAAGTCAATAACAATTTATTTTAAAAGCAGATAAATAAAAAAATAAATTAAAATAAATAAAATAAAAGCAGATAAATAACGAGGGGTCAGATTTATAATCAGCAAGGATTATATGCAAGAAAAGATTGGGGAAACAAATAAACAAATTCAGGTAGAGTGGCTATTTTGTACTTCTGTTACCACTAAGCAGAGAATTAAGACAACATAAAAGTTTGCAGAACACAAGAAAAAGAAAAAAAAATAAAAGAAAAAGAAACCCTATTCAGAATTTATCCAATTTGCTAACTAATCTATTTAAATAAAATCTAACCTAAGGATGTGTCATATTATTTGAATTTTTTTTCAAAACTAAATACAAAAAAAATAAAAAAATAAAATAAAAAAAACTCTACTGTATAAACACTGCAGGCTGTTGGCTGTAAGCTTCATGCACATACATGAGTTATATCACATTTCTCATATCCTCAGGTCTGTGGTGAAACTCTGGTATCTGGACTGAAAAGAAAAGGCTCATGACCTCCGCAGATGTAAAATCCTGCAGCTTCCCTGCTCATAATGCGCTTAATTCGTCCATCTTATGAAGGGTTTACTCAGCTGTTGTCATCGTAAATAAACCTGGAATAAAAACAAAGATAAGATGGAAGTGCACTTCCTAGCAGGGCTTTTGTTTTCCCAGCATCAGCACGGATCGCATCTATCACGTGGTGGCGTCACGTGGTTAACAGGAAGCTGCGATGTGTTTACCTATGTGTCATCCATCCACTGCGACACTGAACATCTTGTATCTGCAATGAAACCCAAGACGGTTTAATGAGATGAATCGGCCCTGCAAGAGGTCTTTGTAGTGGTTTAGTCCCCCCCTCCATCACCAACATATCTGGACATTTCGTTCACATGTAACTGACATTCTGGGAGTCGAGATACACTGAAAAGTTTTAAACCAGATCCCCAGATAATACATGTATCAGTCAATAATAATAATAACAATAATAAAAACCACTTATAAGGCTACAACCTGTACATCCAATCCATTTTCGTCCATGTACTGTGGTTTAGTGAGTCAGTGACCAGGCGGAGTGACAGTAGTAGAGCACTGAATTTTTCCTGCAACATTTAATAAAACATGTATGAGAAACGCCACAGAGATTTGTCCCTGTTTAAAAAACAAAAAAAGTAAGGTTATATGTTGATATTTGCTTCATTGAATGACAGGACTTAACCAGAATACATTGTTTATCAAATCAAATTTTTATTTCTATAGCACTTTTCATAGCAAAAGCAGCACACAGCACTTCACATAATATCAATAATTAAGTATCAAATTAAAATAATTTGAACTTTAACCCATTTCTGAGACATTTTGCTTCAATTTATGGTATAAACTTTGCTCAAAATCCTGTTGAACATAATCTGATACTCGTCTTCTGTCCCCTAATAGATAAATATCTTACCTAACGGAATTAAAAACACACAGTCATTCATTATCTCTCACATACGATCCCTACAAGGAAAACACTGGAAAATGCTGAGGTCTGTGATATGTTGTAAGGGTCTCTTAAAGGAATGTGTGAGAGCACTCTGATCCAGGATTAGTTTTACCTGGCTTGATGAATTCATGTCTGCTCATCCTGGCTTGTTCTTTGTGCAACCAGTAAAGTCTGGACAATCTTGTTTTGGATTCGATGATCCCAGCTAAGTTATTTATCCTGGATATCTGAATCTTACGTTTGTGGAACAGGCCACGGGTCAGACTTAGCCTGATGAGTTCATTTAGTTATTTGATTTATTTTTATATGTACCACCCCTTCTCCACAGAGGTTGAAAAATAAAATCAAAGAAATAAAGAAAAAACTATTGCCATAAAAATAACCTAAGGGATTTGGGATTTAATTTAGAGGTGTGCATATTGGAAGTGCAGGATTTAGAGACTTTGGAACAGGTTGCTAACATCTCTGACTAAATAAAGTGCAGGTCAAAAAGTTATTGAGTGGGTTTTTAATATCTGAAGTTTAAAAATGCTAACATATTTAAAAAAAATTAAGTTAAATAAAAAAATAATAATAACTTCTGTGTGTTTTTCAGAGAAGGATAGGCTCCTCTACTCCACGTCCAGCTATGGGTCCCATGATCTGCATGGGAGGCCCCGTCCCACTGCTCTGGTGGGCAACGAGCTGCAGCGGCAGCTGGAGGAGGATGAAGAGGAGGAAGAAGCCCTGAGAAGGAAACTCAAGTACTTCTTCATGAGCCCTTGTGACAAATATAATGCGAAGGGACGCAAGCCTTTCAAACTGGGCCTGCAGCTGCTTAAGATCATCACTGTGACTGTGCAGGTAAATATGTAATGACCAGCTGTTCTATATGTGTGTATAGTACAGCTTAAGTTATAGCTGAAAGGTTTTTGTGTGTGTGGTTCTGCCTTTTAGCTGGTGCTGTTTGGACTGACTAACCAGATGGTCGTGACGTTCAAAGAGGAAAACACAGCAGCATTGAAGCACCTTTTCCTGAAGGGTTACAAGGACAAGGCTGCTCAGGCTGTCTACACGCAGGCAGAGCTCTACAGCCACATCCACTTTGCCATAGAGCAGGTAGCCTGATGCTTACTAGAAAGAGTAACAACTATGTGTCATTCAAAGTATTTAAAGCTGCGATGTAGTCGTGTAGAAAAAGCTGAAGCCACGTCTGTGTTTTTTATATTTAGTTTCCAAGCAGCCAGATTTCCTTCCAACCCTTTAAAGTATTGTTGAATGATAGTTTTCCGGGATTTGTAAAGGTCTTCCAGAGTTTTTCTTTGGACATTTGCAGCTTTTTCTCTCATTCTTGGTAAAAACCTTGAACTTGACCATTTTCTGAGCAGTGTGTTTTTTGTTGTTTAGTTACTTGTAACACCAGCCTATGAATCATTCAAGCATAAAAAAGGCACCTGCCTCACATGTAGATGAACTAGTTCTGTCTACACGTAACAAACAACTTTATATTTTATTAGTTGCATCTGTGAAAAATACCACAGATAACACCTTTTTGACAGGCATAAAATGTTTTTTTTAACATGAAAGGGGCTCTATTAACTGGAAATATGGCATATCTCAGCATGGTGTTCAGTGTGTCCTTTAAATAATTGAGGAAATTGGACAAGCAGAGGAGAAAAAAAAGTATCTACAGCAAATTATCAGTATCTGAAAACAGGCCCTTAAAAAAGTCCAACAAAGATCTTCGGTTGATCCATCTACTGTTCATTGAAGCTGCATCAGAAACGGTTTCCATGGACGGGTGGCTGTCAAGAAGCCATTCTTAAGAAAGGGAAACAGGGAGAAATAACTCAGGTTTGTCAATCTTGGTCACAAGAGAGCCACAACAATGTCCACAGCCTCCTGTTAAACACAGTGGAGGTGGTATCATGGTTTATGGCTGCATTTGCAGAAAGGATTGTTAAAATGCTTAATTATTATGAAGTATTGATAGTTTGATCCAATACGCAGGACTGTCTGGAAAGCAACCGCATTCTTTTTCCCAACATGACAGAAATCCCAAAGAAGAGCACCCAATGAAGCACTGCCAGGCTTGGTTGAGCCTCTACAGAGCCTCAGCATTATTAAAACAGTGAGGGATCATATTGACAAAGAATAGAACAGAAGGCAGAAAACATCAAAAGAATAGCTTTGAAAAGTCATTCAAAAAGTCTGGAGAACTATTCCTGAACACTTCTAAAGAAAGAGGGCTCAGGCTTTGTGTGTTTTATCGGTCTCCATTTGCCCACCTGTCTTTACTTCTTCAGTACCTGACTCTACCTGAGCTCGCGGTTGGTCGGTACGCATATGTGATGGGCGTTGGCGTGAAAGGGAGCGCGCTCTCTCTCTGTCAGAGGTACTACAGTAAGGGCACCATCGACCCGGTCAATGATACGTTTGACATCGACCCTCGTGTTGTTACAGGTAGGAGGAGCTTATGTATTCATTTTTAACTAAGTGTGAAATAAATGATTTATAGCTTGTAATGGAATGATTGTTTCTCTGCTCCTTGTGTTAAGACATGCTTTCAAACTGTGTCCTACTTTTGAAAGACCTGGAATAATTGTTATCAGTGGAAACACAGTTTACAAGATTTATTTTTCCATGTACTTTACTAATAGCAACAAACTGGGTGTCATGTTGGGAAAGTAGTTATTTGCATACAGCTGCTGACTTGGCAGAGATTGTGTTGGTTGTGTTTAGATTTAAAGTTCAGCTCTATTTAGACATCTAGAGGAAGTGTGGAGTTTATGCGATGTGGAAAAAGGCTGTCTACTGTGTGGTTTTTAAACTTTACTTCCTTTTATGATACATTTCAGTTCCTTGAGGGTTATTTTCTGATGGTGTTTTTTTCAGACTGCATCGGCCTGAATCCCACAACGGACAGTTCTGCTCCTGGAAACAGTGACTACAAGAACTTTACGCTTGAGTTTTACAAGTTAGATGTTAATTTGTTGTTTTGAATTCAAGAGAAGTATTCTTCCTCAGAAGTTTTATTATTATTGAACTCTCAGCATATGTCTTTATCTTCTGTTTTGTCTCCAGGCTGATCAATGTAACAATTGACTTCCAGCTGAAGGCCATAAACATCCAGACCATTATAAACAACGAAATCCCCGACTGCTACACCTTCGCTATCACACTGAGATGGTTCTTCTTGATTTCTGCTAAACTAAAATCCTCTATTATCACCATGCATGAAATGTATCTCACCTACGTCTACTTATTTCATATCAATCATTCATAAGAGAGCCCTGTTAAGTATTAAAACTTTATCCAGGAAAATTCAATTCAATTCAGTCTAATCCAGTTCATTTTCCTTTGAGCATAGTTCATTATAAGTCCAAATAAAACACATTCTTTATAATTTATTTTATTCCAATTCATTATGTAATTTAACTTAGTTGATTTGAACTCATTTTAATCCATTTAAATTGTTTAATTTACTCAGATTTACTATAATCTAATTAAAAACAAATAATTATTGTCCAGTTTAAACAAGTTTAAACTAGTCTATTTTCATTCGATTCAGTGTATTTTGATCCACTTCAGTCCAGTTCATTCCAGTTCATTCTAATCTTTCATAACAAACCATTTAGCTAATGAAAGCAGTGGATGATAATGAGCAGCCCTGAGCTGAAAAGGTGTTCTTATAATTCGTCCAAATGAGATGAACATGGAATTAATATAGTTTTACATTACATAAAAAAAAGTAAACCATTTTGATAGACATGTTGTCTTACATTTCAGTGGATAGTTACTGGTTACACACTGGTTATCATATTGGTAAACTGGGTTTTTAAAAACTGGGATTCACTGGCAGGGCTCGAATTACACTGGGGCTTTTGGGGGAGCCTTATTTTCGCACGTGCACCGCAACTTCACACGTCCCATGCACACATTTATGTTAGTGTACATAGTGCAGCCAAAAATATGGTTACTATAAAAAAAAAATACTGTATACAGCTTGTTTAATCAGAAACAGCAACGGAGAGTTATTTAACCACAAAAAGATGCACATCAGGTGGTTGTGTGGATGCTCACAGCACACAGCACACAGCACACAACACACAAACAATGCTGCTGTCCACAGTGCTGAAGGAAACAGAACAGATCATCCGCGTCATTTGGAGGATGTTTAGGGATCCCCCTATAGTATTGAATCACTTTAGGGGAGCTCCACTGCCTTTCAGGGGAGCCAAGCTCCCCTTATCTCCCCCTGTAATTCAAATCCTGTTCACTGGGATTTTCTCCCTTTACAGTGATTAACCACACTTTTCCATCAAGGTTATATGGAGTTCAAACGATCCTAAAAAAGAAATTTATGTATTAAAAAAAAAAAAAGAAATCTATGTACCAAATATTCACCTAAAACCAAGTAACTTCTACATATGATAGAACTTTTAAAGTGTGGTAATATTTCATAAAGTCACTATTAAGCCAAATGATCAATTCACAAAGATGTTTCATGTGTTGATGCTGCTGATTAAACATTTTCACACGCAGTGGTGGTTTATTTACCTGGTTTTTGTTTGTGGTCTCAGATCGTCATGGACAACCGGGCACACAGCGGTAAAGTTAAGATCAGTTTACAGAACCAGGCCTCCATTAAAGAGTGTAAAGACACTAACGTGTCTGGACATGGTGAGTGACTGGTGGATGGGTGGGTGGGATATCAATTTGTTAGTCAACAGATTCTCTAAATTGCCTTTGATCTGTTGTTTCTGTCCTCTTCGGCCAGCGGAAAGCTACGCTCGTGAGTTCTTTGATGTGCTGGTGGCGATCGTCTGCCTGCTGTCTCTGCTGCTGTGTGGCCGCTCCATCCTTAGAGGAATCCTCCTGCAGCACGTAAGAAAGCCGGACAAACGCCTCCCTAATCCCATCAGACTTTATTGTTTTTCCTGTATGTTTGTGGGTAAGAACAAACAAAACAACGACCCATTCGTAAAAACTTCCACCACAGGAGTATGTGCAGTTTTTCAAGCACAAACTTGGCCGCAGTGTGAGCTGGGGAGACAGAATGGAGTTCATCAACGGCTGGTACATGCTGCTCATCATCAGCGACTTGTTAACTATCATCGGCAGCTTCATTAAAATTGGCATCGAGTCTAAGGTAACAGTTACGCAAGATTTCTTGCTGCTGTTTGAAATAGCAAAAAAATGGTGATTTCTGGCCTTAATAACGTGTCCTTTATGGTGTAGACTTTGTCTTCATATGATGTGTGTGGGATCCTGCTGGGAACGTCCACTCTGCTGGTGTGGGTGGGAGTCATCCGCTACCTCAGCTTCTTTCAGAAATACAACGTATGTGAAAACCTGTAATAAGTTCAGATTTATCTTTGCAATGAGGAATCCTTTCATTACAGCCTGTGTTTGGCTGTATCCTGTATCTTATTTTATTTTCTTCTCTCACAGATCTTGATTGTAACTCTAAGAGCTGCTTTTCCAAATGTCATCCGCTTCTGCTGCTGTGTAGCTGCTATTTATTTAGGATACTGCTTCTGTGGATGGATTGTACTGGGACCCTATCACACTAAGGTACCAGACACATACCCTGTAGTGGCTTTAACCAAGAGTCACTCAGACACGAAATATAGTCATGTAAGGACAGAAAGTACACCCTTGAGTACATCATTTTGCTCTGCAAGATTATTCAGAAACTAAAAACATTCAAAACAGTTGTAAATCTTCCCCTGTTCTTTGGTTAGATGAGACCAAAGTAAAAATGTTTGGTCATGATGTTTGGAGAAAAATCAATCACAGCATATCGTCACAAGTACCTCACACTAACTACCAAGCACGGTGGTGGAGGGGTGATGATTTGGGCTCATTTTCCTGCTACAGGACCTGGACACCTTTCAGTCATTGAGTAGACCATGAACTCTTCTGTATAACAAAATATTCTAAAGTCAAATGTGAGGCCATCTGTCTGAAAAGTAAAGCTTGACTGAGAGTGGTGACATCTCATTATGTGTGAACATGCTTTTAAAATGGTTACACAATCTTTAAAATCAGAGTGTACTTAGCTTTTCACTCAGTGCTTAGTTTTTGGTAGGTAAATAATGTCACACTTGCTGGTAACTTTGTTAGGTCCACCTTTTCAGTTGCTTGCTAATACAAATGGCTCATCAGCCAATCACGGGGCAGCAACTCCGTGTATTTAAGTAAGGTAGACATAATAAAAAAACTAAATTATTTTTTATAGTGATCTGATCCATAAATCTTTAAAAGTGAGACTGAGCAGACTTTCTTTTTCACATGGTTGAACATGTCAGATCAGCCTAATTATCATAAAAACTCCAGCAGCTTGCCAGTTTGTAGCTATGAATGATTAATGAGTTAACAAAATTAATATTTATTAAATATGAACCATGACAGCAATATGGCAATATTTTACTCATTAGTGCAGCTCCATGTAAGCTAAATGTTCTACTTTCTGGTGCAAAGACACCATAAAAAGTTGTTATTTAATAGTTTCTAGCAAGATTTCCCTTGTGTCTGCAGTTTCGCTCCCTGTCCATGGTGTCAGAGTGTCTGTTTTCTCTGATCAATGGGGACGACATGTTTGTAACCTTTGCTGAGATAGAGCAAAGCAGCACACTGGTGTGGATCTTCAGCCAAGTCTACCTTTACACCTTCATCTCCCTCTTCATCTACATGGTGCTGTCCCTCTTCATCGCACTCATCACTGGAGCCTACGACACAATTATGGTACAGTCCTGATGTGGTTTTATTTCAGTACATGCTTGCTCATTTGCTTTTTAAGCTAGCAGCTCAAAGGGTTGTAGTTATGTTCAGTGGGTATGCACCACTACCAGTATCGTAACGAAGACATTACAGGTGCCATTTCAATAATACAAATTTGACATTATCTCGGCGAGAGAAGCTGTGAACATAATCCATCTAAAACCACTTTATTCTACTTATGTATGAAGATTTTTTTAAGCCGTACATTTAGAGGATGGCTGCAGGCTGACCCATGTATTATAATATAAAATTAACTCAGTCGTCACAGCTTGAAATCTGGTCCACACTCCTTACCAGTCAACTGTGACTGGATTTATTATCCATACTTGATATCGGCAAATACTTAAATGCGGTACTGGTGCATCCCTAATGTTCAGCTGGTCCATCACTTCTACTAGATTACATAAGAGCTTGTCAATTTTCTTTGTGTGATTAGTGTATTAAAAATGCTCCGTTTTGTTTTCTTCTCTCAGGCCCAAACGCAGGACCAGGTCCGCATCACAGATCTCCATGCTTTCATTGCACAGTGCACAGACACACCCAATTCTGGCAAGTTCCGTGTGCCTGAGGGGTCTTCATGCTCCTTCCTGTGCTGCTGTGAATGGTGAGGAGGAGGAGGGCATAAAAGATGTACAGAAGCTCTAAACAGGATGTATTTGAGAAGCAAGACACTTCTGATTTTTCCCCCTCTCTATCTTTAAAGCACCATATTTCCACTCCAGTGACAGTTGACAGAAATTGCAGCCTTTTTTCCTGACGCTCAGCAGGGATGATAAGCACCTGGAGAGTGAACTGGCTGACCTTGAATTACTTTGTCCACCAGTGCCAGTGTTTGAATTTTGCATTTAAATTTGTGCTGGAATAGTAGATTGCACTGCACAGTCATAAGCCCAATTACCTGCCTAAGCTTTTGTACTGTATGAATAATTTATTGCCACATTCTGAAATGTCAGGTTGTTAGGCCTTACATGTCTAGAACCATAATGACAGTAAGTACATTCATCTCTGTAGGCTGGACACAGGGTCCATCAAATAGAATGAAGGCAACTTTTTGCTTGAGCAATCCACTATATACAGGGTTATTATTATTTAATTGTCTATATGGTTACCTATGATTTTTTTGTGCCTCATAATTATGTAAATATTCAACTTGTGGATATTAGTGGTAGAACAAATATGAGACTCAGCCATCCAAGGTAAGAAAAAAAACATTATCTTGATGGATGCATTAGCTTTAGCAGTGTTTTCACTTACGGCTGTTTCTGCCTTATTTGATTTTCTCGCTCCTCTATCCCTTTGTTCACATCCTCCAATGGCTGAAAAGAGATGATAGCTGCACGAGGAAGGACAAGCCCTGGAGCCGACCATTTAGCCATCAATATGTATGAACTGCTTCTGCCTGAGGAGCCAGGTGCATAGAGGAAGCTTTTTTGCACTGGAAAATTGTAGGAGTAGGACATTGTATCAGACTATAGTACCTTGAAATGACAGAGGGTAGTAACTGAAGAAAAGGATTATATAGTTTTAAGGCTTTTTAGGTAATTTATTTATTAATGTTGCAACTGGTACACTTGAATACTACACTTACAGACAACACAAAACTTCAAGCATACATTCCTAATTCTTATTTTAGCTCTTATTATTATCTTATTTGAATCCGTGAATTTGTTTTTCATGAATCTAAAACCCAGCTAAATGTGTGATTTATT
>JBAFSZ010000023.1:6722160-6749849 GCA_036919955.1 Melanotaenia pygmaea | reverse complement strand
TATATATATACACACACGAGTAATTCCATATATGGTTTTAACCTCATGCATTCCCAAAGGTCCATTCCACCTCTGCAGCTGTGCATGCACGTTAGCTGTAGAACATGCACAAAACTAGGATTTTCCTCCAAGTGTAATGCAGATGTTGATATGAAGATACAAGCTTGTTATATCCCGTAGGCCGATAACAACCTTTGTTTTAACTAATGCTATGCATGCTTTCACTGCTGTTAGCGGTTTTGTGCACTAAAAAAGAAGAGGACATGCTGGGCTCATTTGAATGTAAGCAGTATTCATGTGAATTCCAACCAGTTTGAACCAAAGATCTTTGCTTTGAATAATAAATAAATGAAAAAATTAAATAATTAATATAGAAATGAAAAATAAAAATAGTAATATTGGGAAGTGAAAACAAAACACTGAAAAATGCTACATAAACAAACAAAAAATAATCCTGAAATAAAGAGATAATTTTACATAAATATATTTTCTGTTTTTTCTGATTTGAGAAGAAGCAAGAAAATTATTTTTTCCATAAAACATCTTTGATTGTCATTTTGTTCCCAAATGGAAACAAAATGCTTCCATAGTTTAGGTGTTAAAAGTTAATTAGGTTTTGTTTACTCTATTTAAATGTGTGACATTCAAATAAAACACCTGACATAAAGATTGTTTCATAAAATGAGAATCATGAGTCCAAGTAGCAGCAAATGGGATGGAGACTAAAAACAACTGTGTAATACAGAGTGGGCTGATCGGACAATCTGAGGCTCTGTTCCAGCAAGCGGCATCATGAATATGACATTTTCCTTCTTTCAGAGAAGAGGAGTGGTGCATGGATTCATTTCACCTTATTTGATCTTTTGTGGTTGCATCGGCCCAGCCCAATGTTAGTGTTGAGTGGTGTGTAAACAAGGCAGCAGTAAATTATTGAGCCAACAGTGCAGAGTTGTGCTACTTGAAAAGACAAGTCAGTCCATTGTGTTCATTTCTTTGGCTAAAAAAATCCACTAAAATACTTTAAAAAGCCCAACATGTATTAGTACTTAACAAGAACATTCAATATTCTACGTTGTCAGTCTGTGTTTAAATTTTAATTAGTTTACTTGATCAAGCCTAAAATATGTTGCATCTCACTGACTCAGCAAAGGAAGACACATTTCAGCATTCGCCAGCAGGCATAGGAGGGACGGTTTGTTTGATCTGTTTCTTGTGTTTGCTGCTTAAAAGTGTGCCAATTACAGGATCGGAGGCCACCACATGCTGGAAAAAAAAAACAAAGCCCTTTTAAAAAGTAGACCCCCCCCCAAAAAAACAATAAAAAAATAAAGTGAAAGAAAAATCACACCATAAGTCATTTCAATGAGCCCTGGTCCTGATCAGGTCATTATAAATAGAGGCCAGCATCGTCCTAAACAAGCTCACTTTCTTTTTGCATCTTTTTCTGGTGTCCTAAACTGCCCCACCCCCCCACCACCATCAGCACCGCTTCCATCCCCCACAATCCCTCCCTTATTTAGAGCAGGCCCCGGGGATAGAAGAAGGCTCTCAGAGCATGTGTGCACACAGTTGTGTATTGTGACAGCAGAGTTGTCTTTCTCCAACAGCAGTCCATACATGCTCTAGGATACTTGTTTGATTCAAGTAAGAGAGCAAGGAGGACGGTGGGGGGAGGGGGTGCTTTGATTTCAGTCTTTGTATGGGACAAGGCAAAGAGTTGCGTGTTTTAACTGACAGTGGATGCAGTTTGATGTGAACAGCAGATCAGACATTAAGGGAACATTTAGCATAGTACAGCAGCTGCTTCATTAAAATCTGCAGGCACAGCTACCCTGCATCATTTAAATTAAATTTGCAGTCACAAATAAAAATGTTCTTGTTGCCCTTTGAGCAGTTCTATCAATTCAACCTCTTGCTGTATTTCAAACTATATACATGCATACTCTCCTCCACACACTATAGAAGACTGTACTAATGCAGAAATGGAGCGAAAGCTGCTAAAATATGCTAATGACCTGATTATTCGAGAGATGCATGTTTGTGTCTAGACAGTCAGAAAAGCTTAGATTCCCCTCAGAAGAACTGGATGCCTTCCAGTTACTGACACCACTGGCCTGTAGTGTTACAGGAATACTCATGTGTGAGCATAAACATGTTATGTTTGTATCCCAGTGAGGGTATTAGGGAGGGATGATTCCTTAGAGGATGATCTCACCTTGCAGAGTTAGCTTGCCCATCGTTAACTTACTACTTGAGGCAAAAACCCTTACAATAAGAGCAACAAAAGTAAACAGTACAGCATTTACTGAAAAGAAGTGTTAGAGAAAACATAGGCAAAGGCAAAATATTCTGGATATAAGATAGTAAAGATCTGTATATGTTCAAAACAAATATTGTCTAAATAATATACATAAATATTGACACAAAAATGTTCATGTTTGCTAAAACACAATCTGAAAACTATCCACCGTTGCCCAGCAATGATTCAGCCTCTTGGACTGATTTATCCTTTATTTGGATATCCTCAGGTTTCCGCTGGAAAACCAGGAGTATTGCTTGAGCGTTGGCATCGGTTTCTCAAGCTGACACACATGCAGTATATAAACCAGCCATTTGTAATTCATGGTGAAATAAAGTCCCCGTTCTTTCCTGTGCTTTAGCTGCTGCCGTTTTCTTTACAGGGCTTCGTGTTTGTGTGGGTTTACTTTGCCTTCAGTCACTGTTTAGCTCATGGTTGAGGCTTGTAGGGAATTTGGAGTGGGATGCTGTTTGGAAGCTGTAAGCACATGACATGGACACATTGTGAAGGCTGACCGACACGTTATTGCTAAGTTGATTACGATCAGAACACAAGGAAGAAATTCAGCTTAACCTAAATGGCTAAAAAAAAAATGACACTTTTCGCAGCTTTTTTTCTGGGGCTACTATAACCTTCAGGTTTCTTAGCAATCATTAAATTGCCGTGTCAAGTGCCACCCTTCAGGGTTGGATCAGTAAGACTGGGACCCCAACGGGTGTTTCCCAAAAAACTAGGACATATATTCTGGCACCCTTCCCAGGGGCCGTCCCCACGACGCCGGATTGCAGCAAAACCGCAAAAAGTATTTCAGCAAACTACCCTTTCATCCCCACGAAGCCGGGGATTAGCCTCCATGAAACCGACCATGTCTGAAGCAAGGTACCAACGGGGATAGGTTTGAGTCGTCTAACGTCAGTGGTACTGTGCGGACAGCGAAGCCGCACAACTTGAGGATATGACGTCAATGTGACGAACACACACCGATTCCCAATACACCCTTCCTCAAGTTTTTTATGCTTTGTAGTCAAGCATTTTGTGAAGAAGAAGCTCAGCTTCATTAGTCAAAAGAAATGTTTGTCTTTTGCCACACAGTGAATCCTCAGCTATCCTCTTTTCTCTGTACTTCCTGCAACAGCGAGCCTTTACCTGCGCACGCAGGGCTCCACACTAACTTTTTTTACAAGGAGCACAGTGGCCCCTGACTTAAATTTTTAGGAGAAAATTTAGGGGCGCACAGTGAAATAATCTTACATAGCAAATATTTACATTTCCTGTCATTTAAACTGTATTATTGGTAAATACTTGATCAGTAAATTCAGAAATTACAATGTTTACAATTCACATTTTTTGTGTAGCAGTGCCCCAGTTTTTACCTGTGGAAACAGGGCTTTAGATTACTGAGAATGAACAATGTTACCTTTTGAACCAGACTTGGTTTTTGATTTAGATGTACTAAAATGCACTCGGTCCAGTTTTAAGAGTCCTTGCTGTTTTTTGTCAACAGTTGGACCACAGCCCACAGCTTCTCACTAAGAAACTTCCATCTTATAAATCCTAGTGAAGGGAAATGGGGGCAGATTGAAATCACTACCCTAATTGCCTCATTTTGTGTTATTGTGAATATTTGGGGAAATTACTAAGCATGACAATTACTAAACTCCTGTTTGATCTCATAGAGAGCTGTTTGGAAACGTGATGCTCCTCCACACTACACAGTGTAACTGAGAGCCATATGCAGATCAATTACCAAGACATTTGTCAACCTGACAGAACATGGCCGCTCACTCACTGTCAGCAGGCATCATCATCGAAGTCTGTCTTCTTCACTGAAGTACTGCTTCGACTCTCCAAGTGGTACAAAATGTCAACATTAAGGATCCACAGTGTGATCTGCTACTGCTTCCAGTTTAATTCTCATCATTATATCAATGTCCTTCCAATGAAGTGCAGATAGATTACTGACACGGGTAATGGTCGCAATGGGACGTAGTTTAACCAGCAACTGTTTTCATAAACCTTTTAGTATTTTTAACATTTGGCAGAGTGCCTAAAATTAAACGTATTTTTAATTGCACTAATGTGACTAACAAACCCATCTGTCTCGGATCATAAGACATTATGTCTACTAATCTCTGTCGAGGATACCCCAGACTGAATCTGGGGTTTTAACTTGGTTCTTATAGATTTCTCTCATGTTAAAGACCGCTTGTAGCCACACTTTATTCTCCTAATAAAGAAAAGGTTTATTCTCACATTGGTAGATTCCAGAGTAAAGGAAATACAAAATTGTTATGTAATGGGGCAAAGAAAAATGAACGCATTGTAACTCCTTAAATATTAAACCACCTTCAGCAGCTGGAACTTAATAATCACTGAACCAGACAACATGAAATAATATTTGCTTAGTTTCAAACAGAAATTGTGCTTCTGGGCTCAGGATAGGTAGAGAGAATTTCTCTGCTTAATAATCTACAGATAAGTGAAATAAACACAGATTAATGGTCACTGAATTTCAGTGAACGCCTAAACTTTTATAACAGTTCTTAGAAACTCACTTTAGCTTTACAGTTTACAGCTGTTACAGTTATTCACATTTCAAATATTTTAGACAAGTACTGCTTCAGACTTAAATAAAATCATTCAAAGTGGGAATTGGATAATTGAACACTTTCATTTAAAGGAAACAGCTGAAAGAAGACACTGCTTCAGAAATGTCATCATACTCCATGATGCTTTCACTGCCCATCCAGACAAGAGTTTCACAGTCCTGGTGCGCAAGTTCTCCTGTTTTAGAAGGTTGCACACTTGGCTGAAATGAACGGCTAATTAACAGGTCTGCAAAGATCTTGAGGAGCAGGTTCATTAGTCAGAATCAGGTGAGCTGGAATAGAAAAACATCTGAAACATGCAGGGTTGTGGTTTACACATATTTAAACACTATATTAGACATTATCCAAAACTGTCATTCCAGTTTACTGATGAAGACTATTTACTTTGGCTTTTAAATAATTTAATTTATTTTAAAGAAAAAAATTCCAACCGTTTTAACAAACTTGAACTCTGCAAGTTCTTGAAGGAAATTGTTAATGGGGTAAAAATGGAACTTCACTGTAGGAAAATGACTTGCCAACAAGCCATATGTGGCTTCTTCACATCAGTTCTGCTCATCTGGACTCCAAAACACTCCATTAATGTTGGATGGACTCCAGTCTTCTGCAGTTTCTGCAGAGAATAAATGATGGAAGAGAATCCTCTTTGTGGTTCTGATCGTCCTGATGACGCAGCTCCGGGTGTCCGAGCCACAACGAAGTGGAATCTAACATCTGTCTGGAGACTTGCAGAAGAAATAGAAATGTTCCTTTGGCTGTGTATATGCAGTCAGGATTTATTACTCTGTTTAACACTCATACACACAAACACACGCTGCAGTAATGGGTACTTAGTGGAGAAATGAAGAGGCAGGCCAGTCTGTGGTGGAAGATCAGGACCCAGATGGAGAGAGGAGGGATTGGTGCTCGGACACAGATATATTTGGTGGTTTATTTTGTGGTTAAACTAGGTCAGTGTTGCTAGCTGTAACTAAATCTGTGTCTGGATTATATATTCTCAAACTACAGCAAAATAGAAATGTTTCACTTCATGTAAGTGAAAGAAAAGTGCAGAAAATTAGCCATTCTTTTTTTTAAGTCCTACGCCCTGTTTATTTACCACCCTGCCCTTCTCATCAGAGCTGTGACTAGTAGTGACGTGATTATAGCAACTGTCCACAAATTGAAGCCTTACTGGTATTTAAAAGCTCCATGTTACTGATGGGTGCAGCTATCATGGGGGTTGTTTGGGGTAGCAGCCTGTTGCGCTAGCTTGCTGTGTATCTGTTCTTATGTGGCGTTTGGGATACATGGATTTTCTTTTTTTTCTTTTTTTTTTTTTTTTAAAGTCTTGTTCATTCTCCCTCTGGCCCTGCTCAGCTGCTCCAGCCATCTGTGCAATGGTAAACAGAGAACAGAGGGATGGACGGAAAGTGGGAGCAGTGGGGGGGAGGAAGGAAATCAAGGAGGAGAAAATGGTAAAGAGAAAGGAAGGATCAGTTGAGAATGAAAGAAGGCCTTTGGATGGATAAGATTTAGTCTAGAGGATGGCCAAAAGAGGGATAGAAAGATGACGGAAGTGTGTGTAGGAATTGTTTCCAAGGAGCCGGCAGCATAAAGATGATGTCTGTCCTCTTTTACAAATAGCTCGTAAGTTTAGGGCAGTGGAAACTAGGATGACTAGTGATGTCTGGATTTTAAAGTCGGACCAGTAAACAGCAGCCAACAGTGAGCTCGTTTTACGTCCTGCGTTTTTCTTCTTCTCCTCCTCCCTCTCCCTCTCTCTCTTTAAGCTTGCTCTTCTGTTCCCATGCTCCACAGGCCAAGCGTCTTCCTCTGGGCTGGCCTCTGCATTGCCTGAGTGTTTGTCTCCCCATTTGGCCTCCTTCACAGCCGGCTCCTCACTCTGTTTGTAAACTGCGACAGACCAGTTTCCTGCCACCCACCCACTTCCCCTATGTCCTTTACTCAAACTTCTATCTTTAAGTAGCTGGAAAACAAAATATAAACGACTATAAATCATTTTTATTTTAACTTTATGACTCGTATGCTTCCTATCCTAATTCTTATTTCTGTTTTCACTCTGTTAATGACAAGCTGTCTTCCTGTCTTTGGGGTTATTAGGTACACAGTACACGTCTTGACCCAGTATGTCAATGCATCCCAGTCATTTCCCCACCTAGTGCTACTTTTCTGTTTATAACCACATCAGCTTCATGGCAGAAAACAGGCCTTATTGACTTTTCTCATCCATTAAACAGTTGAGTGTTTTAACATTATTACAGGTGGCAGTTACATTTATGTGTGAAACCCCTTTGGACTGCCTTACACACACTAAAAAACTAGTCTTCCACACCAGTGACTGATTCAATTTTCATCAAGGGGGAAAAAAAAAAAATCCACAAACACAACCCAGAGCAGCTACTTGGGCCAAGTGTGTCACTGAGCTTTAAAGTGTCACAGAAGGGAGGGGAGCGTTTGCAATTTCAGTGCAGTTGGCATCGAGATTAATGTCGGCTATTTGTAGAATAAGTTGTTTCTGCAGAGAAGACGTTGCCCCTCTCCAGCCTCTGAGGCTTCATCAATGGCTCACACACTGATCAGAAAATGACTTGGTATTATTGATCCTAATATTGGATTCACAAAGCTGTGAAATAACTTGATCAGCTGTCACACCGCCATGTTTACTTGGACAGAAATATTGGGATTAAAAGCTTGAATGAAATAAAAATGCTTCATGTAAATATACCAACCAGAAGATTCTGATCCAGTCCTTTAGATAAAAACATAATCTCAGTCAAAATGAGTGGATTATTCTGATTGTTCTGATTGGTGTAAATGAAAACACATCTGTCTTTTTGCTTTGTAAATTATTTTATGGGACACCTTTATTCCTGCGTACGTTCAGTTTTCCTCCCGTCTCTTAAATCTATGTATCTGTATTTGGAAGTTAATGTTTTATCTGATTCCTAAGGCTACCAACATTCCTGGGCTGTCTGCTGTCAGTAGAGACTGAGAACAACTTTTCATGTCTGGTCTTGCTGTTGACTGACTGTTTCATTCTCTATATTTTCTGTCTGCCCCCCAGACTAACCCTCACTTCATCCGAGAAGCCTCCACAGCTGTTGTCAACCTGTAAGATTTAAGACTGCCAGAGACGGAACACCGCCATTCAAGGGGAGATGAAGCCGGATGGGGTTGCCACGGCAGCGCTGGAGCCGATGGAAACATTGGAATCCAATCCAGTAAATGAGGCAGCACCACCTGTGGAGCAGGAGCCCAACCAGCCCAACCAGGAGGAGATGCAGCAGCAACCTGTGGGCGAGGCGGGTCAAGGAGAGCCACAGCCGAACCAGGCCAAGGAAACCCCAGCTGCCAAGACCAGCAACAAGACTTCAGGAGACTCCAAAGCCAAGACTACCAACAAGGCCACGGCCAAGACAAAACCCACCACCACTAGCTCACCCAGGACCCCATCCGGTCCGCGGTCAAATACATCGCAGACCCGCGTCTCAAATGGCAAGCCTCAGACTAACGGCGTGGCTAAAAAGACTACCCCTGCTGCAGAAAAGAAGAGCACCCCGACCACAGCTCCCGCCAAAAAACCAGTGGGGACAGTTGGGGCCTCAGCCTCCAAGAGCACCGCTAAAGTGGGCGAGAAGAAAGCCACGGGTATGACCCCTGCCACAAACGGGGCGAAGGCAACACCTGGAGCACCAGCAGCCAAAAAGACCCCATCCATGACAGCTAATGGTGTCAAATCCAGCACGTCTGCAGCTGCTGCTAAAAAGCCCCCAGGTTGGTTTATTCTCACTTACACTAACTTTTAGGTTTTTGTCAACAATAAATATCATTCAGAAATCCAGCTGTTTGTAAGCTGTGTTCATTGTATTGTGAAAATATGCAGATAGTGGCTCACTGCATCAATTTAGCATGCGAGTTAGTCATGCCAGAGAGGCTGCGGCGAACTAGAACTGCCCCAGATCCTTGTAACACAATGAAAGAACTGCCTGACCTATATCTGTAAAATGTGTATTTCTACACTCCAGAAACAGAGAATAATGTTCTATATATATAATTTATTAACTGTTTCCCACACCCTTCTTTCACTTCCCCCTTCTTCTCTAGCCTCCAAGACTCCTTCTACAACTTCCACCAAGCCCAGCTCTGTTTCCGCACCCAAACCCGAGAAGCCGCCTGTTTCCAAGACAACCAGGTAGGGCTGACATTTACTTACAACTGAAGCCTCACCCTGTAGCGACAAGACCTGCCAATAACGTAACAATTTTTGCTATTTTAAATGCAATAAAGGCAAATTTGTAATAACAATCATGTAATAAGTTTATTACATGATTAGCTGGTTATTTCATTACTGGCTTAGCGTCTAAAAAGTCCTTTAAAATTTCAAACTGAAGCCGATAATGTAACAGTGCATGAATAGGACTGCATTTCTTGCAGTTTTTATGCAGTTAGCTCATCAAAAATAATACTGTAATGTCATAGTTGTCACATTCGTTCATCAGGGAGGCTTTCTATGCTTCATTATCTCTCCTTAATTATGCTTATACGAGCCAGTCTGTGGATTATTTGTTGTACAAAATCAATATTTAGAATATTGTTTATTTGCTTAGATATGTAAATATATTATTTCATGTTGGTGTTTGTTGGGTGTCATTTAAGTACATTTTTAAATCAGTCATTTAATTAACATTTAATTAAAACTTCTTTTAAACATGTTTTAAGGAAACTGTTAAAGCAGTTAGTTCCTTTATTTAAAACAGTATTTTTCTAACTACACTGGCAGTACAGTGGAACTTAACTCAGATATACAACATAAAACACTAATTTAGAAATGTTAAAGAAAAGAAACTAACCTACTGCATCAAAACAACAGAAAATCTTTTATTTTCAAGAAATACAATCCTATTTATGTATTATTGTATTATCGGCTGCACTTATTACATTTTAAAAGGATTTTATTAATGCATATTAACTTTGATAATAAGATTATTATGTTAATAATGTTAAATTATTATTACTGGAGCAAAATGTTGGGTCAAAAACGTTATTACAATATATATCATTTTATTTATTATATAAATGTGATAAAAATAAATGTATGAAATGGTCAAAATGATTACATTATTGTTTGTTATAACATTATCGGTTGCTACACACAACCTTGCTGTACATGTGCAAGTGTGTGTGTGCAGACGACACAGGCTGTTTATATCTGGGTTTTGTTCTCATACGTTCTCCTGCAAAGTCAACACAATTTTATGATAAATTCCAATTATTGGTTTGCAAATTTTCCCCGTAACGGTTGTGAATCCAAATAGATGACCTGATAAATGAGACGCTGAGCGATTGCAGCATAAAACTTCCTCAGTTGGTTTCAAAAGGCTTCACTTGGCTACAGGTTCAAAGAGACCGATGCCGTTAAAGAAAGAACACCCTGGAGGGAGTGAAGGACAATGATCCCCCACATAGAGGCTTGGCGAAGCCGGGCATAAATAGGCCAGCAAGCAGCCTTAGAGGAATGCCTCGCAGAGATTCATCAGAACAAGCATTATTCAGCGTTATTAATAAAACAAGCATTGGGAGGGTTTTAGAGAGGGATGGAGGTGCAGCAGGAACAAAACAACACTCTCAGCAGTTTTGCTTCTTTAGTGCCAAAGCTTGTTTCTGTGCAGCAGTAAGAGTTGTATTTTGTGTGTGTGTGTGTGAGATCAGATCAGCATGTGTCCCTCACCTGAGTCACACTGTGTACATGATGCTGGATCCTGAGGTGACTTGGCTGCACCCCAGCAGAGTCGGCTGAAGGAGGCCTTTGTCTGAAAGGATGATGATTGTGATCAGACTGAGCCTTTGGGAGTCCTTTCCTCTAGCTTATTTGTTTGGGAAAGAAGTGGGTTCTTTCTTCCTTACTGTTATGTCACCTTGCTGGTATGTGTTTACACATGTCCCTAAGTTAGAAAACAGATTGGATCACTTGGAGAGAAATTGTAAAACAACACTGGTTGTATACGCTCACATGAAAGTATTCCTGAGAAGATGCTCAAAGTTTGATATTTGGAAATAATAAATTTGAAACCATAATAAGTAGCATTGACACCCAGTGTTTCAAATCAGAACTGCGGTCGAAAGAGAAAAACACGGAGAGCGATCCTCGTTGTCATGTCTCACTTTTTTACTTTATTTTAATTCTCTGCTGCCACATTAAGAACTTAGGAAAAAAGTACTATACAAATAGATGATGATGATTATTATTATTTTTTTTTCTATTAAGCTTTCAATACAGACATAAAAACAACAAATCTGTTTTAACATGGTGCTTTTTTATTATTATTGTAAAGATCTAGGTCAGAATATGTCACAAAGAAAAAAACATTTTTAGCAATCAGTATAAAAAATGATGCAAATGGTGATCAGGGACAATTTACAGTTTACATTTTAAAACAAGATCAGAGGTGCAGCCCAGCTGAGGAAAAGCGTAAAGCATCATCTTTCCAGAATGATTTAGTCATTGTACCTCCTCCTGTGCGCTACACACAGTGGCCTGCCACCACGAGTGAGGTGTTACAGATCCCCTCCCCCCTCCACTCTCCTTGCACCACATGTAGCAGCTGGATTGTGGAGATTATGCTCAGATTACAGCTTTATACAATGGTTAATGTGCAAACATCTCATTAAAAAGAATTATACAAGGTCACGTTGGTAATCACCAGCAGAACACGTATTATACAACCTTTCTAAACTGTCCAGGTGGGTTCATTTCTAACTACAACTGGTGCCTTTTCTGTCTCCCATCTGTACCCTCTGTTTTTGGAAATAAAATGACCCGAAAAAGTAATAAACAAGTACATGTCAGTGAATGGTGATTCAGTGTAGCTGAAATAAACCCAACTATTTAAATGTAAAGTATCAGTTCAGTGTAAGAATATTTGCAGGTGTACAGATTCAGTTATTACTTCAAATGGTTACTGACGTGACTGTTTCATATTAATATTAAACAGTTGTAAATAATTCGAGTTACATCACTGCATGTAACTTTAACCCATTGTTGGTGAGCACTTCACTTCGTTAACCTGACACTGTAGATGGTTTGCAACACAAAACCATTTGAGAAACCTTGCCAAAACATGTTTTAAAAGAAAAAAAAAAGTTGGGCACTTCCAAAAATAACAACCAGTTGTTTGAATGATGTGCCACCGTTTTATCATGAGCAGTCTACAGCATAACTGATCAGATCATCAGAACGACTCATCAATTGGACTCTTTCCAAAGCTAGGTGGCAGCTGAAGAGGGAAAAACCTTTCAGTGTTTGTTCTTTTCTTTTCACTGTTGAAGTAACTAAAGCTTGAAGCTTTTAAACAGACCGCCCATTATTCATGGTTGCACCTAAAACCTGCCTTAGCTACCATTACACATAGCTTGACCCAACTAAATGGATTGCTCGTGATTCAGCCAAAATTCCATCTGCATTGCAGAGTAAATGCACCGTGCAACGTGCATCTTCAATAGACTGGGCGGCATGGCTCAGTGGGTAGAGTGGTAGCCCAAGGGTTGCCAGTTCATTCCCGGCCCAGAGAGCTCATGTCGAGGTGTGCCTGAGCAAGACACCGAACCCCAAATTGGTCCTGATGGGTCGTAGTTGAGCGCCTTGCATGGCAGCTTCCACCATCAGTGTGTGAATGTGTGTGATGTATGATGTAAAGCGCTTTGGATAAAAGAGCTATATACGTTTACCATTTAGACTGGATATAAAAGTCGAACTTTAAACCTTCTGTCTTTGCAAAAGGTAGAAGTAGAAATAGAAGTCTAATTTTTAGAAATTTAACTCATTTCTGAGTCAGATTCAAAATTGTTAAGTCGTGGTGGTTATATCTTTATTACAGTTAAAGTTGATTATATTTAAGAACATTTTGTTTGCTTTTTTTCCACCAAAAAGTCACCGTAACAGTAACCAAAAAAATAAAAAACTGCTCCCTAAGCAGTTTTTTATTTTTTTTTTTAGTTAATATAAGTTTAAATTTTTCAGAGGTTGTAATTGCCTCAAGATCAGATTATGAGTGTGTATCTAAGAGCTGCTAAGATTCACGACTTCTTGTTGTTAACGTTGCTTCATTTAGTAGATGCGTGACAGAGGGAGGATTTGGCTGCAGTATGTCAACATATGAGAAAGCTACTACTACTAACGATAGGCTCTGACAGCACTATATACCCTCGAAGGCAGACTGTGTAACATGTGTACATGCATGTTAGTGTTTGTATGTGTCATGTGCTTCGACAGGGACATAAATTTCAGCTTTAATCAGATTTTGCCCTTTTCTCCCCTCAGTCCGTCGTTAATTTAGGTCCGGTATCAGCCCAGTGAGATAGAGATGTGTGTCCCTTAGTCCTACTCTGAAGAGTTGGTTGATTTAATTCCAGCTAGAACAGGCTCCAGTTATCGGGCCAATAAAAGGACCGAGCAAATGCAGAGTGGCATCAATCTAATTTAATCTGACACAAATGTTTCTCCTCTTTATCCAGAGGTTTTCTTTGTTTCTTTTTTTAATGATCTAGTAAACTGGATCCAACCAATCATCTGTAGTGAGCCAATGAAGGTCAAGGTTCAAGATCTCCTGGTCAATAGGGGCCACTTACACATGTGGGGTCCTTAGGCTGCAGCCTATGTTAGCCTGTTCATTAATCCGCGGCAGAGTATATCCCCTTCATCTGCTAGATGCACTAGATTATAATTCCTCAACCTCTTTCTCTTCTTTGTTCATCTTAAAATGTAAAAGGACACTGAAAAAGAGGACCAGCTTTTTGTTCCCTTTTTTTTTTTTTGCATGTGGGTGTGTTCAGTTCTGCAGATGAGATCCTGAATCTGCACAGACTTCTCTCTTTAAATAAATTCAAGTCTGTTTTTTCTTTCTTAAATTGCTCAGGAACCAACAGCACACATTTATGAGGAAAATATCAAACATGTAGCTAAATCAAAATAACAAGGCCAGTCTTTCAGACTCGCCTAGATGTCAGCTGTCAGTGCAGCCTGCTGCCCACCTCTGGGACATCAACTACAGCTGCTCTAGGAAATGCAAATGGTAGCATTATATTCCTTCACAATCTTGGAAGAAAAGGTGAATAATCGTTTTCCAGCTGAGGGTATTACCTATTGTAAATGAAAACAAAAGAACACAAAAGTATAAAAAAATGTTTTGGTGCTCTGTGACTCCTACTTAGTTTCCAGGTCACTGATGCCCTCCAGTCAATTTAAAATGAGGTAGCTTGTCCGTCATTCTTACTACACCTGGCATTTCTAATAATTTTATACCAATATCTTTTTTTCTTCCAGCAGCCACAGCCAAGTAAAGAAGAATTATTCTGGAAATCTATTTTTCTTATAAGTTATTAATAAGACACAAAGATGCCTCTTAGCAGTCCAGCCTATACAACTGTCATCTGTGCAATAACAAAGTTTCTCTTATTCTTAGTTTTAAATAAGACAAGTGACTGCCACGTTTTATAAAATCTCTGAGTTCGTCTAATTTTCTCCAGATGTTAACTGCATCAGATCCCTAACCCAGTGACCGTGGATGGGTGGTCTGTTATCTCTTCACTACCAGAGGTTTCGCGCCTTTCACTCGGAGACAAGAAAACAACTGCATTTAATTTGTATTTTGGGAGATTTGCTTGAAGAAGAGTCCCTCCAAGTTTTGATGAAAGCTGCAAGTCTTCTCTTGGGACAGTAAATAACGGTGCAGTTGGCAGTGAACTGAGCCCACAGTGGAGTAAATGAATCTGCTCCCTATAAGTAGATATCTACAGTAATAAGTGTGTATTCTGTGTATAGAGACGGTTCGTTGTGCATGTGATGCCCGCTGTGGAGAAACACTGGCCAATTAGAATGCAGAGCGTGAGTTTAGTCTCCGGTATGATACTAGATATTACCTGGAGGTGAAAGGGGGAAGGGTGGCATACATGCTGGCTTGCTGGACATGTGGTACGTGTGCACGTGACGGTTTTCTGCTTTTTTTCTTCCTTCCCTTCCGTCTGTGGATGCAGGAAAAAGGATTGCGTTGGAATATGGAAGCTACACAGTTGAATAAGTCATGCCGTTCCTGCTGAGCTCCCATCACAGCTGCCAAAGAGCCAGCATGCGAAAGACACAAAGAGGTTGCAATCGTGAGCTGAGCATCAGAGAGCACCTCAGTGTGACACAAAAGGACTCATTTCCTTGTTTCAGAGGACAGGGGAAGGGTATTTGGTCCTTAATGTGCAAACATAGCCGCCCATGTTCCCACATTAGTCATGCTGTTTTCCTCTGATGGTCCCTTAGGGATGATAAATTTTTATTGAAGTGAATTGAATGCAGCTTTCTTGACCTAACAAATTACAGTTAGAAGTAATGGCCTCTTCACTGCTGAGTGCAGTAGGTAGGTAGGGCCCTCATTGTAATCCTGCATCAAGCAGACGACATGTTGCGCAGGCTGTAAATCTTCCCGTTTTACTCTGGGTGCGGCCGCTGACTCTGCTATGCAGTTTTCTACCAGCATAATTTTATTTGGCTGCAGCCGTAGAGCCAATTAACAAATGGATTTGGTAGGAGTGAGTTGGAGAGAGGGACAAACGTGTGTGTTTGTGGGCGTTTGGCTCATTCTGCAGACACAGCAAACATGATGTAGGTGTTTAGCAGACTTGTATTTTATGTTCTTTTTTCATTTATAATCCAAATTTAATCTCGAATGGCTTAAAGATGACTGTTACCAGCCATTTTACATGGAAGTACTTAGTCAAAGAAAACAAAAATCAGAATCCATTTAGTGATGAAAGCTCGGATCAGCCTCATTTAACTGGATCATAATTCTGCCTCCATATTTGTGCTGCGTAATTAATACAGCATCGTTTTTAATATTCTGCTTATCATAAAGAGGCGAACTCCTCCGTAATTGGTCGCCTCTGCTGCAGGGAAGATGTCTGCCTTCATGCTTGCTTTTGTCTTACTTACTCATTTGCTCTTTTTCATGGGTCTCATTATTCAAATTACAGCCTGCCTCTTCTTGTATTGCAACAAAGAAGCACCAGCAGGCGGCCATGTTTAAATGGTGATTGGAGACATCTGCAGCGAAGCTAAAGTGTTGTCGACGACCTTCGGGCGACCAAGGCAAACTCTTGAGTATGTCGCCGGGCGCCTGTAGCTAACAAACATCCCTCTGTTGAGTTTTCAGCTCCAGTGACTTTTCTATTCAAACATTAGCTTTAACCTCAATTTGTTGTGTTTCCCTCCACAAGGCCTGTGGTGAAATGTAGACGATGGACACAGTTTGTTTTTTAACACAAGCAGCCCTTTGAGTTAAATGTCGAGCCATTGTTTGTTTCTCTGTCATTCACCTGCCAGTGAGCTTAATTACAGCTTGAAGCATCGCTGCGTTCAGATCTGGACACTTTAGCAAAGCGGAGTTAAACTTCATAAACTCAGTTCTAGTCTCATTTTGGCTATCAGGCAGCAAACAAGTAGATGATTTTATGATCCAAACCTGTATAATCTCTTTCTTTCAGATCTGTTTAGTGGAATGAATATTAGTATTACTTAATGCAGTCAGATTCATTTTTTCTATGATATTCTTGCAAATACTGTTTCAATAAAGAAAGAAAATATCATTGAATAAATTGTGTTTCTACAGATATAAAGGATGGAGTCTTGAATATGGATGTCAATTCCCTTCTCTACATCTCCCTCTTGCCTTTTTCTTAGTCAGTGACCTGGTTAATTTCCATCGCTCGTTAAACTCCTCCTGCCTCCATGGATTATCTGTATTTCTTTTATCACAGATTACTGGGACTGCTCTTGTCGAATATCCCATTAGCATACTTCCTCTCTAATGCCGGCCTTTATCTTTCAATTCTTCGCATTCTCTTCTTGCTGTAATTCTTATCTTTTACTCTCTAATACAGAGGGCACTAATTCAGAACTTGTTTTAACTCAAAGCAGCATAACGCGGTACTGTGGCGACATGACTCTGTAGCTGAGAGGGAAAAAAAGTAAAAAATTCTTTAGTTAAAATGTCTAAATTCTTCTCAGGCACTGACAGGCAAACTGGGATGTTGTCTTTATGATGGAAGGAACAGGAAATATGAGTTTACAGATGTCAGGTTTATGTTATTAGAAACACACTGACGTGATCCAACAGTCTCCTTATCAGATCAGTTATGCAACTTAAAACATCTCAAATCTGATACTGAATGATGTGGATCAGCCTTAAAACCTTTTTTGAAACTCTAAAATGACCCCACCCGTGTTTTGCCACCCGTTGCTCTTTGACTTTAATCTCATTTCATCTTGCTGACTGTATTCCATTACACTTGCCAGGTTGTGAACAGCACCTGCCTCTTCATCGCCCTGATGCAATGTGCTTTTAACAAAGCCTGTGTCTCCAACTGAAGGGGGTATTTGGAGAAGTTGTTTCTGTTCTGTCAGTATTAAAAATTAACACAGCCTCAGCCATCTTTGTGCTCCTTCTACCTTCTTCCAGCTGCTTGTTCTCTTTCTGCCAGCACTAACTCAATTCTTTATTTAGAAACAGGCAGTTAGTACAGCGTGGACCCTGGAGATTGCACACCATAGCCTTGTCAGGACTGCTAGATGTAGGTTACTTCGCTCAGATGTGACATCCAAGGCAGCTTCTAGGCCAGGACCGCTGGAGCAGGCAGGCTAACGTGGAGTGGGGGGGTGTGCTGACAGAGATGAGGGGACAGGGGTAGACTTTGGGGGTTGGGATGCCTCTCTGGGCTCCGTGACTCACCTTCCATACTTCTTTGCTTCATCCCTGTGGGGAGTGTGTCATGGGGCTGAGGGCATTAGCTGGGCCTCAGCTTGTCGTTTAAATGGCTTCAGATGCTGATGAGCTGAAGATTGAATTGCTTATGACAGTTTTATCTTTAATACGAGAGCCATACAAATACAATAAAATGAGATCAAGTCAATGAATGCAAGAAAATGGAACAGCAAAATACCTAATAAAGTAGGTCAGTAGTAATAAAGTTTTCCCTCATAGTTTCAGAGCAAAAATGCAATGCATGGTCTCAAGTTTCATTCCAACTATCTATGCCTGTTTGGGGTACCTTTGTTTTGGGGCGTCCTCTGGCAATAGAAGTGACTCATGTTGACATCCCGGAGGCTGAGGCCCTCACAACTTCGGGTTGATCTTCACACAGCCGGGACGAAATGTGAGATGTTTATGTTTTGGAAACTGAAATGCTTAGTCAACTTGAATTAATCATCATGTGTTGTATTTACAAAGCAAATGACTGTCCCTTCAATGAAATAGGTATGTCATACTGAATGATTGTAAAGCAGCCTTGGTCTTCAGCAGACCTAAGAGAGATTTTGGATTTGTTCTTAACCACCTTCTCTGTCTTTCTAAAGGCCTTCATCCAGCACTACTCGTCCTGCTACTGGTTCATCTCACTCTGCCGGCTTAACCAAGAGCTCCACGGCCACATCTAAACCTGCCACTCCTAAAACTGCCTCCACTGCTGCCAAGCCTGCTACTCCCAAATCAAACTCCACTACTCCCTCTGGTGGCAAACCTCCAGTATCGCAGACATCGAGAACTACAACCCCTGTGAAAAAAGGTACAAGAACGATGCATGTAGGATGTGATGGATAGCGAAAGGTCAATAAAAGCATAGAGTAGGGGACAAAGCTCGTTCATATTTGGCTAGACTACAATATTGGTTGAGAGCAGAAAATGCCATTGTTTAGTTTTGGAGAGCTAATAGTAAAACTCTGTTTAATTGCTCCCTGTGCTGTTTTTTCCTAGATGTCTCCAAACCAGCCACTCCAGCAGCCAAAAAGCTTACAGACTCTCCTCTGACACGGCCTTCCTCTACAACAAAGTCTGCAGCAAAACCTGAGACCCCCAAGTCAGCTTCAAAATCTGATGTCACTACCAAAAAGCCTGCTGCAAGTAAAACTGCAGAAACAAAGACTCCAAACCGCTCCAAAACACAAGAGAGTAAGCCCACCCCCCATAAGACCCCTAACACCAAAACAGCTCCAACCAAGACATCCAGCCCCAAGAAGACTGTGGGAAGTAGCACCCCGACGCCAGTGAAGCGCGGCCCCAAAGCTGCAGCAGTGGCTGACCCTGCAAAGGAAATCGCTGCAGCTGTAGCTGCTGCGGCAGCCATTGCTACCACAGCTGCTGTCATTGCAGGACCAGAAGAGTCACAACCTCCAGCAGAAGTTGCCGTGGAGCTGTCTGCTGCAGACCAAACACACGAGCCTACACCAGAACCAGTCCCTGTAGCAGTGTTGGAGCCTGTGCAGGAGTCAACACTTGAACCGGTTCAGGAGCCCAAACTGGAACCAGTGCGGGAGCCAACGCCTGAACCAATCCGGGAGCCGACACCAGAACCAGTGCGGGGGCCAACGCCTGAACCAATCCGGGAGCCGACACCAGAACCAGTGCGGGAGCCAACGCCTGAACCAATCCGGGAGCCGACACCAGAACCAGTGTGGAAGTCAACTCCTGAACCAGTTCGGGAACTGACACCGGAACCAGTTTGGGAACCCACACCAGAACCTGTACGGGAACCATCTCCTGAGTTCCCAGCAGAACGCTCTTATCCATCAGCAGGTGTAGAACTAGGAGCTGCATTTGTCCATGAACCAACTTCTAGTGTACAAATATCAGCCGAGATGGACCCTTTTAAATTCCAAGTGTCTGACCAGTCGGTTTCGTCTCTGGGAACCACTGTCATGTCTCCCCCTTGCTCCCCGCCGGGTCCCGCTTCTCCCATCAGACAACCACAGAACGCCTCCTCACTGCTAGACATGGACGTCCAGTCTGATGCCTGGGACCAGAACCAGGCCCCCGCTACCCACAGCTCAGTTAATATGAACTTCCAAACAGAGGAGGAAAAGGAAAATAACAAAGGGTATGAACCGCAGGAGATGCCTGAGGATGAAGAGGAGGAGCAAGAGGATGAAGATAAGGAGAACTTGTTGATACCTACTTCCACAGTTCCAGAGGCCTTTTCTGCTCCTGCACAACCTCACTTTTTGGGTGCCTCGCCTCTGGGCGACTTCACCTCCGGAGAGCTGATATCCCCTCATGAAAAGGAGGTGGCAGTGGAGAAGGCTGATGAGGAGATCAATGAGGATATCGACGAAGAGGATGATGATGATGATGAAGAACAGAGGAGACTAGGCCAGCAGCTTTCATCCATGGCAACTGACATTAGCACGTCTCAGCCCTCTGACGAGTTCCAAGTCCGGTCTTCAGCGTTTGGTGGTTCAGCGGGTTGGCACGGTGACGACCTGCTGTCTGGGATGGACTCGGAGGACGTGAGCAGCTGCACGAGCAGCCGGCAGCCGGGGGTGTCAGACCTCAGCAGCACCCTCCACACCGCCATACTGGAGGGCACCCAGAGTTCAGACGCCTTGGTGGATTCCAGCCTTCGAGGCTCAGAGGGAGACGGTAATCTCATGGGCTCTCCCAATGTGGAAACCCTCGCCAATGAGGAAGAGGAGGATGAGAACGAAGAGGACGAGAGGGTGGATGATATCGACATGAGCTCAGAGAAAGCAGAGGAGCATCAAAAAGGGTTTCAGGAGGAGGAGGATGAAGATGTAGAGATGCACAGTGAAGGAGTGATGGAGGGCTTTGGGAACAATGAAGATGACTTGAACAAAGAGGAGTGTTTAGATAACTTTAGTCACTCTGGTCCTCCTCCTTGTGCCCCCACTGCTCCCTTCTGGGGTCAGACCAACCCCTTCGCCGACACCTGGGCTCAGCCATCCTCGCTGCTCTCCGTCTCTTCCCCTAGCCCCCTCTCTGACCACGGCGCCGCCGAATCTGAGACACCCACCCAGTCTCCTGCCCAGGCATATTTAGACAACAGCGCCCCTTCATTTGCTCCTTTGGAGCCCCAACACCATCATTCATCAGAGATGAAGGATTCGGCTCCTGAAGAGGTTCATGACCTGCTCATCGCCCCTGCTGTGGCCATGTCCCAGTCCAGCACCCTGAGCGGCACGGCGCTGGCCGCCCACAGCAGCAGCGAGACGAGCACGCCGGAGGAGCTCCAGGACTACGACAGCAGTTCTGGGGTGGAGTCTCGTTCTGATAAACAGCACACCCCTGTGCCCACTGCAGTCCAGCCTGACATGGAGCAAGACCTGGGTATTCACTTGGAGAAAGGTGATGGAGAGGAAGAGGAGGCTGAGACGCTGCCTGCTGATGAGGTTCTAGGAACTGGACCCCCAACTGCTCCAGCGTCTGCCCCTTCATCCTCCTCCACCTCAGGCGATGAGGCCAGTGACACAGAGGGTGAGATGCAAATCAACGACCCAGAGGCACCAGTGGAGATGGACGAGAGGGTTGGATTTGAAAGCCCCCCTCCTTCCTGCAGCCTACCAGCTCTGGAGGAGGATGAGGAGGCAGTGGACACGGCAGCCGGAGAGGGCGAAGAGGATGGAGGTGGAGCCACCCCTCAGTCAGCCAATTCTGTGGCATCTTATGGCTTCGACTGCACCACATCCAACTCCAACGCCCATTCCATGGCCGAGAGCTGCGGGAAAAGCCCAGGGATCTTCTCCCTGGAGAACGAGGAGCAGCTTCCAGAGGAGGCCAAGGACCCCTCCCTCATCAAGGAGCTGACTCTCCCATCGGCTGCCGCCGCCCAGGCCGAGGACCTGCTGGGCAGCCCTGTGGACCTGATGCCTTTGGGCCACGCAGAAGACAACTTTCCCAGTCTGGAGGACCACCACTACATGTTCGGAGGAAAGATGGCAGCAGAACATCTTGAGGAGGTCGACCCATTGGAGCCCAGCCAACACCTTGGGGTCCAGGAATCCGGAGACCCCGGCGACATCCAGCCACCCTACTACTCTACCATATGTGATAAGACTGATAGTTTTCTGGAAGGTAACGTATAAGTCCCTCCTATTATCCCTGGAATGCACCTTTTCCCTGTAACCCACCTCCTTTTCCCTGTTGTTTGTTTTCTCTCCAGTTGGGTTAGATGTCTTAGCAGGAAAAAAAATTAAAAAGGAGAGCAAAATTGTAGAAGATTTTTCAAAACAAATGAAGGACATGGAAAATATGACTGTAGCAATTTTTAAATCAAGCGTCCCTCTTTCTTACTGTTCCGGTCATGGTTCATTGTGTTTGGCTAAAACTCCATTACCTACAAAAGCCACTCGTTTTTCTAGCAAAATGTTCTTTTTAAGTAACACTGCATATTCTGTAGCTCCTGACGGGGTACTGACTGAATGGTCCAATGAGACTGAGCCTTTAAACGGAAAAGGAGAAAAAAAGAAAAAACACTGATGGAAGGAAATGGACTCATTGTGTATTTATCCTACTGTTTTTACCGAACAAATGTCAAATTTCTTTGTTTTGTTTTGTATTTGCTTATTTTTTTTTTTTTTACTTTTTTTGTTTGTTTTTGTTAAACCTGGTCCTCCCTGCCCTGTGTACACACTCTCCATGTTCGGCACCATAGCGATAGTCACATACTCTTTTTGAAAGTTTTTTTGTTCTTGTTGCAAGACTTTTAGCTATCCAATAAAAGCTAGATATTAACATGGCTGTTTTGCCTTTTACAGGTTTATTGAATTAGGTGTGGGAGGATTAGATTTAGGGCTGACCCAAATGCTTCGAAGCTTTGACCCTTGTCATGGAAATTGACTTTCAGATTAGTATATGTAATTCATATCGTTAGAAATCCTGAACAGCCAATAAAACATCATGATCTACATCATTTTAACTCTCAAAGATATTAAATCTAAGTGTGATTAATGCTGCAAGCACTGAACTAATTTTGCAAAATACTGAAAAAAATCCAGTATCTGGATATATATGGTCTGCAAAAACTCATAAATCTACAAGGAAGTTGTCACAAAAGCTTTGAAACCTCCATAGATGATATTTGGGACAGCCCTTAATTAGATTGCAGTTGGTGGTGTTTTTAATGTGTGCTTCGGGTTCTACGCTTTTTGCATAGGTCGTTAAGGTATAAAACGTGCAGTCACTTACAGTATATGTTTCAGGATTTCATTTTTAAGAGGCTAAACTTCAAGCCTCAGTTAGCTGATACTGTTCATGTTGCAGGAGAGATCCGCTAGTCTAATGTTTGGCGAGATTGCATAATCCTACATGGGTATCACAGCTGAGCTTTACACTCGGAAACTTTTACATAGCAGGCTTTTTGGTTGACTATTTCAACAGTATATTGCATGTTTAACTAACAAAAAGACTGTGTACTACCTGAAAGTTGAAACAGTTCTTCAGTAGACTGAATGGTTCACACTAGGTTACCTTTCAAAATTCCATTAAAACATCATTGTAAGGCATTTTGTTCCTGTTTCTTACTTTCCCAGTGGATCCAGCATGTTTGAATTTATTGTCCTCGTGTTCCAGTTATGTGTTTTGTATGTTTATGTTTCTAGTTGTATTTCCTCCGTGTCTCTTTTTTCTTCACCATGGGAATAACTGATAAACAGGAAGTGATGCAACATTGTACAATGGTGTTGCATCTAAAATGGAATTTTGGTCAAAACCAATAAAGTAATAATCCAAGTGGTTTCCCAGCGTACATCACACTCACGTTTTACCACTAATGTTGGAGTGATGTACAACCAATATGGAAATAAAAATGCACAAACTGAGCAGAGATGAACTTCTTGACAACACCTGACTTGTCAGATACACCACATTACACGGTTAGCAACAATGGGGGTCAGTCCCATGTGTTTAATTTAACCAGCTGCAGGTACCTCCAAGCCGTCAGTGATTGTGATTCAATTTATACAAATCTGCATTGGTCCAGTTTAATAACTGTTCGTGTAGGCCTGTTCTTAAAAATAATTAATTGTGGTGGTCAGTGCATTGTGGGATGCCCCCCAGCAGTGTAGGCCTATAGCAACATCACTAAAGGGGATGGTGAAACCATCCCTAATTAAGATTTATCAACCACAATTTTATGGCTAATCATGACCCCCAATGCCTAACCCAGGATATAGTGGAAAAAAAAATTTAAATCAAGTCTTTATGTGACCCTAATAATTTCCTTAATGTGTGCTTTATTACTGTGTGATTTATCAGAATTCTTATAGAGCAAGAAGCAAAAGGTATCCACTAAGGGGGCGGAAGACAAGTATCGGACGGGTGTTTTACCATAAGATGAAGCAAAGGGTCACAGAAACATATGTCACATACATTAGGTGTAAAGGGTCAAATCAAAGGTAGTAAAGGGTGTCCACCTCCCAAATCCAGTCTGGGGGCTGGTTTCATAAGAGAGAGACCTGATATCCAAAGGTTCTGCCTCCCATTCTGTTCTTAGAGACTTTAGAAGCCACACTTCAATCTGACCGGCTGCCATCCACACAGAAGAGAGACCATCATCTCTGCCAAGTTTGCAGGATTTCATCCAGATGTCAAAACTCAAGAAGTCCAAACATTTTCATGGTCCCTTCCTCTGACATGCCTGTTCCTGCTCAATGAAACCCTGACAGGGTCGCACTCACAACCTCTGTATCAAATTCTCACAAACATATTCATTTCTGTTTGTGAGGCTAAACAAGCTTCTGTTCAGGCTTTAGGACACATTTAATACCCAATTTACCTTTACTCTTAATGGCTTTGTGATTGCACAAAATTTTAATTTTACGTCTTAAAACCAAACAAATGATTTGTGACCTTTGCCAGTTTAATCCCTCGTGTTTGTCTCCTTTCTGTATGTTGCTGTACTGTTAACTGTACATATGACTGCTGTGTTGCATGTTGGTCGTGTTCAGTTTATATGATCAAAGCAGTTCTGCTGCTCTAGAGAGATGCTTCACACATGGTGCCCTTTGCTCTGATGTTTCTTTGTGAGGCTTGTGTTGCCCTTTTTTTTCTTTTTTGGAAACCCTTTTCTGTTTGCGTTACACCTCCCCGTCATATTATCTCCTCATTGGCCCCTGTTTGCTTCACCCGTTCTGTTTGCATGCATCTTCTATGGATGCTCCAAGTGATCCTAACTGTCTCACAGGAGACGAGAAGAGTGCCGAAGAGGATGAAGATCACAAGCTTCAAACACACTCGCGGGAAGACAACTGGAACCAGAACCACAGCACGTTTCCCATAGCAAACGGCCACTACTTGGCGTTAGTTCCGGGCAACAGGAGACCCATTGATCCGGCTTTGGCGGAACATTTTACAAAGGTTACACCACCTCCGCTGTTGACCAGTGCTGACGTTGGTGGAGAACAGTTGAGGAAGTTGGAGCAGCATCAAGAAAAGTTAAAAGAGATGCAGCACCGTCAGGAGCAGGAGAGGCAGTGGCTGGAGGAAGAGCGGCTCAGGTTGGAGCAGCAGAAGCAGCTGGAGAAGCAGCGCAGGGAGCTCCTCCAGCTACAGCTGCACCAGCAGCAGCAGGAACACCGCCACCGCAGGCAGGTCCTGCAGTGGCAGCTGGAGCTAGAGCACCAGTACCGCATGCAGCAGAAGCAAATCCAACAGCAGCAGCAGCTCAGGAGGAGCCCGACCGGCGTGATGCTGTCCCCGTCTTCCGGCCTCTGCACCATCTATGAAGCCATGGAAACCAGCGACGAGGAGGACGATGCCAACGGAGAGCAGAACGGGAATGCGCAGGATTTCCGGAAGCGGCTGCGCCCCATGCCGCCCCGGGACCTGGAATGGAACAGGAAGGTGGACATGGTCCAGCAACTCATCAACCAGACCTTGATTCTGTCTGGTGATGGAGGCTGCCCTCCCCTCCTCCTCCTCCCAGTGGGGACTGGGGGCACTCTTAGCCCCTTGGAGAGCAGCATGTGGCCCAACCTGCCTCCACAGTTCAGCCCTCCTGCTGCTACAGTCACCTCGGTCAGCAGCTACTCCCCAGACAGCAGGAGCAGCTCTCCAGCTGGAGACTGGACTGTAGTGGAGGTGGAGACCCAACACTGAAGAAAACATTTGGACTTTTTTTTTTAAATAATGCACCAAAACACTGATTAGTTCCCCAAATGACAATCTGTTATCAATATGCAATAAGTCTGCTGTAAATGTAACTTTACAGGGATACTAATGATAAAAATGACTCGCCACTAAAGAGTTTAAGATTCCTTTATGACGAATCCCCCGCAGACACCCTGTATAACTGATTACTCTAACCCAGACCTCTCATCACAGCATGTTTCTGTTTTAGCACTCCTCGACTGTCTTCCTCTGAAACGCACTGAAACTGCTTTAGAGACTCTTACTCGTGTTGGACCGTCTCCTTTGTATCACAAGAAACTGAGACCAAAGTGGTCGCCCTCATTAAGGAGGGATCATTAAGCTCTGACAAATTGCACTCATGTCCTTTATTTATTATGTGGGCTGATGTATCTCTTAAGGTAAGTTTCAGTGTTAGTGGATTCATTTATTTATGTTGTTTATCTCTTAAATCTTGGTGAAATGTTTGTGTCTTGGGGGGGGTAACTGTGTCAGGCCCACCCTCAGTCCTTCCAACTACAAGTCTGTGGTGAGTATTTTGTGTTACTGTGACTTACCCAGACAACCAGGTTTTTATAGACTTAATAGAACTGTCAGTCATGGAGGAGGAAGGGAATGAAGAGGAGAAGGACCTCCTTGTTCAGCTGTAAGGAAAGGCTTTGTGGGCGGTGGTGGTGGCGGGGGGGGGGTTCGTCTTCATTCTCGCATTCCGGGATTGTAGCCTCATTTCCTGGGTCGGCCTGTATTCAGGGAGTCTCCGAGGTTACAAATGAAGTCACGATGAGAGAGAAAGGCGGATGTTGAGATGAGACAATGGACCAGCCTGGATGGGCACGTGGACGGGGTTCGTCGGGTTGGGAGGGTGGAGGGAGGTAGAAGATGGTAGCTAAGTACAAGGCCTCAGCCCACACTTGATATATTACTTTATATAAATCTTATCATACTGAAATGAATTTTTATGTGTTTTCACCTGTTGTGTTACATTGATTTGTGCAATATTATCCCAAACTTTGGTATTTGTGCCAAGAATTATCAGGTTAGAACTTTATATATCTTATTTTACTGTCTATGTTGTAAATTAAAAGGGGGGGGGGGGGGGGGGGACTTCTTTTTTTCTTTGTGTCTGCATAAGGTAGATGACAGTGTGAAATCATGAAAATAAAGGGGCAGCACTGCCACCTGTTGGCTGCAGGAGTGAGACGTCACAAGATCTTTCCCCTTTAGACCTGTTTTCAATCATTATCAAATAAACACTATTACTTCAACCTCTGATTAGACAAATGCACTTTTATATGAGTTTGAACAATTATGGGAATTCAAAATTAATTATATAAAAAAAAATAACATTTGAGAACAGAGGCTAGTTTTCCTACAGTCTGCAGTGCCTCAAGCTCCTTTACACTTTATTCATATATTTGCTATGAAATTTGATATATTATGCTTAGTATGCAGTGAGACAAGTCATATTATTGGTTCTGTGTTTCTCAGTCTTTTTGTATGGCAGAAAGTTTGTGCTGGTGCTTCAGTGCTGCTTCAAGTATTAAATTAAATTGTTTGAAATCTAGAGGGTGTAATTGCGTATTAATGTTTATGGTAAACCTAAAGTAGCAGAATAAGGTCCACCTGTGTGCAGTACAAGTGTCACATGTAACACCACATACCCAAAACATGACAATATCATGAGGAGGTCAGGGACAAACTGTATTTGAACAAGTATTAAAGAACAATTTAGGGTTGGGTTGTATATCTTAAAAAAAAAAAAAAACTGAAAACCCTAGAAGGTACCATTAAATCCATAATCGCAAAACAAAGAGAAAATGGCGTGAC
>JBAFSZ010000023.1:6660495-6718487 GCA_036919955.1 Melanotaenia pygmaea | reverse complement strand
AGATAGCCTATAGAAAAACACCACAATAAAAAAGAAGCTGAACTCTTTCACATGGATATGCAAACACTTCAAACAGGTCTCATCCTTTTTTTAAAAAAAATAAATATACATAAATAACAATTTAAAATAATAATAATAATAATAATAATAATAATAATAATAATAATAATAATAATAATAATAATAATGAAAGATTTAAATAGTGTTGTTAAAAGACCCCCACCCCCAATTTTTAGTCCACAGTATAAAATTCAAAGCAGCATCTTAGTAAAATAATCAGTATCAACAGGTTGCAGCAGGAGGCGCTCGCTGCCGGGAAGAGGTTTTTACCATGTGGATCAAGCTAGAAGAGGAATAAGGACTCAGAACACCGGCAGACTGGAGGTTTCACAAGAAAAGATCATACACGACGATAAAGAAGGGCCATCATCATCATTATCATCGTCAGTTTAAATCGTAGCAAGTATTTGTTATAGAATATAAGCCACAATAAAAGTAAGAATGGTCTATTTCAAGTCTTTTTCCACATAAAACTAAATTATGATGCATGGCTTTGTGCTATAATCCTCCCCCTGTTAAAACAAAACAAATCTATTTTAGTATGCATGGCTTTGTGGTGGTCTTTCCCCCACTTTTTTGTTTCTCGATATTAAAACAGAGATGGGTTGTGATGCATGGCTAATTCTACGGTCTTTTACCTCCTTTTCCCCCCAGAGCAAAAACAAAACAAATGATGCATGACATTATTCTACAGTTTTTTTTTTCTTCCAGTTCACAAAACAAAGATGTAATTTAACGCATCATTCTATATCTTTTTATTCTTCTTTTTTCGGGGGTGAGGGGCAATCACTGGAGGCTTTCCAAATCTTCCAGTGTTCTCTCAGAAATGGATCAACTCAGTGTATAAATGCATTTATCAATACCTTTTCCTCGCTGGAGTGAATTAAATTTAATAAAATTAATTTTTCATAAAACTATGAGTTACTATGTGTAAAAGATTAAAAAAAAGAGGGGGTGGGGGTATTCTGCAGCTGTTTGTATGTGACTACATCTGAACCTAAATTATTTCATTGTCATTTTATGCTGAAGACCTAACCCGGAAGTGGCATTTGTCCTCTTTGCAGGACTTCACGTCCTCCCTCCCTGACAGCATCACTCACACACCGGCTCCCAGCTCACCGCACAGCCGAGCAGGACTGCACCGCCGCGGGGAAGATGGCCTCAGTTTTCTCCCCCAGCGGGCAGCGCAGACACTTATGGTGAAAAGCCCGGCGGGTTTCGGCTCCACCTTCCCCGAGAGTCCTGTCAAGCCAGAGGACGATGAGGGCAAAACCCCCTCAGCGGCGCTCCCATCACAGGACACCCCACTCTGCGTGATGCAAACCGCAGTCCAAGAGTTGACATCCAGCAGCCGGGAGGTGACGGTTCCTCTCCCCTCCGCTTCCCTGCTCCTCTGCGGTGTCTCCTGGTTGAAGGCTTTCATGATTTACCTGCGTGAAACTCGGAACATCCACATTCCCCGGGACTGTTTATTGTATTTTTTAACATTGTAGTTATACAAAGATTAAACGCAGGACTGTTTATATTCAACCTCTGGAGGAATTTAGCTGGATTTTCCACAATGATCCGACGGCTATAACTGGAGCTAGAAGTCATCTAAAAGCTGGTGGACATGATGGCCAACCACAACGAGCTACAAGTGAGTTTCTCAACTTTCCCATCCCTGTCCGCTATACTGTATGTTGAGAAGGTGTAACAGAAACACACATGTAAACTTAACCTCTTTTTCAAACACGGTATTACATATTTGAATATTTTATAGATTTTTTTTATAGCCCAATAAGCCTCTCAGAGAATCAATCACGAAAGCTCAAACCAGTACAGTCATCTTAATTAACATAATCTGACCAACATACACTGAAAACATCCTTAAATGGGGAAACGTCATTATAAAGATGCTGAGCTTTCAGTGTTCTGTCAGTTTAGCATACATTGTCAGATCAGCATACGCATAGTGCAAACTAAATGCAGCTAACCCTAACCCCAACCTTAACCCTAACCCTAACCTTAGTCCGCATGCGCATTAACGTAATGTATGCTACTCTGATGCGTATGCTAAACTGACAGAACATTCAGTATTTCATGTTCTCCTCGTTGCTGCTGCAAACAGAACCGCATTTGACGGATTAAAAATAACCACATTCGCTATTGTCACTACAGTCTGGCTACAAATTAGTTTTGCCAAATTTAATCACGCTGTTTCCCATCCGAGCCACAGTATTTGCTCTCAGGTGGAGTAAGGGGGTGGTGGTCACGAGGAGCGTTGTGGTGTCAGAGCCTCTCTGGTGTCAGATGGCAGGATGGAGAGGAGGAAGAAATGTTAAAAATTAAAGGAGGAGTAAGGGCTGAGCCAGAAGCCAGGGCAGCTTTTCTGTGGATGGGAAACCCATGTTACAAGGCTACACTCCTGCAAAGTGCAAGCTCACTTTCTTATTATAAATAGAAAATTCTGAGACTTGAACCACACAAATAAAAAAGTTGTGATTTTTGTGCGATGGTGAATAATTACAACCACAAAGGATCCATATTTCCTGTTTCTTAGCTTAGTCACACTCCATCTGTTATACAACACGACTGAATCAATTGTTTTGAAGGACAACCTAATTCTTCGTTGACTCTGGTGTTTCTTGGAAAGCTGCAACGTCTATGTGGGTGTGAGGATCAGTACTAACAGCTGATGTGGGCTTTGGTGAGCCGTGAAGTCCTGTACTGTTCCAACTATTGTTCATAGAGGCAGGAAAAGTTGTAGTTTCAACGTAGAAAAGAGATTTATGAAATGATAAGCATTTGAGATGTTTAGATCAAAATACTAGAAATATACAGTAATACAGCGCCTCCCTTTAAGACCATAAAATTATAGCTCTTTTCACTGCAGCTTGTTTTAGGACGTGCATTGAGCAACACATCTCTAATATCCATCCTTGTACCACAGTTTTAATCTATCAAGCAAATGGGGAAAAATGACACATCAAACTGTGTTTGCCCGTTTTTCTCTTAAACTTAAGCTCTGTTTCTACCAGCAGGTTGTTATAGAGCGGGCTGGTACCCTTTTTTTTATTTTGCGTTTCCACAGGCAAAAATGTGACGGGTTCCAGAATATCTGATCCGATCTGCCCTACTTTTTTCTTTGGTTTTCAAGCATGCCCCTTTTGGAAATGCTGCATTGGAATATCTATTCAACTTTTAAAATCTAAAGCAACTTATTAGCACCTACTTTTTGTCTCAACAGACTCCGCTACGAAGTGCGTTCATGCGCACAGCAGATGTCTGACAACAGAGTAGCCTGTCGTTGCTGTGCTTCTGGAGGTGGCAATGCCGGCTCAGTTAACAAATTTTGACATTGTCCGCGTGAAACAAAAAAATTCTCAGCATTTTGAAATCCTTGGCTCACCCCATTTAATGTGACTTCCTAAACCCCGAAGTAACCGTCGCTCTGCTCGACAATGAGCGAGGTCGACCACCACTTCATGAACAAAGCCGATTTAATGGCAGATAAAACCAGGCCAAACCCAGATTAAACCAAAGTTTGTATTTATAATCACGATCATGCATTCAACAAAAAAAAATGAAACCAAACTTCAAATTTCTAGCAGGAAAAGATTAAAGATCGCTGATGGAAAAAACAACAAAAACCAACATCAACCAAAATACTAATAAAGCCTTATTAGCTCATTTATTTTCAAAGTTGGGTGAGATGTTGATGTTCTTATAAGAATTTGCTGTTAATAGCAAAGTGAAAAGCAAGAAGAAAGACTTAGAGCTCCATATTCCTGAAGTAAAGTGAAAGCAGCATGATTTAAAGTTGAAGTGGAGTTGAGATGAATATGAAAACACTGAATATTTTTCCTCTAAAGCTCAGTGAATGATATATTTTCAAATCTTGGGGGTTCCAGACAAAATGCCAAGACTGAGCCTTATCAAAGCTTTTGATAGCATACTGACTTCATGAATGCTCCCAAACAGAAAAAATGGGTATTTTTTCATGTATGTTCCTTTTAAGTGGCATATTGTGTTTACTTCAAATGATGCTGCCAGTTTCGATTTCCCTGTATTTCCGCTATGTCAGCATTTTTCATCAGCGGAGTTTAATCAGTGTTTTAGTGGCTGTAAGGCTTGAAAAAACACCCGTCTTCTTAAAGTAGAAGTAGTAATACTGCCAAAGAGTATTTGTTTTTTCATGAGTCTTTATTCATGAAGACAAAAAGACATATAGCTTTTTAAAAAGTGAGGAGAGGAAGCCTTAAACCGCAGCCTGTAGTGAAGGGTGGTGCATTTAAAGTGGAAGTGCAGCAGTTTGGTGTCACACTTATCTACTGTATGAACTCAAATGAGCAACATGTGCCATCTTTCATCAATTTCTGATCTGTTTTGAAAGCAGCGTCCCACTTTATGCACAGTTTTCTTTACAGATTTGAAGGAGAAAAAATGTTCTCACCAGGGTTACAGACAACAAAATGTTCCACTTTCAAGCCGGCTGGTATGCTGTCCATCCTTGTGCTGCACTTAAAAGACTGTGAGTCATTTGCAGCACAGGTAGCTGTAAAATTCTCCCACCCTGCTGCGCTGGTGATCGTTTTAAACTTTCCCAGCCACCTGACTGAATCAGGTTGAGCAGTTTCTGTCCGGAGGGATGAATTCAGCAACAATGACGGGAGCTCGATCATCATCCCTGCAGGTTTGCAGAGAGGCAGCGGCAGTGAGCGACAGTTGATTGGGATCAAAGGGCCACGCTGGTAATGATGATAAGCTGAACCTGTCAGTGTACTTCAGCACATCCGTATGATTACTATACTGACTTTATCATGCTTTTTTTCTTTTTATTACCTCCTCAATAAGTCATCAACACTGTAATGAGGTCCAGTCTCATCTTACTGAAGGCCTTGTTAAGTAAAATAAATAAAATGACCTCATTTACATCTGTTAAAAACCCATTATCTCTGGATGTATAAATCCAAACTGTCAGTTTAACATGTAGCTGGACGTCTGTTGCTTTCCTGCCAACTCTGTCTTCTTGGCACTCCTGAATTCATCGATTTACAGCTTGTTTATCTATTTGCCAACCTCCCCTTCTGATGGCTGGAAGGAATGCAAATCAAGCTTTCTGCTGAGGATGTGGCCTCTGTGCTGATTCGATAACATAATGCACACTTTGAGAAAGCCATACTCTCTCATGAATTCTTTATTTCTGCCGGTTTCCTGGAGTCATTATCCGTAAGAGGCACGTCAGAGGAGTTGCTGCTGCTCCTCTCAGTGTTGAAGAGCAGAGGCTCCAAATGACTTTTTTATTGATCCCTCAAAGAGAGTGCAGACAGCCCCCGGCGTGTTGATGGTCTCACATGTGTTTTAATACACAGTGATGTGTTTGCATCACACCCACAACATTGCGTGTCTCCAGTGACCATTGCTATGGATAATAGGATTAGGAGACTGTGGACTTCTCTCTGTCTTTGACCTCCCAGGAGGGAAGTATTAATGCCCTCAGTCACCCACACAGGGTCATGCTCATATATACCACCCAGCGCCTCCTGCCTGAATCCAGGATTACTCTGTGTATGCACAAATCTGTCTGTCTCACAGACACCCCAGGAGACAAGCTTATGACTGCTGCATTACAACTTCAGTGCAGTTATGAGACATCTTTGTGGTGTTCTTCTGCTAAACAGATGGGTGCGTCTGACCCTGAGCTTGCTTGTTAGGTCCACATTGATTCCATGGAGGAATGCTGATATCGGAAAAGGAAGTCTAAAAAATCTCCACAGCTCCCAGTATTTCAGCTCGATGGTTTCATTCAGCACATCCCTTTCCACTCAGCTGACCAGCCCAAACACCAGCTGCTGCACCCAGCAGCCTCTCAGAGGATTACTTATCACCGACGCCGAGCCAAAAAAAGGAGACTGGTGAACCATAAATACTCACTAGCTGCTGGTTATGCTGGTTACTTGTGTTTAGTTATATTACGCTCTTGTTTCCAAGTTTAAAGGGATGAGACACTGGACCATTTATGAATGTGTTGCTAAGGAAAGAAAAGTCTTCTGCTCTATCTGTAACTGAAAAATCTGTCATGATCACTTGTAAAAAGAAACTCAATAGAAAAAGGAGACATTTAGGAGTAATTTGTTCGCCTGTGAAATCAGCATTGACGCTGTTTTGTAATGTCAGAGGGCACCAATGCTCACCGTTGGCTGGGAAATAGCTTACAGTGTGGTTTTTGGCCTGTGGTTGACACTAAAAGGGAAATAAAGGAAGAACAAAAATGAGGCTGTAAAATGAAAAAAAACTGTTCTGATTTAGAGCCTTTAGTAATAAACTAATAAATCACGAGAAAATATATACTGAAAACCATTTTGCAAGGATTATAAAGTGCCTGTCCTGGAAAATTAAATAGTGTTGTAAAGCTGCATAAGCCAACATTTAAATTAGGTCTTTTATGTTATAAGTAAAACTGCATTTTACATGGATCGTTGTGATGCAGCCCTAAATATTTTGTTGCCAGTATTGCCCTTAGGGAGTTAAAATGACTTATTTTTGTTGGTTTCAACACCTTACTGTAAACTAATAGGTTGTTTTATTAGATCCACCTCGATACAACCAGGTTTGACCCCTTTTTCCTTTAGAACTGTCTTCAATCTTGTTTCATAGATTCAACAAGGTGTTGGAAACCTTCCTCAGAGGTTTTGCTCCAGATTGACATGACAGCGTCACACAGTCGCTGCAGAGTTGTTGCTGCGTCCATGATGAGAATCCACCACATCCCAAAGCTGCTCTACTGGATTGCTATCTTGTGTCTGTGGAGGCCGTTGAAGTCCAGTGAAATCATTCAAGAAAGCAGTTTAGAATTATTGAAGCTTCGTCACCTGACGCATTATCCTGTTTAGATGATGCTTAGTTGGTGCTGAGGGGCCCAAAATATCCCCCACACCAAAACACCTCCAGCAGCCTGAACCATTCCTCCAAGGCAGGAGGCTTTCATGTTGTTTCCACCAAATGCTGACCCTACCCCAACGAATGTTGCAGCTGAAATGTAGACTCACCAAACCAGGAATTGTTTTTTTCAGCCTCCATTTTCCAATTTTTCCAATTTTCCAAAATTTTGTAGCCTCAGTTTCCTGTTCTTAGCTGACAGGAAGCACCGGGGGTGGTCTGCTTGAAGGTTGGACGTGTTGTGTGTTCAGAGATGCTATTCTGCATATCTTGGTTGAAACCAGTGGTTATTAGACCTCCTTTCCACTCTGGCCATTCTCCTCTGTCCTCTGGTCCAGACAACTGCTGCTTACTGGATATTTTCTCTTCTTCAGGTCATTCTTTGCAAACTAGAAATGGCTGTGTGTGAAAATCCCAGTAGATCAGCTCTTTCTAAAATACTCAGACCAACAACCATGTCACGTTTAAAGTCACTTAAATCCTCTTTCTTCCTCATTCTGATGCTCAGTTTGAACTTCAGCAAGTCATCTTCACCATGTCTACATGACCAAATGTGCTGAGCTGCTGCCATATGATTGGTTGACAAGATATTAGTGTTAAGCAGTTGTACCTAATAAAGTGGCCCTTGGGTTAATAGTCATATTAATTCAGACCAGTGGAAATTGTTTTATTTTATACATATTTCGTAAACCTGTTTTAAAAGTAAAGGTGGAACACTTGAGCACAGGTGAAGGGAAACCAAACTTTTAAAATATTTAATTAAAAACAAAAGCATCACCAGATATAATATTGTGCTGAAATATTCTGCAGAGAATATTTCTTGTTCACTTTGTGCACAATTTTTCTACCAGTCTTATACATATATATGTGTGCTGACATTTAGAAAACTTTTCATTGCACATAGTTTTTTGATACAATAACTGTTTCAAAACTGATTCTAGCCAAGGCAACGCTGCCACTCTCTAACCCAGGGGTGCCCAAAGTCGGTCCACAAGGGCTGCTTTCCTGCAGATTTTCCAATGTTTCTTGCTTTAAAACACCTGACTCAAATGAAATAGATCCACCAGCCTATTTTTTGCACAATGTCTCATCAATTTGAGTCAGGTGGTTTTGGAGCAGGGACACATCAAAAACCTGCAGGATTGTGGCCCTTGAGGACCGGAGCTGGGCCCTTCTTCTGTTTGAGCCATTCATTGGCAGAATGTGCCCCCATGCTGCCTTTTGAGTTTTAGAGTGAATGTTCTGTTGTTTTTTTATATATATTTGATGTGTCTTTTTCTTTCATTTTTGCTGCTGGCTGTCTTGAACTGTTACTTCTTCTGTGGTGCATCCGTGACATGTGAAACGCATGTATGAAAAAGAAGATCATCCTGTTGAAAGGAGCCACTTCCTGCTCTGCTTTAGCTTTTAGACAGATTTTATTTATAATATTAATAATAAGAAGAACAATAATATATTTGTAGAATCAGTACAAGCTTTTCAGTTCTGGATGTAGCAAAGAAATCCCAAACCATCACACTTCCATCGCCATGCTTTCTCAGTAGTTATGAGGTGTTTTTTCTCCATGGCAGTTGTTTTTAGTCTGTGCTAAACATATCTACTGTAATTGTGACTGAAAAACTACTTTTTTTTTATCTCCAGAGCACATTATTGCAGACGGATGGTCTGGTCTTTGCCTGAATTAGAGATGGGATTTATGGCTCTTTGAAGGGAACCGGATCTTGAGAAGCCATTCAAAACACTGGTTCATTGTAATTTTTTCAAATTATTTTTTATGTTTTTAAAATTCAATAGCTAATTTTTATCGCAAAAATAATCACTGGTAAGAATTGTTTGGTAAGATTGGCATCAGAATAATTTAAATTTACACCCACCAACATGTACTCTGTTATTCTCAAATTTAGGTCCTAATTAATTTTGTCTTGTGTTTTCAATGTGATAATTGAATAAGGTGTCTCCATGTCCCCATGCTTTGACCTAGGATCACCATTTTGAATTTTCCTTCACCAAAAAACTTTGTGGCACAACAAAAACTAAGCGGATTACAATCAACTTCAATTCAAAATGATTTTACTCCATAATTTCTCCATATGGACGTTTTAGTGATGCAAAACTCACAATATAAAGAAATAAGAAATACTTAAAATATCTACCTATATAAAATCTACTATACAATATTTTAAAAATGTATATAGAAAAATATAAATAAAGAAAAAAACAATAAACCCGAGCGACATCAGTGCAAATTTTAGTAACTGTTTTGAATAGATTGTAGTCACATACATTTATATCAACAGCTGCAAAGTTACCTGCAGGTATTGTGATGAAATTAGTTGTTTTTTTTAACTTCTTTTAAAAATCTCCAGCAAACAAAGGAGACTCTAGTTATTTATAAGATATTTATGAGGTCCACCCTTGTATTCCACTACAGTTTTTTCAACAGGACATCAGCAGGGCTTTTTGATGTCCAAATGAGATGTAAATTAGTTTTTTAGGGAATAATCCCATGAGTAATGTTCACTTCCTTACCGCCCATGTAAAGTAATATCAGGCATTTTTTGGGAAGCTCATGAGACATACAGGCTCTGTGTGTTCATATGTAAATCACTCAATAGAACAACGGTTTTTCTGTAGAAATGTCAAAATAGTAAAAAACAAAGCTGATCTGGAGTGGATCCTCGGTTCCTCACAGACCTAATCTGTTGGTTTTCTTAGCTAGACTATTATTTTTCATTGATTGGTTTCTATGACCACAGTTGTTATAAATTGGACTAATGTGGCTCATGTAATGGATTTATTTTAATTGAATTATAATTAGACTATGATAACTTGTACTAAATTGGACTGTTTCTGTAAAAGTGCTGTATAAACAAAGCTGCATTAAACTGAACTGAATCCTCAGAGTTGGCTAAAAGGTGTCCTTTAATGTTCAGATAGGTTTGAATGCATCATAGATAACATTCCCTTAATAAAATGAAACCCCGGCTAGCAATGCATGAACTTTTGATTTTGATCTTCCAAGGAAATCTTTAGTGAACCTCACAGGGATTTCTTTGCTTGCAGAGTTAGCACTTGGTGTATAATAACTATAATGGCCCATGGTGATAAAACTGGAATTTGTTAAGTCTACACTATCAGAAGGCCAGAGAGCTTTTAAGGTCTCGACATGTTAAAGAGAGTGTGGGCTAGTTAAGCTAGCTTACTTTCCATGTGATATAGTCTTTTAAGTAGTTTCCATTGGACTGTACTGTTGAAGTGAAACTCATTACTTTTCGGAAACTTTCACACATTTTAAAGAAAATATTGAAAAAAAAATCTGTTAGAATTCCAACGTGCTAGCTCAAACCTAGCTTGGCTAGCTTACTGTTTGTTACATAAAAACCTAGTGTTGGGAGAAAAGTATGAAGATAATGTTGAACAGTTAGCTAATTACATAATGATAAAGCTACGTAAAAGATGTGATGAGACTCCACTGGGTGTTAGCTATCCTATAGCACGTTTTAGATTACTACATTCAGAATTCTGTTCATGGTGCCATATATGTTACTACAAAATGAAACACAAAGCAGCACATCTTCAGTGGTCAACGTGACTTAAAAAAGCAGCGTGACCCACGAACTGGAGATAGACAATGAGCAGAAGTTTATACAGAAGTCACGTCATTTTCCTTCAGCCTTTGCAATGTGACACATCCTCCCTACTGCTGTAGAAATAAAGTTAAAAATACAAAGCTATGGCGTAAGCATTTCCTTAGTGCTGAAAGGCTTAGGTCAGTAGCTTTGTACAAAATCTGTATTGAATTTGAGATCACCATGGATTTAAAATAAAAACTTAAATGAATTCCATAAAAACTAAGATTTTTTTTGTGGAAAAAAGTATAATTAAATTTATTGTATAATTTAGTATATTAATTTAAATACAGCAAACCTGCATAGACTCCTACCTTTATAACGTGCTGTAACTGTCTTACAGATGTCTTAATACATCTGTGTGCTTATTTTAGAAGCTAATAACTATCTTGAAGGTTGACACTTGCTGTTGTAGTAGAAACTGAAGCAGAGAAAACAGGAACCTTGACAGTGTGACCTGATTGTGGTTACATGAGGCATTGAGATGAGTTGTGTTGCCACCGTGCCAAGGTCATGTGATAGCCTGTTTGTTGGTCTACAGAAGTGGTGTTGGATTTAAGGGGCACACAGAGCTGAGGCTTCATGGGAAATGCAGCACACCTAGGCCATGATGTCGCTCTCAACAGTGGACTGTCTGTTCTGTCAGCCCAGGGGCCCTAAAAGAGAGACAGACAGATAAGAAAAACATCTATTATTACCTGCTGCACAGAGATGGTTGCAGTGTAGTCCTACATACCTACCTTCATGCTGTAACTGAAACTGCAGCTTTTGTTATTAATGTCTCAGAGGCTGAATTGCTGGAACAGGGGGATAATAAGGCACAAACAGCAGCCAGGTGCCATTGTTAGCTCTGCTTTCCCTCCTCCACCATTAACAATGGACGGGATATGATGAAAGTTGTAACTGGAGGAGTATAAATAGTAGTTAAAGAAAAGAATTCAGCATCTGCACAGGGAATTTCCGCATACAAGCAGAAAAGGAAAGTTGTGACGAGACATATAGGTGGTAGCTTTGTTACTGAGACAGAACTGTTGTTTAAAAATCACTGTCTCTTCTTCGTCTACTTCTGACCCACCAATCTAGATTACAAGCGATTGGTTTGATGTACCTTGAAGTGCATTGGGATATTGAATATTGAATAACTTTGCTTTCATTAACGTTATTTTGTTCTTTCTAAAACATGACCAAGGCTTGTATGGATACTATAATAAAAATAAATAATAAAAGTTTGCCCTCTGGTTGGATTAACAAGAACTGCATGTGAAGTGTAAAAACAGTGACCCAATAGGGTCAGGGTTGCATTGTATAAAGAATGTATTTTAGTCTTAACCATGATTGTTTTCTAACCCTGTGTGATTATTATTCATTTAATCCAACCAGGAAGTGACACATTTTTGTCAAAAGTTAATAAGCCTCTTTCACCAATATCTTCTCACAAATCTTAAATGTATAAAATCTGCAAAAAACACACAGTATTTTCTAAGCTGTTGTTCAGCTAATTTTATGCAATTCACTTACTGAATCATGATAAAGTATCATCAGCCTATTTTAATTAGAAACATCAAAAACAACGGTGTCTCTTTGGACTGCTGTGGCCTTGTTAATGGAGTCTTGTTTTTGTTAGAGGCTATTATACTGCAATAAAGATTACCTGAACTGTAAACACTTGTGCTGCTTGTGTGTTTCCTCTCTTTCTGTGAGTGCCATCATAATCAACAGCGAAGCAAAGAGGGATAATCATCTGCATAACAGAACAGACCTCATCCTCCTCAACCCTCCTGCCATAATCATTTTTTAATCTTCCTCATCCATTACCATCATCCTTGCACCATCATTCCATTACTATCCACTCCCCATGTCCAGCTCTAACCACCTCTTTGTGACTTGCTAGGATATGAAAGTAGTGTGTGGTGTCTACAGTAAAGTACGTGACGGAGGAGGACACAGATGCAAGAGGATAACATCTTAATAGCTGCAGATTTAAAAGCATGTGTTTGAGTTTCTGGTGAAATCTCTGGTGGACAAGCGTGCAGGATTTACACAACATCTGAGTTTGGATCGGTCCCAGAGATGGGGGATGTAGTAGTGAATCAAATCCTGTCGTAGATGTGGCTCATTCATCTTTTAGGCTGTCCACCTCCTGTGAGATTTCAATGCTGTAAGATGCTGAGTTCTGGAACGACCACAAAGGAACACATCACCAAGACTCGTTTTACAACTTCTTGTTACAACTACTCATACATGACGTAAACATGGCTTGCCTTGGATCTCTGCAAGATGTCATGTTGCTTTAAAGAGTAAATATTTCTATTAATATGAAGTTTAAATAACTGTGGGTCATCTAGTGTTCTCTAGAAATCCTTTCCTTATAACATTTTGTTCTTATTTTTGGTTTTTATTTCTCATCTTACATCTCAGCCTGTAATATCTTCCCATTCTTTACTGCGTAGCTCTTCATCTTAGATATCTTCGCCCTTTCCTTTAACCTGGACAGAAACCTCCTTTCCCTCTGTCAGAGTTTGGAAGCATACAGTCCTGCTTATGATTATTGAACCTACAGATAAAAGATAACTTCTGAGAAAAATGCTAATAAGGATATAATATAATCAGAATATTTAATTATAAAATGTAAAGTTAAGTAATAAAAAACAAAATGGTTTTTGTTTACTGTAACAGAGAACATAAACACCTATCAGCCTTCCCTATTAATATTTAAGGTGGACTTGCACACTTGCGCGGTGTCTGCATAAAGGCGAATTTATGCTCGCGTGGCGTCTGCGTGTGGTCGTTTACAGCGTAGCTGACACTGGTGAGTTTAGTCTGTTTACTGTTTTGGTGTCATCTTGCAGTTTCTCCTCCTAATCTGAAGGTGGCAGCAGGGGTGGTATCTCACCAGGTTGGAGTTCTTTTAATGGTTTACTTCAATTCACTAGATATTTTCTGTTTTTAAACAACAATGTCATCAAGTATGGTTCAGTGTCTTTATTAGCGTGTGGAAGAAAATAAAGAACATCAATCAGCCTCTCATCAACTTTATCCACTGATTACTGTTTTTAAAAATGGTGGTTACCACACAAATTCAGCGAGAAGATCTAGATATCCGGCGACATTTGGTCCCAAGCTGACCAATCACATGGGAGTAACTCTGTGTAACTGTCTGCATAGCAGGGGTGCACGTCAAGTCTGGAAGAGGTGCACGTCTAGCCTCTGCGGAGCTACCCCGAGCCTACGGAGATTATGCAGACGCTGCACCTACCCTAGCATATGCAGATGCAGCGCAACTATAAATCCAGCTTTACATGCCATTAAATGACAAAAAAAAGAGTATTTTTTGCACCAACAAAATGATTACCAAAGAGCTATGAGCTAAAAACTTGGCATCAATATGCACAGCGAGTCCTTAAATATACGAAGACACTAGACAAGTAAGTGTGAGGCTTAAACAAACTGGCTTCGGCTATATGCAACGCAACCCATCTGATATAGTGGGGATTGTGGTTCTGGAGCACTGCATGTCGGTTAGAAATTTGTTAGAAAATGTGACTATATCACATAACCGTAAAACATCACAGGCAGCTCGAGCTCACGAACTGCAGCTTGTGGACGTGCCTGCATTGACGACAGAACTTGGTTCTGATTGGTTGCTACTCTATTGTCTGATGGGACTTACTATACATGTAATGCTTCCAGTAATAAATCCTTTTCAGTGTTATTAATAGGCCACAAAATGACTTCAAACAGCTTTGTTATTTTATTTTGCAACTAGGCTAATCTTCACAAAACCTGGACAGGAAATCAATCCCGAAAGGATTGATTTTGAGGTTCTTTTAGTAGTTTATAAATGTCTTAATGGTCTTGGGCCTTCTTATTTATTTGACCAGCTTTTAAGTCATGAACCCTCGCGGGCCCTGAGGTCCTCTGGTACTGGCCTTTTAGTTGTTCCAAGGGTGAGGACCTAGACATACAGCGAGGCCTCTTTCCATTGTTACAGCCCTCGTCTGTGGAACAGTCTGCCGGAGGGCCTCAGGACTGCAGAGAACAATGATGTTGATGATGCTTGGTGTGTGTGTGCATGTGCGGGTGGCTGTGTGAAATATTTTGGTGAGTGTTTCTATCATTATGTATTTCCACTTTGTTTTGTTTTTAATATGCATAAACGTTTTAATCATGTAAAGCACTTTGTGTTATCTGTGGCATGAAAGGTGCTTTATGAATGAAGTTAGATTTGACTTGAATAATAATAATAAAATAATACCTTACATTTATAGCTGCCTTTCAGACCTTCAACACATACAAATAAACAATAAGAAGGAATAGAACTACAAAAAACATTGAGTGCAGTGTGCACATTTATTTCCAGCCCATCCAAATAAATGTTTTCACTTCTTTTGTTTGTTCTAAATTTCTATACCCTGCTAGTTATTGTCAGGCTGCTGGCTGGCAGCTGAGAAGGCAAAACATTAGGCATTTGAGGTTAAACATTTTCCAGATTCTTGACCTTCATGTTGCCCCTTAACAGCCAAAGATGCTTCTAATGGTTCAATACATGTTCATGTAATTAGCACCAAGAACAATGCGTCTGCACCCCGGAGCAACAAGGGCAAGGGAAAACGCAAATTCTCTATTTGCATGTTTCGTTTTTTGGATAACAGCACACAAAATTATTATTTATATTATTTGGTGTTTCATCAAAGTGATTCTCCAAAATCCCTTTGATGCGTTGTCATGTTTGGTGGAGCATCTGGCAGTTGATCCAAAGTCCTTCAAGCTAATGACGAGCAAAGATCAGCTGGGTTCAAGGTTGGAGGGATCTGAGACCAGAGGGGCCACAACCATGGGCCTGCCTTAGCAGGGGCTGATGTGGAGGCAGTGACCAGTCAGCTACTTGGAATGGTGTCCGTTGCAACCAGTGGTCCACATAGCAGCCTGACTGGGGGTCCCGACAGACTGAGGTCCCATACTGTGTCCTCGTCCTCAGCATCGCGTTGAAGACTTTAAAAGAAAGCCATTTGCAGACGCTCTGCCGCACTGGTTCATCCGGTTGATACCCAGATGTCAGCAGTGGGTCCCTGGCCCTGTCTTCCCAGTGCTACTGCTGGCAGGATCATCTTGGATGAGCGACAGTTTCCACCACTTGGTGACCTGTCCTGAAGCATCCCCTACTCAGCAGTGTCCTCTGTGATCCCTCCTCATCGGCAGACAACGCAGCTTCTCTTCTCCCTCCATTGGCCCTCATTACTGGGAAGTCAATGTCAGGTTTTTAAATGCCACCACAAACTGTTTACCCAGAGCCGCTGTGCCGGCTACTTTAGATAAGCTCCCCGAACTGCGGCACACTCTCCCAGACTCAGTAAAATGGGCCGTAGTTCATGTCAGGGCCAACAACCCCTCCCACCAACAGTCTGAACTGACCAAAAGTGATTATGAGGAACTTTATAACCTTTTAAAAGCAGTGGCAAGTCTATTTTTGTCAGTGGCCCGCTCTCCACTCTACACCATAAAAGATGGTGCTTTGCTCCAACACATCTACAAAACTTTGAATGTGGATTTAATTGACAATTTTAACCTTTTCTGGAACCTCCCTCTTTTCTTAGCTCTGACAGTTTGCACCCAAATCCTTTAGGGTCACAGGTACTGGCATCTAACTTACACTACACAATGCAAACAGCAGCACAGGACTGACTGTTCACATCACAAACTGTTCTTCCTCTGCACGGCCGCAGTCAGTACACAGCCCCAAAACTTCCCTTAAATCTCTGAACATGGCTCTTTTAAATGTGAGATCTCTTTTAAACAAAAACATTTTTCACTGATGATCCAATTTTATAAAAATACCTTAGATTTCATATTTTTAAATGAAACATGGCTGCGCACAGATGCTCCAATTACTATAAATGAAGCCACACCTTCCAGTTTGCTGTACCCATATGCAAGGAGGACTGGGAGAAGAGGAGATACAGCTTCAATAATCACATCAGGTCTTGGTTTTATAGGTATTGTTTTTAACAATTATTTATCTTTTCAATATAATGCTCTTGTTTTTTAGCAATCTTGTGCGTGACTGTTTACAGACCACTTGAACCCTATTCCTCTTTAACTTTGACTTTTAATGGAATGGTTATTTTAGGGTATTTTAATTTACATATTAACAATAAATCAGACGCTTCTGCCAGAGAATTTTTAAATGTCCTAAAGTAAATAAGTTTTGAACAGTATATTACAGAACCAACACTCACCGGAAGCGACGTTTGGACCTTTTAATCACCTATGGCCTTTCTATCTGTGTCTGTTCTGTGACTGATGTAGGTTTTTAAATCCATTCATGCATATTTTTTATCTTAAATTATTTTTTTCCAACAAATACTTTTAAAATGACTACTCAGATATGATGTCTTAACCATAAACTGGCTGCATATTTTACTCACCTTTTACAAAAATCTTACCTCCTTGTGATTTAATTGTTGATGATTTTAACAGTAAACTCAGGTCCACCCTGGATTCTGCTGCTCCTCAGAATCAAACGTATTTACACAAAACAAAAACCACCATGGCAAAATGAAGAAATAAGATTAAAAAGAAAATGTAGAACTGGAAGAAAATGGAAGAATATTAAACTAGCGATTCACAATGAAGAACTAGCCATATACAATAAAGCAATGAAACAGCCAACACAAACACATTTCTCCAAGATCATCGTGGTTAACCACAATGAACCTAAGACCTTTTTTAACATCATTCATTTAACCAGCCCTTTTAGAGATGCGACTGTGACTCTAACAAACATTAAATGCAGTGAATTTGCAGCCTATTTTATGAATAAAATTGATATTGTTAGATCTAGTTAACCCTTGCTCTGTCGATTTTAACAGCAATGTACCACTATCTGTATTTAAGAAAACGCTGGACAGTTTTGTCCTGGTTGATGCAGAGATAATAAGCTAAGTTATTTCCCAGACAAAAACTGCAACTTGTCTTTTAGATCCCACCCCCACAGCTTTCGTTTTTTTAGTTTGAACCTTTTTAGAGGGTGATTTACCCTCTTTAGACCTGTGTCTTTCCAGCTGCATGTAAAACTGCTGTGGTAAGACCCACAAAGAGAGAAAAATTGAGATGCCTCAGATTTTAACAGTTACAAATGTGAATCCAGTTTACCTTTTTTAAGCAAAATCTTAGAAAAACTTGTTCAGTAATCAACTGGATGATTTTATGAAAGACAGTAGTATCTTTGAGGTCCGCCAGTCCGGATTCAGGGCAAAACAGAGTACAGAGACAGCACTGGTCAAAGTCATAAATGACATCAGAACCGAACTGGATGAGAAAAATCAGTTCTTAAAGGAGACCTCACAACTTTTTTTTTTCACTTTTTATTCCTTTTTATCCCTTTACAGCAGCATATTGCTTTGAGCCATTGTGTCAGACGCTAGCAACTGGATATCAACATACTGGTCATCTTGAACGTGCACTGGGTAGAAAAGGTTGAGCTTAGCCAAATGACACAAGAAGTGGACTGAAAATCAGAGGTAACAGGTTTAATGGGAGTGATGGATCCTCCCCAGAACCCGGACCTCATCATTACTGAAGCAGCGTGGGATCATTTGGACCGAACAGAACAAAAGGCAGCCAACATCTAAAGAATTCACATTTAGAAAACTTTATTATTCCTTGAAAATCAAATAATTCCTGCAGGCAGCCTGTCCGTAGCAACAGAAATACAATATAGTAAAAGAGATTTAAAAAAAATATAAAAAAGAGCCCAATGCAACAGTTACCATCCACTATTGAGCACTGTCACATCAGCACAACCACCACCAGGGACAGGGATGCAAAATAATTCACAGATCACAGGAAGTCCACAGTTCACCATAAATTCACGGCACAAAATGAAAAAATATTCAGTTTATTTCTGTAATGATGCATTTAGCAGCCTTAGGAATTAGGTTATGTCTACACGGCACTGAAGCCGGTTCAGGTGTGAAAACGGTGGTGAAAACTAGAGAACGGCTTCAACATCCCCACAAAACCTCTGTGGTACATATTACCAGGCTGTGGGGGGCGCTACGATGATTAAAGAGAAACACTCCAGAGCTAGAACAAGACGTAGCGCATGCGCAGATAATGACATATCTGCTTGTTCCTGCTGATGATGGTACAGTAGCGCAGCACTGCGTTGTAAAAGCAGCGCATTTTGGTGCTAAAGCTGTACACAAGCCAGGACTGTCTGGAGCAGCACCACGACACAACCAAACCAAAACAAAAATTTAGAAAGACTGCAGCTTATTCCTGAACAGTTTAGCAAACTTTAGTGTTGATTTTCATGTTGTTGTGTTTTTTTCCCAGTGGCAGCTTTCTTTTTGGCCTTTGTCCATATGAGCCGGCTGCTCAGTGTGCAGCATATGTTGCAGAATGAGACCCAAAGTAAACCTGAAGCTCTTTAGTCCACAATGTGTTGATCATTTCATAATCTGAACCAGCTTTTGCAGACATCTCTTACTGAGTTTCCTTCTAGAAAAACATCTAGTAAACTGACACTAAAAATTAGATGATGCTTAAAGTAGTTTTGATGTAGAACCCATCAAGTGCCTCATACATTCTCTCTACTTGACTGAGAAGATATCTACCCCAAAAGTGTTATTTTCTCTTGTTTAATATTAATTTTCTTAAGATCATGTCCAAGCCCAAGAGAGCCAGATTAAGTCAGTTCTTTTTTCTTCAGGTTTTATGCTGTTTTACTCCTCAGGCTGCTGAACAGAGCCTGTTTGTTGCAGGAACACTCACAATGGACAAAGCTGGGAACACAAACACATAACCTTTTTACTGCGGCCTCTTGAGAAGATAGACTGTCACAAAGATGCCATTCATGCTGATCTGCTCCTCCCCAGCTGTGGAGCGGACACCACTGCAACACACCCTCAACACAAATGCAGACAGATGTGCGCTCAGGGACTCACAAGACCCTCTTTTTCGCTCAACATTAAGCACAGCTTCTCTCCTGTTTGCTGAGGCTCGTGCACGTGATGCCTCCATGTTGAGCTCGTATGCATAAAGCAGCGAAAGGAGATTTGGTAACAGCATTTCTCTGGAATATGAGGGATTTTAGGGATTAACCGGGCAGCAGACACACAGTCCAAGGTACACTGTGTAAGCTGCTAACTCATTAACACAGAGGCACATTTTTATGATGCATAAAACTCAATAATGTTGGGTTTTTGATTTACACCCTAAAGTGGGGGGAGGGGGGGGGGGGGGGGGGCTGCAAGGATTCAGTGTTTTCTTTGGTAACGTTTTAAGATTTGCAAAAGACATTTTCAAAAACAAATATCCAGCTCTAAGATTCCTGTCCCGTACTGCCCATAATGCTTAATAGCATTTTCTGTTGTTTCCAGTCTTTGTACCAATACCGGCTAACCAATTACTGGCTGGAGCCTTATATTTAGCAATCATGTGAGTCGTATCAACCCTCTCATCTCAGGCCAAACATAAATGTCAAATGGTAACTAAAGTGAGTTACTGAGCATTTTCAACTTGAACTAGTGCTGTTCTACAGGGAAACTGTCCCACATTAGTCAGCTCGGTGTTCTGAAGCCAACTCTGCAGACTGAACTTTGGTTTTATAGAAAAACAAAGATGCAATAATTAGAAATAAATAAATAAATGCAGGAATACACCATTAAATATAGAAATTAACACAATTTAACTATTCGGTATTTTTTTATTTTAAGATTTTATGTGTTTATTTCTACATCTGTTTTATTATTTAATTTTTAATAAGTGTAGAAATAATTAAATAATAATAAATAAGTAAATATAAATATGTTAATAAATCTGTAAATGAATAGATGCGAAAATATGAACATGGCAAAAATATGACAAAAGTTTTAATTTTCTTTATTTATTTGGAAAATATTTAATTTATTGTTAATTTCTATATATATTAGTAGTATTTTATTACCACACAGCAAAGAAATACAGATGATATATAAATAAATACTTTAATATATGGTGTGAACCTCAGGTATGTTAACATGTTGTGCAATCCAAGTTTCTGCAAATGTAGAGAATATAAATAAATAATGTGGATTAGGGCTGCAATGATTAGTCGAAGTTGTCGACAATAGTCGACAATAAAAATAGTCACAACGAATTTAGCCGTCGACTATTGTCGGCAAACAAACAAAACTACCGAGGTGAGACATCGTCTTCTAATCCTATCTCTGCTGCAAGTTGCACAATACACATGCGCAGAGAGCGGGAAAAAATACTGTGTCCGAATGTCCACCCTACTCCCTAACCCCTCGTTCACTACATAAGTCTGCACTATACAGCGCACTACATACATACACTCATTCTCGTGGCGATTCGGACACGAAGCTGCCTATTTTCTTCGTTGCCGCAAATCACGTGACTACCGCCGTCACCACGGCAACCACAACCCGCGTCAAGATGTCATTCCAAATCCAATCTAAAGTTGTGTGTAAATATTTTTATTTTTATTCCTTATGCTGTATTTTATTTTTTGTTTGTTTTCTTATAGGTCATTTCGCGCAGCTCGTTTTTTTCGCCTCCTTGCGCCATGTTGAGCGTCTGCTCGCAATGCATTGTTGTCTATATTAGCCTGTCTAGTGACCATCGATGCTCACTACTTTTCAAGATGCATTGTGGGTAACTTTTTTCTTTCTGGACATTCGGACACCCCTACAAAATGGCGTGACCCCTATATAGGGCCCTATGTAGGGAGTAGGGTGCACATTCGGACACTGCCACAGAGTGAGACATTCTTTTTTAATCTCTGCTGAGAGTTGCACATGCGCAGTGAAGTCCGCCAGGGGAAAGATATGGTGGCGAGGTAAGGAAGAAAACGGCGGCGGAGAACGTTAAAAGTCTGGATAACTTAAGGTTAAACTTACAAAATAAATTAAATACATGTGAGATTTCTAAAGCGGACCTAGTGTACCACGGAAGTATGTCTGCAGTGCTTGAACATTTAAAGAGGAGGCACGTCGGACTTAACAACCTTATGCAAAATTTCAAAGCTGAAAGTGAAATAAGATCCATTTATAATAATCGTGAGATACATAATCCGATTGGTTGACTAGTCGTTTTAATAGTCGGTGACTAATCGACCATCAGAATAGTCATTAGTTGCAGCCCTAATGTAGATAGTCATATATTTATGTGAAAATAAGTAAATATAGGCATGTTTGGTCCTCCATAGGCCAGACTCCCATCTACTGTTTTGACATAATGAGGACCAGCACTTGGTCCTGTTAATCCTCACATCACCCAGGTGATATTACGTTGCAGTGGTGTTTTATTCATTACCAGCCTGGAACGGTACATTAGAGCTGAGAGTTTGTGTGTGTGTGTGTGTGTTGTCTGAGCTATCCCTCCACCTCAGTGTATTATTAATATTTTTTATTTGGCGTCTAATACTTTGTTTTATGTGCTGGTCAGAAGTGTGTGTTTCCATAAAGAGGAAGATTAATTGTTTTTTTCCACCCCCTTCACCACCGCCACCAACAAACAAATCCCCACCATCCCCCTCTTAACCCAAATCTGTGAATGTGGCTGTGTGCAGGCATGATGATGTGAGGAGAATTTAAAGTTACTGTTTTCTCTCAAATTCAAAGTATTTCTCTACAAGCTTTGTTTTGGTCACTCACCCGGATGAAAAGCCCAGTTCCCAAAAATCTGACCTCTGAACTGCGCCGTCTGTTTTCCTCTCTGCTTCTCTGTCTGTGCCCATTTTTTCAGTGTGTTTGGATCACAGGATCACACATTGCGAAACTGCAAAGGAAAAAAAAAAAAATAAAGCTTATGTTACATCTTCATTATAATAAACATGTTTTTATCATCTCTATTTTCCATGAAATCCAAATCCAGCTTCCCAAAAACCTCACTCCGTGCAAAACCTGGCTTAGACCTTATTCATTAAATAATTAATGTTCATAATATGATCAGAACAATCAGGTTGAAAGTCTGCTCCCGAGTCCCATTATTGTTATAGCTGCATGGGACTCGTAGGTGTTGGTGAGTGAGTGAATGGAAGAGAAATAAAACATGTAGGACTCACCTCTGAGGTGTTTCAACGGTGCTTCTACTCTAAAGAAAAAAGACTTGATGTCTATTTTTGGATGCAACTTCACAAAGTTGAGCCTACAGACCATTAAAACTTAATTGCAGGGAGGGTTTTCGATCACGCTTCGTCAGGACTGTGGAGCCTCATCTCATCCACAAATGTGTGATACAGTAAACAGAATTTTGTTCTCGGCTCATCAATAAATTGGTCGATAAACTCCAAAACATCTGGAGCTAAATGTGATACCTGCAGGTGATCTGAGCATCTGTTTATAACTCATCCAGTTTTTTTCCTTTGCTTCGGAGTGCACGTGTGGGAGTCTGATGTTAATTCTAAAAAATTCAGGGTTTTCTATTTTGCAGAAGATATGATGGTATTTTTCAAAATACTGATATAGGGGCAACAGATATGTCAATATCAGATTTTTCCACAGTGTCTGAATTCGTCCTTCTCCACAGCACTTGTCTTGCTTTGACTTAGTGCATTGTGATGGCATTGTTTACCTCAATCCATGTTTTTTTTTTTTTTTTTTGTCGCAGGCAGTCTGTCTAGCTAACACAAGAAAACTTTGATTCAAATAAGGCCATCTGTTTTTTTTTTTTTTTTTTTTTATCTTTCTGCTTGGTGGCATGGTTCAGTCAGACCTCTGTTACAAAGAAAAACTCACAGAAACAAGTAGTGAGATGGTGCAGTCACCTGACTGGTGAGTCACAGTCTTGTCTAGCCTCCCTGTACACCAAACAGGTACAGAAGATGGCTTTATCAGATCATACTAATCACTCGCATCCTCTACGGGTGAATTTCAGCTGCTCTCCTCTGGACGGAGGATTTTTAGAAGGTACAGGACAAACAACAGCTTTGTTTCTGTCACTGAGCTCAATACAAAGTAGTGACTTCTGCACTTTATTTTAGTTTATTTATTCTTTTTTTTATCTCTATCATTGAGACTCTTAAATTCTATTTTCTTATCCTGGGTTTTATCCCAGAGTTTCTTTTTATTTTCCTATTGTTATTATATATTATATTGTGTTTTTTTTTATCTTTTTATTATATTTTTTTGCTTGTCCCTGCTATTATGGTGAATAATGGTGAAACACTAACAAATGTCTGTCAGGTTTAATTATATTTTTATTTTGGGACATTAGCAAAGAATCCTTGAATCTTCTGTAATAATCATCATAATAATAATGGATTAGATTTATATAGAGCTTTTCAAGGCACCCAAAGCGTTTTACATTGTATTCACCCCTCACTCATACCTGGTGATGGTAAGCTGCTTGTGTAGCCTCAGCTGCCCGGGCCAGACTGATGGAAACCATCAGCCAATCCGCGCCTACGGCCTCTCCGGCCATCACTGAACATTCATCCACATTCATACACCAGCGATGCCAACGCTGCCCAAGGACACAACGACAGATGACTGGGGGAGTGGGAATCAAACCGCCAACCTTGGATGACCAGCTCCAACACCTGAACCACTGCTGCCCCAAAAAGTTGTAGTTTACACACACCACACACACACACACGCACACATATATATATATATATATATATATATATATATATATACACAGTATATAATTAAATTTATATAAATACACACAGATAAAAACATGGTTAATAATATCTCGTGTTGTGTAGCTGGGAGGGACTGCTGCACCACTGCCATAAAAAGCACCTTTTTCATGACGGGTGTTTATTTTGGCACGACAGCAGGCCTCATGTGAGCGCTTCAAGGCAGGGGAGGGGCCTACAGCAGCACTGTTGCTCACTGAGAAGAGTAAAGGCGGATTTATACTTGTGCGATGTTTGCGTGCGGTTGGCTATGGCGTAGCTGACACTGGTGAGTTTGCTATCGCACTCGCGCAACCAGTGACGTACCAGTTTTGGTTAACCAGTCTGCCCATTCTCCTCTGACATCGACAAAACATTTTGGTCCCGACAACTGCTGCTCACTGGATGTTTTCTCTTTTTCAGGCCATTCTCTTTAAACCCTGGAGATGGTTGTGAGTGAAAATCCCAGAAGATTAGCAGTTTCTGAAATACTCAGACCAACAACCTATAAGCCACGTTTAATGCCACTTAAATCTTCTTTCGTCTTCATTCTGATTCTCAGTTTGAACTTCAGCAAGTCGTCTTCAGCATGTCTGCATGACTAAATATATGTATTTGCTGACATGTGATTGGCTGATTAAGTATGTATTAACAAGCAATTGAAACCTTAAACCTAATAAAAATGGCCTGTGAGTGTATATTGTGTTGGCACTTTAAAACATAAATTAAGAAATATTTTAGATTATTTACATTTGATCACCATGACTATTAAGAAGTTGAATACTTTCCTTGCTGGATTCAGTCTATTTATACAACCAAACAATGGCCATTAAGAGTATTTTCCTTAAGTAAGAACTTGTGTGTTGTTAGATTTCTGTCTTTTCCAGTCCAGACCTAACTATGTGAATGCCGTAAGGCTGTAACTTTAAGAGCTGTTTGTGTACAGTGATGTGATCTTAGTTCCTGGTACTGTGGTTAGCACTATTTTAGCTGTTGCACCTATTTCCAAGGCACAATGAGACAGACAGTTAGTGACTGCGGCATCACAGCAGTTTCTGGACATTTTTGGACATTTAAGTTTTTAATTGAAACCTTGTAGAGAAAACAAGGACATCTCAGTTGTTTCTGTAAAGGTGTTGGGGCAGTATGGATGCATGGGGGCTGCTATCTCTGCAGCCACCAGTCCACTTTACACAGCAAGCAAGAGCCACAGCTGCTTGGTAAGGAAGGATTTTATTACCTGTCTTCACAAATACAGGACACAGCGTTTTATATTTCATCCAGCTGGCAGCGAGAACAAGTGCAACTTGTGTTTTTGCATAAATTGGTTCAACTTCATGTTATTTCACTTCCTATTCCCCTACAGAAGAACAAAGAAGAACTGTTGGTGCCTTTTGCTTCCATATCTGTCATGCTGTGTATATTTTTCTGTCCTTTCTTTTTGTGGGAAGCACTTGGTGCCAGAGAGGGCCATCTGCTGCACAGCGAGGGCTCGCAGGGTCCGTAACCCTGCACTGCTGAGGGTCTGATTCATGACCTGTTTAACTGTAGGTAACGGGATGAGGACAGCAGTCAGACACGGACGAGGCCATCCATAGTTTTTCAAACTCATTGTACGGTCTGTGTCCAGTCGTTGCTGTCAGTGTGTGACCTTTTCTTGTGATTAGATTCTGAGCCGTCCATCTCTGCAGTTTGTCTCCAGTTTGAAGCATTATACTGAGAATTGGGCTGAAAAGCTGAGTTCATGTGTCATTTCTTTATTGATTGTAGTTATTTCTAGTGTGGTGGTCTGGTTTGCCCCTTGACTCCAGTTCTAAGGCTGGTTCAGCCTATTTTTCAGCTTATATCTGTCAGTGTGTTCTCATATTTGCCCAGATATCAACATGTACAAGTACAAGCTGTGACAGTCCATTTAAAACAACCACTATCTGTCTCAACAGCCCCTCTCGGCTTTGGAGCGCTAGTCGCAGGAAGCAGAGCGACTGTGATCTCTCTCACTTGCAAAACCACTCGAATGTGTGTGTGTGTGTGTGTGTGTGTGTTTGTACAAAGTGCATGACGCCTCAGTCTCTATCTGGCAAAGAGCAGAACAGGAAGCAGCGAGGTGGGGTGCAGTCTCTGCTGTTCTCTTTTCCTCTCCTCCACATCGTTCACTTTCTCCAGATTTAGCCCAGCGTTCGATTCCTGGTCGAAAAGACATCCTGGATTTTGAGGAGGCAGGAATAGCACTCTGGGTTTTCGATTGGTACTGTGTGTGTGTGTGTGAGAGTGTGTGTGTGTGTGTGGGGGACCAGAGTGGAGGCCAACTGATGGCCACTGAGGACACTTTAGAGGACCTACCAGGGGATCAGCCCATTGACTCCCCGCCACCCACCGAGCAGAGTGATGCAGAGTCTTCGGTAGGCAACCGGTGGCCGGAGCAGGCCGCAACGCTGCTGCCATCTCTGCGCTTTCTTTCCATCCAAAACTATGGCCGTCTTTTCTGTTCAGCTTCCTTGTTCACTTCCTGTAAATACATCTGCTCTCTGAACGCAAATCACTCCAGAGTTTTCATTCCTGTCTGCTGTGGTGATTTCACCCCGCTGTCTTACACTTCGCTCTAGAGCTTCTTTGTTGGAAAACACCGGGGATTTAGTGACATTGTGCTGAACAGGAGTGCGTCAGAGCAAAAACTTCCTGCTGTTCATGGTGTGCAACTGGCTCTGCTTTCTCTTCTGCTACAAATGGCTGCTGCTCATGCTGAGACTTCCCTAGCCTTCATCAAGAATGATGCGTGATGACACAATAACGTTTTTGTAGCTTCTTAGCCTTTTTCCACTACTAGTTTGGTTATATTGCTGCAGAGTTATGCTGTGATGTAACATTGCTTTAAAGCAGCTGTTAAAATCCTGCCAGCACTCAGACTTCACCATGTGGACTGGCTGGCTACTTGGCCTGGGCCTGACTTATGTAGTGCATTGTGTTGCAGATGGATTATGGCTTTAATGAGAACAGAGCTGTGGTCCCAGCCTGCATGTAGCTGGATGGACACAGAGACCTAAGAAGTGGTAATCAGATCTGCTAAGCTGGATGGCTGCACGAAGCAGTGAAAGGCCTCGAGCAGCCTGTCATTATACTCTCGAGGAGGGGAGGGGACAGTACTTAGTGTCCAAATATCTGATTGTGTGTGAGTGACAGAGAGAAAAAGATTCTCATGAGATCTACTGTCTTAAAATACATGAAATACGGCTGGTGCTAGGCTGGTGCTTGAAAATCATAATGAAATGAGAATATCTTTGCAACTACAAGGTCAGTTTGACAGCTTTTGGAGTCGTACTGAAGGGAACACGTAACATTTGTTAAGATGTGTAAGTATGATGTATGTGTTGCCTGAGCTGGTATGGTTGCAGTTGGTGTAACATTTTGAAAGTCTGATAAAAATCAGAATCATGACATGCTGCCTCCTGAGTGGTCTCTCACCTTTAAATTACCCTGTTTACAACAAGGAGTTGTCAGGAATGCGCCTTTAAGCCATTTTTTTGTGTTTCGGCAACCTCGGTCGCTACTAGGACTGTGGGGCCAGTGGCTGTGGGGCTTGCGTGAGCTGGGGCTATGTTTGAGGTGATGGCAGCTTTTGGCTCCTGGTGGAGAGGGCGAGGCCTGGCAGCTGGATAAGAATTATGCAAAATCATGACATCCCAGTGGTCTCTGTAAAGGACAACTGATAAAGTGGACTGGAACTAATCTAGAGAGGTTTTAGTACAGATAGATCAGGAAAGCTCCAAAATGGCCATTATGACACAGTTTGGCACCATCTATTCTCAAATGGCCCTTTCCCACTAGTACCCACTTAGCCCTAACTTAATTCAGCACACACCACCCCACCCCAGTTTTGATTGTTCCCATTACAATGAGGGCATTTGAGGCACATTTAGTGTGGGTGGGGTCGTCTTAGCAAGGCGACTAGAAAGTATTGTGAAGTCATTTGTTTCCGAGACACACAACAACAATGGAGGACGTCGAGCTCATGATTTATGTGTTGCTTAGTTTTGATTAAGTGTTGTTAATCACAGTCATGGCTTCAGGGTTTTAAAGATGGCGGGGTCGGGAGTGGTTGTCGTGACTCATCCCATGATGTCAAATTCTGGCCAATAGTGGCCTGCTATCGCAACGTGTCATGATTTTGGGTCCGGCTCCACAGTTATACCAGTTTCATTGTGGTTTTGTGCCAGATAATAATGGTTTACTCAGTTTCTGTTGCAGGCTATTGCCTCTTTCGTACTGTGCATGTTTATAGGTTTTTCTACCACTCTAGAATCTCTGAGGTTCACTAATGTAAGAAGTCGAGAACAAATCAGCTATGGTTTGAAGCTATTTTATAGTGGAAGATGACTGATCTTGCACTAATTAAGCTGGTTGACTCTAAATATCTGCTGATGTTTTGTTAATTTTAAGTACAAGTTCAGTTTGCCACTCTACAAATATTAAAAAGTGGAAATTGATACCAGATAATTTTACTGAATTTGCTACCCCAGTACAGTTAAAAACCATACTGCTATGATGCAAGTCAACTACAAATAAAGCTAACACATGGATGTGTTGCATTCACAGTGTATGAAACACTGAGTACAAATGGTGATGTGTTGATTGAGGAACCCCCAAATTCTGCTTAAGGCCCCAAAAAGGCTTGGGCCAGCCCTGGTACTTACTAATCTGGAGTGTTCATGGGCTGTTGTTTGGTCCAATTTAAACTAGGGATGTGGCGATACCAATACTATCATCGGAAATACTCCAAAAGTAAGGTGATTGTTATCAGTGAGTATTTCTGTTTTAACACCATCTCATACTATGGAAACGGAATAATAATTCTTTGTTTCCTGCCCAACTAAACCACACACAGACACAGGAAGTTACCTAATAAATACTAATTATGCCAAATTTCAAGATTAAATAACATCCCATCGGATAAGTCAGAAAAAAATTCCCCTCCCTCAACGTTGTCATGAAGGTAAACATGACCTATTAATCCTAAAATGGATTTTGTACCAGGCTTTAAACATGTGCTGTGAAGTTGGTCTTTTTACCCTGGGAGGCTATGGGGATTTGCTCATTTTTAGAGCCAGCCCCTAGTGGATGAGGGGTGAACTGCAATTTTTTGCACTTCCGCATATGCTCCACATTTTACAGGCGGAGGTTGCTGCTTGGTTGTAACATTCTGATGTTGTCCAAACCAAAGAAATGTATGTCATTTATTAAAATTTCCCACCCAATCAAACTGAGTTCCCCACACTATCCTGTGCAAATGCACCCTCATTCAGCATAGCAATGTTATGGTTTTCCAAAGGTTGTGCATTTTATTTCTTTATCTTATTTATTTATTTAATTATACATTTTAATTTGATAATGAATAAATGATAAACAAGAAAAAATCCAGACACAATTTTCAACTACTTGATGTTGTGATATAAAGGCTCTGTGGTCTTCAGCAAGCTGTGTGGGTGATCAGAAGTTTTTAGATCCCAGATACTGCTGGAGACATATCGACCTCTAAGCAGAGCACGGTTAGTTTCCTACCATGAAGATGAATTTCATGCACCCAGATACTGATAGTTTCATGCTAGGGGTGTAAATCACAACTTTGATCACAAATCAGTCAAATCAGTGGATTGTCAGTGAATTCTGCCACGATAGAGATTTTATTTGATTCTAAATCTAGTTGAAGTTTTATTCAAATAAATGCTGAATTTTTTTCAGTTTGATAATATGTGTGTATTTTTGGACCCAACATGTAAATAAAGTAAGTTAAAGTAAGTATGAGTACATACTGAAACTCGTTTGTTTTTGTCAGGTGGCTGAACCTATAAGAAATTATGACTGAAAAGCAACTTTTTTTAGATTCTTACAAAATCCTTATTTAGATATGCTGATACCTGACAAAGTCAGCAATCAGCAAACTTTAAAAGACAACATCTGTGCAGTGACTTTGTATTTATCTACATGTAACAGAGAGAGTTAAAAGGGGCAGTCTGATACATTTTTTCCACACAGTCTGCAGCAATACACTTCTGACATTGTTTAGTGAAACTGAAACTCTCCAGTGCAGCTCTGCTCAACTGTGCATGTTAAGTGGTGAATCAGTTCATTTGCCAAAGCTTTTTTTAAAGTGCTTTTCATGCTTTTCATTTGAAACTGGTTCATTCTACTTTTCATGCAAACTGAAAGTAGCACAAATTGCTTTAAAGAGCACAAAAGGAAATCGAGGAAACAATAAAATAAAATTATGTGAACACAGTATCATACAATCTCTGGCAACTTTATTAGTTTCACCTGTTCAACTGAGTAACACAAATATCTAATCAGCCAATCACCTGACAACAACTCAACACATGTAGTCATGTAGACATGGTGAAGACGACTTGCTGAAGTTCAAACTAAGAATCAGAATGAGGAAGAAAGAGGATTTAAGTGACTTCGAGTATTTCAGAAATAGCTGATCTACTTAGATCTTCACATACAACCATCTCTAGGGTTTACAGAGGATGGTCGGAAAGAGAGAAAATACCCAGTGAGCAGCAGTTGTCTGGACCAAAATGTCTTGTTGATGTCAGAGATCAGAGGAGAATGGGCATACTGGTTGGAGATGAGAGAAAGGCAACAGGAAGTCTAAAAACCAAGGTATCCAGAACAGCCTCTGAACACACAACACGTCCAACCTTGAAGCAGTTGGGCTATAGCAGCCGAAAACCACACTGGATGCCTCCTGTCAGCTAAGAACAGGAAGCCGAGGCTACAATTCACACACACTCACCAACACTGGACAATAGAAGATGGAGACACGTTGTCTGGTCTGATGAGTCTCCATTTCATCTCCACATTCAGATGTAGCATCAGAATTTGGTAGAAACAACATGAAAATATGGCTTCATTCTGCCTTGGATCAGTGGTTCAAGCTGCTGGTGATGTAATGATTTTGGGGATTGGTTCTTGGCACAATTTGGACCCCAAGTACCAACCGAGCATGACTTAACTACCACAGCCTACTTCCACGTCCATCCCTTAATGACCACAGTGTAGCATCTTCTGATGGCTACTTCCAGCAGGATCATCTCCACCTCCTTTCTTGAACATAACAATGAGTCACGGTACTCCAACGGCCTCCACAGTCACCAGACCTCAATCCAGTAGAGCAGCTTTGGGATGTGGTGGAACGGGAGATTTTCATCATGGATGTACAGCAATTGTGTGATGCTGTCTTGTCAATATGGAGAACACCTCCATCTCACGCATATCAATGCCTCATACTCCCCAGAGGAAAGAAATCGGTATGAAAATGAGCTTCCTCTTATCTTCCTCTTGTTACAGTTCAGTTGTTTTAGATGACAATTTCAAGGAAAGTTTTTTTTCTAATCTGAGTTTTAAACATATACACTGGCTTTGTGTTTACTTACTTGTGACCCAGGAGCAGAAGGGCCCCTGATTGATTTTGGTCTGTATTAATGCTGTTCTAATCTGCTGTAATCTGGTTAGTGTTGATCAGGAGGAGCGCTGATGTGAGCACTCAGATCTTTATGCACTTAAACAGTGCTCCTGTTATGATGCTGTCTCACAGTCTCAGCTTGGCAGTTTTCACATGTTTTCCTCAATCCTTCATGTTTATTATCAAAATATGGAGACAACACTCTTGGAGGATGTTTGCTCAGCTGTTGTTTATTTAGAAGAATAGAAACCACAGATAAGTCAAAATTATTTTATTTAACAGTTAAATATTTTTTGCAAAACATGTTGTAATTACTAGCATTTTGTCTGATAAAGTAGAAGAAAAGGGACAGAATAACTTTGTGATTTCCAATCCCCAAGAGAGCTCTGGGAGACCTTAACCAACTGTTTGACTTGGCTAATTGACAGGAAATGATAGTTTCAGTTGAAATGACAAAAAGGCTTATTAAACTTCCTGATAAAGATAATTCAGAAGATTATGTAAGAAATAAAAGTTCCAGTGTGAGGAATTAACAGTTGTTTTGACAAAAGGCGGCAAATAGAAAAAATTTTAACCCTGATTTAAAACTGCTGAGTCAGTAGATCTGCAGCTTTCTGGGAGTTTGTTCCGCATGTGAGTTGCATAAAAACTGAATGCTGCCTCCATGTTTAGTTCTGACTCTAGGAACAAAAAGTAGACCTGACCCTGATGACCTGAGGGATCTGGTTGGTTCATAACGAACCAGAAGATCCTGGGTGTATTTTGGTCCTAAACCATACAGTGCTTTGTAAACTAACAGCAGGATTTTGAAGTCAATTCTTTGACAGACAGGAAGCCAGTGTAAAGATCTGAGGACTGGAGTTATATGATCTACGTTCTTGGTCTTAGTGAGGACTCAAACAGCAGCATTCTGGACTAACGAGCTGTCTGGTGGACTTTTTAGGGAGACCTGTGAGGACAACATTACAGTAGTCCAGTCTACTGAAGATAAATGCATGGGCAACTTTTTTCTAAATCCTGCTGAGTCATCAGTCCTTTAATCCTCGATATGTTAACAGACCCACTTCACTACTATCTAAATGTAACAGCTAAAATTCAGGTCTGAGTCCATAATTTTCTTCCAGGTTTTCTAGCTTTGGTGTTAGTTTTTACCTTTGCTGTTTGATTCAATTCAGTTCAGTTCAATTCAATCCTTTATTGGTTTTACAGCCAGAACACAGACATACAGGACAAATATCACAATAATCATGAACTAAATCATAACCAATGGCACATGTCAAAAAAGAGATTCACACGATCCAAAAACAACAAATAAAATAAAATAGAATAAATAAAATCACAGCTTTGAACAAAAACAGAGACCAGCTAGGTAACCTTAGTACTAATTACCATTTAGGAGGTGAACAGCAGTAGTGACAAATGACCCCTTAAATCTCTTTGTCCTCCCTACAGGGGCTCTGAAACGACAGCCCGAAGGTAGTAAGAGAAACTCTCTCTGGAGAGGGTGGTTCAGGCAGTTCAATATAGAATGAACTTAACATTATTGTTAAAGATGGCCAAAATTCTTTCCTGCTGGGACCCAGAAACTTTGCCAGCAGCTTTCAGTAAACTACCCACCCCCGTTCTTGTGGGCCAGATTTTAGCCCACAAACAAAGCAATAGTACAAAAAGATTAAACTGATTCAATTACACTTTTATAAAAAGAGACAAGATTTCAGTCCAAACATTAAAAGATCTAATCTTTCTTAAAAAGAATAACCTCTTTTGAACCTTTTTAGAGGTGACATCAGTATGAGGCTCAAACTATAATTTCCAAATATTTATACCTGTCCACCTTCTCATTGGCAGCTGCTCTAATAAAAGCAGATGGCGGGTATATGGTGGAGACTTTCTAGAATCGATGACCATATCTTTTTTTGGTTTTATGAAACATTTCTTTGGAAGAAAAGGTTATCACACCAGCTTACAAAATCATCCACACCTTCAAACTAAGTGCTTAAAAGTCAGCATTCCATTTGAAGCCGAGTCCTGACTTATAATCTTTCTTCCCAAAAAACTATCATTTAATTTTTGTCTTCATTTAACTGAAGGACGTTCTGGCACATCTAATCTTTAATTTGATCAATGCATTTGATCAGTGTTTGGATTGGACTATAGTCTCCTGGTGAAATGATTGTGTAGATTTATGTGTCATCAGCATAGTTATGGTAACATATTTAGTTGTTTTTTGTCATCTAAACGAGTAGGAGCATGTAGATGTTGAACAGTAGTGGCCCCAGCATTGAGCCTTGGGGAACTTCACAGGTTATTTTGGTTCACTCAGATTTATAGTTACCTATAGACAGAAAATAGTCAGTTTATTAAGTAGGACTCAAACCAATTAATTGCAACCCCAGAAAGTCGTACCCAGTTTTTCAGCCAGTCTAGTGAGATGTTGTGGTTGGCCATGTCAATTGCAGCACTAAGGTCTAGCAGTACCAGGACCGAAATGTTTTTAGGATGTCATTAAAGGTCTTTAACTAGAGCAGTCTCTGTGCTGCGGTGTGGCCAAAAACCTAACTGGTAGACATCAAAACAGTTATTTAGCCATAATCACTGATGACATATAGCTACATTTACATGGAAAAATATTTTATCAATCTGAATTAAATCAATCTAATCAGAGATTCCAGCTGACATGTTTGCATGGATGCTGGTCAAAGTGATCAGGTCATTTGTATGTTGCATGATGGACAGATTTATTAAAATTGTAATGCTTTTAACATGTGCAATGCCTACTAATTCAGAAGAATAAGATGAAAAAGATTTTTTTTATTTTGAACCTTTTACTGAGATGCTCGATAATCCTTTCGTTCTTTCAGTTTCCAACACAAACGTTGTATCCACCACAATCTAGTTCTGTTTTGTTGCCACCATTTTTCAAGTCTCCCCTGAAACTCATTATGTCACATAACCCCCATGTTGTTGAAGGATGCACAGAAACAACATCCACCATAGAAACCATCACAATAGGTGAATACGTGGTTATTTCTTTTCGCTCAACTTATTTTGAGAAGTTTTAACCACTCCTCCTAAAATTTATTTCCAATAGAGGATGATCGGATCCGCTGATGTGTTTACATGATCCATTTTTATTCTGATTGTATGTTTGATTGCATCAAAAGTCGTCTACGTAAGCACAGCTACTGTAAAAAAGGGCATAATGTAGCTTTATGTCACTTTCTGCAGCATTACAAGGCCAAGAAATTGCTCTTCACGCAAGCTAGAAACTGGATATCAACAAAACGGCCCATAACACAACATCATTTGAGATAGAGAGGTAAAGAAAAAGAGAAAGGGACAGAGCAAGAGATAAGAGACGCATCAACATCAGACTGACTTTTACTGTCTGGAGAGAGCTCAGAGAAGAGACAAGATGCATTGAGAATGGGAAAAGGATTGACACCTTTCTCATTCAGAAATGTGTAAAAAGGCAAAAGTAGCCATTTATGACATCAACTGAATGAACATCCTCCATACGTTTTGCTGGGGCTTGTGGAATTAAGCAGTAAGACTGTTTCCATCATTGTCTGATATATATAATCCAATGATCCAATCTCCTTCCCAGGCTGATCCGGATGGCCTTTCGGTGCTCCAACAGCTCGGTCTGGACCAAAATTCAGACTTCTCGGACTCCAGTGTGCAGCAGCGCCTGGATGAGCACCGCGAGAGAATCCGCAGGGAGATTCGTAAGGAGCTGAAGATCAAGGAGGGTGCAGAAAACCTGCGCAGGGCCACTACAGACAAGAGAAATGCCCAGCAGGTGGACTCGCAGCTTCGCAGCTCGAAGCGCAAACTGGAGGCCCTCCAGGCTCAGCTGCAGGAACTGGATGCACACATTGTTGTCAAGGGTCCTGATGATAACAAAGGTAGCGTATACATCATGTAGAAAGAGGTTACAAACCTGTGTAGCTATGCGAGATGTGTAAACTCTTTAAAGTAGGGAAACATGATATAGAAGTTTAGCTGACATCCAATATGCTGATATTTCACAAATAAATGAGACTGATTTCTGATGCCAGTACAGATGTGTGGTCATTGAGCCTCTTCTGTTAAGGAATTAGTATTTTTAATCTACTTATGATTACTCGAAATTACAAGCTGTCCTGCAAATTTTCAGTGTGTCCCTGCTCCAAACCACCTGAAACAAATTAAATGGATGCAACAGCCTATGAAGTTTTGCACAATGGCTCATTAGTTTGAGTCTGGTATGTTGGAGCTGGGAAACACTGAGTTAAGGACACTGGCCCAAGAGGTCTGGATTTGGTGGTCCCTGTTTTAAACAAACCAATAAGCAATGCCTTTAAAAATTCTGCTACTTTACCAACTGATTATTTAATAATGCAATAGAAATTAAATATTAAGTGCAACAGGATAGCTACTTCAGACACACTGGTGTGACATGAAGTGGGATCATAAATGGACATGACTGTGGAGCTAAACACTGCTACTTTAAACCAGATTGAATAAAACATGTATAGTCACTTTTCATGCCTTTAAGGGATCTTCCAACAAGCCAGGCTTTCTTATAAGCTTTTGGTATTGGCCAACAGTTTTCCGGGTGTTGTCACTTTTGAGCCCTGTTCTTTTTTGTTATTAGGCCTGAAATATTGCATCCCATAATGAAATAAGTTTGTAGTCAAAGTAAAGGGAACACTTTGGTAAGAAGTCCTGTCATGGAGCCTTTCTTAAATATAGGTATGCCAATGACACAAGAACTGGACTAAAAATCAGAAGCAGCAGGTTTGACAGAGTGATGAATCCTTCCCAGAAGCCAGAGCAGCATTATTGATGCAGTGTAGGTGTTTAATGAGAACCAAATAAAAGACAGCTATCATCCAAATAAGAGCTTTGGGAAGTCCTTTAAGAAGGCTGAAGATCTTAAAGAAAGCACATCTAAGAGGGTTCAGACTGTGTTGAAGATAAAGCTGCTCAAACACTCCATTTTGCCCCATATTCTGTATTTCGATTTATGTTTGCATGTTAGATTAAACTATTTCTTATTTTTCTTTTATTATAGTTAGAGAGGAAGCCCAGGACTTTTGTACAGCATCATGTTTTTTAATGTGAAGGATTGTCAGCTCACTGGCCAGAATTACTGAATCTATCTAATGGATCCATAATGACTTGTTAAAAAAAAAAATTACTAAGTGTTCCAAGAGGGAAATTGTGGCCTTCTGAGTTGGAGTCAGCATCTGGTGGTCATGAGAGCATATTTAACCTTTACTGTGCTGGTTTAATGTCAAAAGACTGAATGATTAATTCCATCTTATAAAATGTTAACTGGCATAAACTGATCTATTGCCTTTTCCAAAGACAGCTCATAAAAATTGAAACATACTGTAAGCTTTGGGGGTAGTTATGAGGAGGACTTTATGAGCTAAAGTATCCTTAAATACTTCCATTAGCTTCATCTTCTACCAGAGGACAGCTCTGATGTACAAACAAATGCACCAAAAGCAACCTGACCTTTTACCATCAATCTGTTCTTGGCAGATTCCACCAAGTCTCCGAACTCAGTCAATCGGACGTCGGCCAATCAGCATCGCATTGCAGCTTTAGAGCGACAGCTGAACATTGAGCTAAAGGTCAAGCAAGGAGCAGAAAACATGATCCCCATATACGCCAACGGTGGCACAAAGGTATGTTACAGACACAACCATCAGCCAGGAGTCTGTTTGACATTCTTTTTTACTGTTTATGTCCATTTCATCTCCTTTTTTATAACCCTTTGCAGGACAAGAAGCTCCTCCAGACGGCCCAGCAGATGCTGCAGGACAGCAAGACAAAGATTGACATCATCCGCATGCAGATCCGAAAGGCCATGCAGGCCACGGAGCAATCTGAGGACAGCCAAGGTGAATACATCATGCTTTTGTTTTCATCCTGTCTTTGGCCTTTCATCGCCTCTTTCATCCCACCTGTCGCCCTTTCAGCTCATAAACACTGCATATTTTATGACGCGAGTGGTAATCGATCGATTCTTGCTTCAGAACTTCACAGTGCATAGTCTTCCAGTCAAAAACACACACACGCATGCACACTCCCAGGCAAGATGTCCATTACAGCCCTGTCACCCTTTCAGGTTAGAGGCTTGTTGATGCGCCCACATCCTCTTGATGTTGCCCAACAACTAAAAGCCATGCTTCATTTAGCAGAGGTTAGAGAGGAGGGAAGGGCAGGAAGGGAGTGAGACTGAAAGGACAGTCGATTAAACTGAGTCAGACATGAAACCGTGAATCAACAGAGAGGAAAATACAAGGCTAAGAGCTGCAGACTTGAACTCATTGTCATGAGTTGCCCTGTTTTTCTCCACATGCTGTCACTCTAAATGCTGAAATCAACATTTATACATGTGTGTGTGCCATCGGAGTCAGTCTCAACTTCTCAAAGGGACATTTTAAATATTTTACTTGCTTTTTGTAATTTGATCTGAATGGAAGTGATTATGATAAATCACTTAAAGTTTTACAGCACCTCAATTTTTTTATCCAGTTGCCACATGTTGGTGTAGATCAGGGTGGCCAAAGTCGGTCCTCGAGGGCTGCTGTACTGCATGTTATAGATGTTTTCTGCTGCAGCACACCTAAATAACATAAATGGCTCAACATGCTTGGGCAGCACTACAAGCTGTTGAGGCATTTCATTTGAATCAGGTGTGTTGGAGCAGCAAAACCTCTAAAACTTGCAGGACTGCGGCCCACAAGAATCAGAGCTGGACACTTCTGGAGTAGATTCATCTAGTTCTTGGTACTACTAAGAGCTTTACTCAAAGAAAACTCATCCAAAAGGCTTCTTCGGTTCAAATCTGGCTAGTGAGGAGTTTCTAGATGTTAAGATGTAGTTTGGCCATTAATACATGAGAGGCAATGACCCACCCAATCATCCTGTGGGTCATTAGTATGGATGCCACCTGTGAGTTGCTTACCTGCCAGCATATGATGTGTTTTGGTCACATAACTTTAGTTTTGAGTAGTTTTGAAATTGCCTGAGAAAGAGAGTCAAGGCTGTGTTGTAAGTGTTGGACAGATAAACATGAGCACACCTCCTCTCTTTAATGTTGGTTTTCCCCTTTAACATAGATAACAGAAGTGAAAGAAGCCATCTTTTCATTTTGTCTGTAAAGCAAAAGAAAAAAAAAAAAAAAAAAAAAAACATGAAACAAAGTTAGATTATAAGGTGTATAAGCACTAGGGGCGGCACAACTAAAAGCTTGTTTTCCCTGTTCAGTCCAAACTCTGGGAACATTCAGATAATACATTTTATATTTATACAAACACATAAGATAAATAGATTATTAGTTTATTGAGGAAGGCAAGATAGCTGGGTTGGAACCAATCCAAGAAGAGTTTATATATCAACAACAACCAGTAGGTGTATCTACAGGAACTCAAAGAGGGCCACTTAGCCTTGGCTTGTAAATCACAATGTTTAATGAGACAACTACAACCAATAATACATCTTAACCTATAATGATAAGCAGTAGCTTGCAAACATCTGGTTGCACTCATGTACAAACCATCTCTGTGGTCAAGAAAAGGTTTGAAGGTGCTTTCAAGCTCCGAGGGAGAAGCAGGACTTGTTATTATAGAAGCTTTGTAAGAGCTTCACTCTTAGATAGCTGACCAAATTTAAATGAGCTTGTTATATTTGGAGAATAATTCTATCTGGAAGACATGGCCAGTTGTTCTTAGCCGAGTAGTTTCTGGTCAAATTAGTGAAAATTTGATGAAGTTAAAGAACGAAATCATATAAACTTTCTATAAATCTAAATGTTTTCTAAACTTTTGACTCTTTAAAGTTGCCTCCTTTGGTAGATAATAGCTGAATACACAAAGCTTTATTTCTGAAACAGAGTGGTTCATGACCAAGCTGCTGACTCTGAGAAACCGCTGATTCTGTTAGGGTTTGTGGTTTACCAGAGCTTTTTATATCCGTTTCCTCCCGTTTCTGAGACCCTTTTGATGGTAAAAGAAACGCACTCACACCTAGAATGTCTTTGCAATTTCTCTGTAGTAAAGACCTACAGTTTTCAGTGTTATGATGGTCTCTCTTCCATATTAATTGCCCTTTTCTTGCCTTTTTTATGGCAACTCCCTTCTCTCTGAAATATTTTTAACTAATTCTCCCAAGGTTATGAGGCCACTGTGTTCCACTGCTTTTATGCAGACAGAAGGGTTGTAAGTAATCAAGAAAGGTTGGCATACCTATAGGAAATGGTAGAACCAACTTTTAAGGTTTAATCATTTTTGTTTCCTGAACAAAAGCCTATTTCCATCCATCCGTTCTCTGGATACTTACCAATGGTTGGGTCGCAGGGAATCTCAGACTTCGCTCTTTCTGATCACATTTGAATGCTCATTCAGGGGGATCCCAAGGCGTTCCTAGGCCAGCAGACAAATAGAGTCCCTCCAGTGTGTCCTGGGTCTTCCTCGGGGTCTTCTTCCAGTGGGACATGCCAGGAACACCTCACCAGGGAGGTGTCAAGGAGGCATACTAACCAGATGCCTGACCCACTTAATCCAACTTCTCCTTTATTCTGAATCCCTCCCGGACGTTCAAGCTTCTCACCCTACCTCTAAGGAAAAGCCCGGCCACCTTGCAGAGGAAACTCATTTTAGCCGCCTGTACTAGCAATCTCGTTCTTTCGGTCACTACCCACAGCCCGTGACCATAGGTCCACCGGTCAAAGCTTTTTTCTATAATTCTGAAATATACATTAGTCTTCAGTTTTGGTTAGCCAACTTTTTCTTTAAACCAATGGTTCACTACTTACATTTGTATAATTTCAAGCTATTTATTGGACCTGAACTGCTTAAATTTCAGTTGTGTGTTAGTGCGTATCGGCTAACCTTGAACTGTTACCAGTTGAATCAATTTATTGTTTCCTGAGTGATTTATACTCCTACACATCTTTTGGACCTTTTTATTTGTGTCATAGATGAATGTTTTTACTCTGAGATTCCCTGCTGTCTTTTCACAGTTGCAGCTCTCTTCCCTCATTTGAGCTGGCGCTCACTCGGCCTCTGCAGTGCAGTCCTTGGTGCCTTTTCAGCAGTTTAAAGCAGACATAAAACACTGAATCTTTATATTGTGTTGACAAACAATAAATAACATAAAGTTAGCCGATTTTACAAGCTATCTTGAGACGAAACTGAAGCATAAAAGGGAAATAAAACACTGGAATGACTCTTTTTATTCAGAAATGTGTAGCTCTGCAAACCCCTCTCTGAAGGTTTAGCGTAATCCCCATCAATGTCATTTTTATAATAAAATATCTCCCCAGGAGTTCATGGAACAGGCTTCTGTGGTCATAATACAGCCAAAGTGACAGATTAATGCTAACATGACTTGAAATTTCTGAATATCAGTAATTAAATACATGTTTTATGGATTTGAACACTTTGTGGGAATTAATGACATTTAGTTGCAAAAATGCAGATTGCATCCAACTTAAAACATGATGAGGAAACGGTGATGATGATGATATTTTGATAATAGATCTGCTTTAAAGTTGCATACTGTAACTTTAAAAGAAAGATGCTTCTAGCTTGGTCCTGCAGCCCCTTCATTTAAACATGTTGCTGCATGCTCTGTTCAAATGTTATTGACTAAACCTGACACCTTACCCCAGGTAAGCCGGACCTGTGTGGGGTGGAGCTGCGTGTGGAGGAGCTTTGGCATCACTATCGTGTGGAGCACGCCATGGCGGAGGGAGCCAAGAACATGCTGCGACTACTGGGTGCAGGAAAGGTCCAGGATAAGAAGGCCATTGCTGAGGTCAGAGAAATGAGAGATGGCTCCGTTTAAAACATGCTTGAAAGACTGTCAATGCTTCTTTATAAGTACGACCTGACCTAACCTATGAGATATGACACTGGGCCATTTATTTGTTGTGGAAAATAATCCAATGTTACATATCAGAGAGGCAAGGGTATGAACCTCTTGAGTGGATGCTCTGTTTCATATGAATAACATGAAAGCAAAGAGTATTTGGCCAAAATCTGAGTCATGCCTGCAGTTTTCTCTGGCCCTCATTTAGCTTTGACAGACTCAGGTGAAAAAGACCGCCTAAACTCAGCCACACAACGACCAAATAAAGTCTAAATCTGCATTTATTTTAGGCTTTTGAGTCACCTCTCACCATGGCAACAGTTGCAATAACCCTTGTTAAAGCCAGCTTATGACATTTGGTTCACATCTGACCAGTATAACACAAGCCATAACCTAAGTTAGGCCCAGCTTAAGACCTATGGAGCATTTGTGGCTCACAAAACACCTTTTTAGTGTTATAACAGAGGCATAAGTAGCCTGGATTTGGTCCAAATCTGTGTTGTTTCACAAGAAGCAAAAGGAGATTTCTGAGGCCCTCTGAAACAGAGCTGTTGATCCAACATGTTTAATTGGAGGTTTTAACTGATTAAAAGATGAGAAGTGTCCTCTCCTGACACTGCTGTGGTTGTTAAAGAAAACAGTGAAGTTGAAGAAGCCTCTGTATGAAGGCACTGTTATTTTATTAATATGATTTGCAGAGGGTGTGTCGTGTTGTCCGTTATGTTTAGCAGCTTGTGCAGCATTCTCCTATGAAACATCAGTTTCAGAGGCTTTAACACAGTCCCCTTACAGAGTCTTTATAACTTCTTTAGCATGCATAGCAGGGCTGCAAGAAGAAAGCCTCTGCTTTCCAAAGGTAACCCTTCGGTGTGTAAGCCAACATGGACAAGTCAAGCAGAAGTAGAATGTTTGGTTTAAAGTTAAAATAAGAATCTGTGATCCATAGCAGTGGTGTTATCATGTTTGGGCTGGTTTCACTGCATCTGAGTGGAACCATCAGTGATGAAATCTACAGTAAATTCTGTGGAAATCTGTCTGTGAACTGAGTCTTAACAGAAAGTCAGTCATTCTGCAGCAGAATGGTTAAGCTGGATTAATTGTATATTTGTTAATGGCTTAGTCAAAGTCCTGATTTTAATTCAATAGACATGCTTTTGAAGATCCTGAAGTGAGCAGTCCATGTGAGGAAGACCATCAACAGTACAAGATGAAGCTGTTGTGTATGAATAAATGGACTAAAATTCATCTAAGCGGATGTACGGGATGGATTCACAGTTTAACTAAATGTTTATTTATCATTCTGATATTCTGAAATTTTAGGATAATTTTTCTAAATAAAAGAATGACCAAGCTGAATTTATTTGTTTATATTTGTTGGACTTGGTTCTCTGCACTGAAATTCAGTCAACTTTAATGGTTTTGTATATATTAATGTGGCATCCTGTTTACCTCATTAGTTTATGCATAAAATGAAGTAGGGGTCAGCCTAACTCCTTTTAGACCAGACTCCTTTTGTTTGGTGAGTCTGTTATTTGCCAAAAATGCTGTTGTTTACATTTTTTATTTATTTATTTTTTTTTTTTTGATCATTCAAATCAAGATACTGATTGATGATTGTCTGGCACTCGTGAATTTATAAAAACAGGTGCGCGAGCCAAGAATTTTCTGAAAAGAAAACTGGCTTGCAAACCTTTTGTTGGGACCAAAAGAAGCTCAAAACTTGCCAGAGTTTGTAGTTATCTCTTGATTAAATATATGTAAATCACTTTTTCTTTTTTTTTTAAATAAATTCTGGTAAATTTAAACCCGAGGGGTGTTAAAATCCGTACCTGCTGTCTTGGTTTACTTGCTAAGATTTTGCTAAGCAAAAACCCGACAAACCATGAGCTGAGCTAATTGTCACATCAGATAATGGTTTTGCTTATTTTACAAGGATGTCTTAGAGTTCTTTATGAAGAAGACAGCAGACCCAAATGAAAAATCTAGCTCATGATAGAGTAAAACAGCCATTTGTAGTTTGTTTACACCAAACGTAAAAAGCAACGATGGATTAAAAACACCAAAATGTGTGAAATAATGCATAAAGGGTCTTAAAGGATTTTAAATCCCAACTGCTTTGACGTTATAGACCGACTGCTTTGCCAGGTAGAAGTTCATCTGAAGCACCAATTAATTCTAGACATCAGGGAACTGGATTAATGAGTATTTATCTTATTTTTTCCTTTTTTTTCTGTTTGACCACCACTTCGTTCACTGGAAAACCACAAGCCTGCAAAAGTCTAAAGATTAAATACAAGCAATACTATCTTATTCACACACATAATTTACATTTTAGAGCAAACATATCTATTTGTAATGTATCTGTACATATAACCCATTTGTTAAGGTACACACACACAAAAATCAGCTTTTATGGATGAGAGAAAACGAGAGAAATCCTGAACCCTCGCGTCTCTCTGCAGGCTCAGTGTGGTCTGAGTGAGTCCTCCCAGCGTCTGGACCTGCTCAGGTGCTCTCTGGAGCAGAGGCTGCAAAATCTACCAGAGGATCATCCAAAAGCTTGCCTCATCAAGGAGGAGCTGGTGCTGGCTTCCTCCTCGGCTTTCAGCTCCCGCCACAGCACCCCGTATGTCCACAACCAGTACAGCACGCTGAGCAAACCATCACCACTCACAGGTAGGTGCAGAAGCCTCTGGGAGATGTCTCTGTGTGGATGATAATCTAGTTGTTTTTTTTTTTTTTTATTTTATCTCTGAGCATGTCTCTCATTATTTATATGTTTTACTGTTCAGGTAGTCTCCAGGTTCGTCTCCTGGGCTGCGTAGGACTCCTGGAGGTGGTTCCAGGAAGGAGCAAGGGGACCCCAGTGGTTCTTCCTTCATACTCTACTGCAGATGGACGGTCCTCGTTCAAACTGAGCGGCCTCTACAGCCGTAGCACCAGCAGCATGAGCCTCAAGATTCCCAGCAAGAACGAAGAGATCTCCTGTAAGTGTTTTTGCTTTTATATTAACTTTCATTGTCACTAGCTAATGTCTGCTGGAGATGCTCTCTCCCAACTGGAAATATGAGGGCTGTAGGGGCATGGCTGTTTTCTTTACAACACGCTGACAATAACAAAAGAGGCTCCCTATAATTTTAATAATGCTGAGATTCTAATGTGCAGTCAACAAATCTGCAGCAATTGTGTGATGCTGTCATGTATTGACATGACAGCATCACATGTCAATACATGAGTTAGAGAAAATCTCTAAGGAATGTTCCAACACAGAATTAAGGCAGTTCTGAAGGAAACAGGGGGTCCAACCCAGTTCTAGCAAGGTAGACCTAATAAAGTGGACAGTGACTGTATGTAGCTGCACAGAGAAAGGTCATGAGTTACCAAATACAGGTGAGAAACAACCAGGAAAATGAAATAAGATGACAAACATGGAAGACCAAAAACAAGGAAGGACACTAACCTAAGTGACAAAATCTAGACAAAAAAAACAAAAAAACAAAGAAAAAAAAACAATAAAACACCAAAAGCAAGTTTAGAGGTGTTGTTAGGAGATTAGATTATGGTGCCTAATCTGTTGTATAAAAGCAAAATATTCCCGTTAACAAGAAGCAAATGTTGCATATTATGTGGAACCCTGCTCAGTGTTTCTCTTAGAAAATTGACACGCCTGCATATACATGTGTTTTCCAGTGGAGGTGAGTGCAGTGCTAAAGCTGGAGAACACTGTGGTGGGACAGACAGCTTGGAGAACAGTGGGAGAACAGGCCTGGGATCAGACCTTCACTGTAGAACTGGAGAGGGTAAGACATGGCAAATGACTGGGATTCAGAGAGGAAATGCAAATTAGCTGATGGTTATGCATCAGAGTCCCCGTGGATAAGCAAATATATGTGGAACTATCATAAATCTGCAAACCTTCCTGTATACATATGCAAGAGCTGCAGTCTTGTTTCTGAACGAATCTGGAGCTGTTTTAAAATTCATCAAAGTGCTGAAATAAATCTTCTCTGCTTTGTTTAGTCCAGGGAGATGGAGATAGCGGTGCACTGGAGAGATTACCGCTCCCTGTGCGCTCTGAAGTACCTAAAGCTGGAGGAGTTCCTGGACAACCAGAGACACCAAGTCCAGCTGGAACTGGAACCTCAAGGGCTGCTACTGGCTGAGGTGCAGTACAGCACACACTCTGGACACAAAGAACAACATGAAATGCATTCATAAAACGTCAAATATGATCAAATAATAGCACACACTGCTCCTCATCATGTGTGTTCGCAAGCACTACCTCAAACACACATGCAGTGTGGTAGAAGCTTGTTGTTTAACATGTATCTGCACGTGTCAGGTGACCTTCTTCAACCCCGTCATAGAGCGAGGACGGCGACTCCAGAGGCAGAAGAAAGTCTTTTCTAAACAACACGGTATGTCCAAGTGTACCCGCAGACACCCGACTTTTCCACTAATGATTTCCCTTCAGGAAGAGTAACACCAGAATTTAATTTGAACTTTTACATTAAGAATTTTTTGTTAATTTGTTCCACCTGTTTTTGAATTATATTGGACTAGTGGGTGAATTTCAAAACTACAAACTGGGGCCCTAAATGTTATTAAAACACTGAGTTTTAACTGATAGGTTTTACAGTTTGGGTACTCGGTGACGCCCTCTACCTGCAGACAAGGAGCAGCACCTTCAACGATCAGCCATCCAAACAAACACAGTCAAGTGAAAAAGAAATAATACCTCTTTCTCTTCTAAGGTTTTACATATCAGAATGAATTTGAAAAAAGGAGGTGAACAGACATCAGCGATGATCTTAGAGACACACTTACAGACACTGATCTGGGAAGGATTCTAAGAGCATTTCCTAACAATATGGAGTCCAAAAACCAGCTGTCAAGCACGGTGGTGGAGGGGTGATGATTTGGGTCATTGGCATGCAGAGTCCATATTTGACTTGAAGTCACAGTTTCAACCAAGAAGAACTTTGTTGAAACTGTGTACGGTGTACTTTTTTTTTTTGCACACTTCTGGGTTTGGCCTCTTTTTTTTAATGTCACAGTGTAAAATGTCATATGTTGTAATTCATCTGAAGTTTTACATAATTAGAACTTTTATTACATGAAATCTGAAAATTGACAGGGTATGTGTACTTTCCTTTTAACAGCTGTACATGTGTGTTATTTACGTGAGTGTAACCCAGAAAGTTCCCACAAGCCGAATCAAAACAGAGTTTAAAAAGCAAGAATTATAAAATATTAATCCATTACAAGTGCGTTTATCTCAGATGACTTATTTACATCCTGACTGAACGTCATCTGCTGAATGGTTTACTATAACTGTGTACTTTATGCCTGTTATGTTACATTGAAAGGTTTTATAATCCAGGGAGGTTACGACAAACTGCTGCTCATAAAGTCTTAATGAATTCTATTTCTTTCTGGAAGCGAGATTATCAGCATTTCAGGAAATGTATCCACAAGTGATGCACCAGCTCAGCTGTGTTACATCTTTAAAGCTACAGGAGATGAAACGCGTCATGTTGCAGATGTTTATATGTTTCATATTTCATGTTTATGCCACACATTCCAACATGTGTTTCAGGGAAAGCTTTCCTACGTGCCCGTCAGATGAACGTGGACATCGCTACCTGGGTCCGCCTGCTCAGGAATGCCATTCCCAGTGGGAGCAACACACCTACTTACACTCCCAGTTTCACAAGCAACACCCTGTCACACACCACAGGGTATGTAAATGAATATCTGTCATTGTCAAAAATGCTCATAAATACACCTCAAAAATCACTTAATGAGACATCTAACAGACAGAAAGCAGGATAAACGGTGCTCTAGGACCTACGGTGTCTCTAAATGGACAAATAACTGTGTGTGAAATGAGAACCATCTGAGTCTGAAAACTGCAGAACCAGCTAAGTTTCATAGGAGCAAAAGCACCGTTTAGGATAAGTAATGTTTTAAAAGGTACACAGTCTTAAAACAGGAAGGTATTAATCTATTTATGGCTTGTTGGTGTAATAATTATGGCATTATTGGGGCAAATTTATGGCCAAGCTTATCTGCTGCTTTATATGTAAAGATGTTTGTTCATTCAACATGTTTATTATTAATTTGTTCATTTAACCTTTATTTATTCAGGAAATAAAACATCTTGACATTTAAATTTTTTTTTCCAAAACTGTCCTGGACAAGATAGACAACAATAAGAAATACATTACAATACACTCAGGAAAAAAGAAATAATGAATGCATATAAAAAATAACAAAAAGGAGCTATAAAATTATCCTAAATTCAGACATTATGAGGTTAAAATGCAAGAAAATTTAATTGCTACAGTCACTGCATGCCAAAGAAGGTCAGAATGGTCAATTCAAGTATTTAAGATGTCTAGAATTTGCTTGAATTCATTTAGTGAAACAACCTGATTAAGATTCTTTTGTTTTGATCTGGAATTAAGAAATCTGATCGGCTAATTGGATGATTGACCGATGAACCTGAAAAAGCTCAAACTTTCTGCTTTTATATTTTATGTTATTTAGGGAGTATAGATTCAGAGACATGCTGGGCTAAGATATTCACATTTTCTGTAATTATTTCATAAGAGGATGAATAAACTAACCATGCTTGTTTCAGCCTTTTCACCACCACTGTTTGCAATGTGCAGCTCTCTGTCCCTCCGCAATGCAAACTTTCATGCTTTGTTTCGTGTCCATGTGTTTGCAGAGAAATCTCGGTGGAGAAGCTGAATCTGGGCAGCGACTCTCCTCCTAAAGCTGAAGTCAGGAGAGATGTGGTGGACGCACCAGCCACCTTGGTGAGTACGGTGGGTGGAGGCCAAAGAGCAAAGCAAGCTGGCTGAGGATGTTCCAATAGGAAAAGTCGGGCTTCTCAATACTATCGTGTTACTGGAGTAGCTCCATTCCTCCATCTTGGGCACAGTGCTTCGGTCATGGTGCCGCTCTGCTGAGTGCTGCAGGGAAATCTAAGACAGGCAAAGCAGGGGCCTGAGACGAAAGAGAGCAGACAGGATGAATTAATGAGAAATAGAGATGTAAAATCTCAGGGAGGCAGATTAAGTGAGACTTAATCTAATGCTTTAATTTGATCAAGCCCAAATCCAGATGTTTGAAGCAGATTTAAAGGAGAAACTGTAGAGGAGGAAGACAGAAGTCCTGCTTTCTCTTTTTGGTTTCACTTCACACCAAAGTTTTGTTTACACAAGATTGTACTTTTGTTGAAGAACAGCAAAATGATTACTGACATCTAGCTTTCAAAGTGGGGAAAGCAGTCATCTGAAAAGCTGTCTGGTCACTATTCAGAAACAAATGGACTCTACACGCACGCTCCAGGTCGTTCAGTCGCTTGTTAACAAAAGCAGCTAATCGGCCAATGACATGCATTTAGTCATGTAGACATGGTCAAGATCAAGCCAACAAATATGTAGCAGCTGTGTGATGCTGTCAAGTTAGTATGAGGAACGTTGTCAACTCCTCCTTCTATGACTCAAGGCAGTGCTGAATGTAAAAGGGTCCAACCTGGTAGTAGTAAGATGTACCTGATAGACTCGCTGACAAATCTAAGCCTCCTGTTGAGGAGAAAACAAGGAATTTGAACAGTTTTAACAGGAATTTTAATGTCAGTTTCTATCTAAAACAATCACCGGTGTTTATGCTTATTTTCTCGAAGTTGCAACCCCAACTTCATGTTTATTCTTCACACACACGGTGGCCACCCGTTTTAAACTTCAACTGATTCTAATACACCATTAACAATCACAGACTCCTTCACTTTAACTCCTTAGAGGCCCTCTGAACAGCACTTTTCTTCTACATGCATTTTATGGCATTACATTTATAGATATTTCAGTCTTCTCCTTTATAATTTCCTTTTAATTAATGTAATATAGCAGACTGAGACACAAATAACTGAATTCAAATGTTCAGACAGTGTTGCAAAATGCATATGGTCATGCCAAATATTGACGTTTGTCTTTTAAACTAAATTTCCATTTATGATTCCCACGTTTTTATTTTATTTTTTTTAATATGATTAATTTTTCTGACATTCTGAATCAGTATATTTGTGTTATGGACCGTGTCCATCGTCCCTCGGCTCATACTGTTATTGGTCCTGACTGTGACATTGAATTTTAGGGAACACTGAGGGATTCAGATGAGGGCATGTAGCAGATGGTGTGTTCAGTGAGGCAGAAGTATTATGGGATTAATTACTCTGATGTTTTTAGACAACTAATTAACAGTGAGGAGGAGAAGAAGGAGCAGGAAGAGAGGATGAAGGGAGCAGTGGGAGCAGCAGGAGATCTGGGGATCAGGCATAATGAGTGACAACTATTTTTACAGATGTTCGCAGTCCTTTTGTCCCCTTAACTGATCACCCCCTTGCTGTCACGTTATTTTTATGTGCTCTTTGTCGTCATTGTTTAATGTTTTTTGTATGTTTTCTCAGGAACAGATGCCGGTCATAGAGCCCCCGCCCACGCCGGTTGCTCCTGCTCAAGAACAGCCAACCAGATCGCTGTCCCAAAACTCTTTACGCAGGTGCAAAAAACACACCTCAAACCCCTTCTCTTACAAACACACATTCACATACACAATAAACTCACAGCTTAGCATCTTTCTGCAATATGGTCGACGCAGCATGATATCAGGAACACCCCCCACCCTCCCCCCGCCCTGCACAATATGGGCCTGTGTGGTTTAGTCAACACCTTCTAATAAATCCAAGTCATAATTAATGTGGATTATAGCTCATATCAGCATGTAAAAGTCATAATTTGTTTTGTATTAGAATAAATGGTAAGAGCATGAAGTCAAATGATGTCATATTTACAGCATGCTGCATTCACTGACTCTAAAATCTGTTTATTCTGTCTTTGTCAGACCCACCAGAGGTCCTCTTTGCCTGCAGGACTTCAAGCTGATCGCAGTTCTCGGCAGGGGCCACTTTGGAAAGGTAGTGTTAAAAATGAACCAAAACCCCATATGAGTTTTATTACCTATGCATCATGATGTATTACCCCAAACATAGATAGATAGATGTATAAATAAACATTATTATCTGTCTAAACTCAGTGACAGAAACTGGTCTTTGACATGGCTACAGTAAATACAACAATTCAACACTTTCAAGCTGACGGAATAAAATTATAAAACATCGTTAAAAATAACATTAAAAGGTAAAACCATGTGCGGTGGAGGCTGTTTGATTTGTTCAGGGTTCTTACTGCAGAGGGAATGAGGGAGTTTTTGTAGAAGTTCTTATGGGCCAGGGGACCTTGATGGAGAGGAAGCTGTACCAGGATGCATTACTGAAGATGTGAAAAGTCTGCTGACATTGAAAGTCCTCACTTTCCTCAGCAGGTGGAGGCAAGTTTGTGCTTTTCCATATACAGTTATGAGTGAGTCTCTGGTCCCAGATATTTGAATCTAGTACCTATGAAGCAGGTTGACCCTGGATACTAAAAGGGGTAAAAAGTGGAGTTACAAGTTTATATCTGCCCCTACTACACAACTCCTTGGTTTTGTATTATTTAGCTACAGAAAATCTGAACTAAAATCTGAACTACTGTCTGAATTAAATCGCTGAATTCCATGTCGATAGTTGGTCAGAGCAGTACCGTGTTTCTGGTGAAGCACACGGGCCATGTCATCTTCATTCCGCCTCACAGAAAAAGTAGGACAGACGCTCAAAAACTTTCATCGCAGACACTAAGGACCCAAGATATACATTTCTTTTTGTTTCTTCAGCTTGAATGTATGTTAACATTCTGAACATTTATTTCTATATTTCAGGCCTACAACATTTTCTAAAAGACACTGAGACGGGGGCAAATTAGAGCTAATAATGATCTCACATTATTATGTAACAGGTGATGAAAACGGGTAATTGATAAGCAGCATTCATATAAAACTGAGCTTTCAAGAAGCAAAGACAGACCAAAAAACCCAAGTTTATCATTGAATGCACACGAAAATCCTTAAAATAAATAATAATAAAATAAATTTATGTAATTTATAAACAGCTGATTACTGTGAGTAATCTGCGGTACATTCAGAAACACCCTCACTGTGCAACAAAGAAGCCTTATGTTAACCTTGTCCAGAGTTGGTGTTGACTTTTCTGGGCTCGGGGGCATCTGGGATGGACCATCACACAGTAGAAACATGTACTGTGATAAGACCAGTCACTATTTTTGTCTGAAGGAAAAGGATACCATGTGCAGTCTCACCATGGTGGTTTTATGATTTTAAATCCTCTTCATGAAATGTAAATAGTTTTGACAGACAGCTAGAAGATGCTTTTTGAATGTTACATTATGATCATAAACATGGTGGGGTTGATGTAGAACAACACTTAAAAGTGCACTGCATGCTGCATTCACTTGCACTTGGACATCTGAGGTTTGCCTGTGCCTCCCCAGGTCACCCCCTTTTGGCCTGACCTTCTATATGATGGTATGAAATTTTATTAGAGCTTTTGTCACAGTTCATTTCCACCTCTGTGATGGCAGTATTAATACAGAAAAGATCACAGTGGCTATAGAGCAGCATATGCTGCCTTCAAAACCACATCTTTTCCAGATACAAGACAATAGAAAACCACATTTTGCACACATTACAAAGGAAAGGCTGAGGAAGAGGAGGATACAGGACTGGCCTGAACCCAACAGAGAACCCACGGAGAATCCTGAAAGGGGGGGGAGTAATGCAAATACAAACCTGTATTGTTTCACACCTGTTTGCAGGAAGAATAACACCTGAAACTTTTTATTATTTGGTAGCCAGTCACTGGTGTACTCTATCAGTTCATATCCACCAACGGGCCAGGAACTTTAGAGTAATTTGTGACTCAAAGTTAGCATTTGATGAACACATCAATTCTATTGTCAAAAAATAATTTTTCCAGTTAGGAAGAGCAGCCAAACTTTAGCCGTTCTGCTCTTAAAAAAACTTTCCTCAGCACTGAGTTAACAGAGGTACTGAGGTAATACATTGCTGAGCTCCCCTGCACATATAGCACACTAGATGTGTCAGAGCTGCGTTCGCTTATCTACAAGAGTAAGAACAGGTGATGATGCTGTTTCCATAGCAACTCCCAAGATTTGTAACATTCTTCCCATCTCAGTCAAAGACTTGACACCTATATACATATCTTCAAGGCTAAAGTAAAAAAGCAGTTATTTTTCAACGATTTAATCTTCATGACTTCATCTGTTTTTTTTATTAACTGTTTTATTGTTTATCTATTGCTTTTGAAACTTGTTCAACACTTGGGTTGTTTTTTTAAATGTGATACACAAATAAATTCAATTTTATTTTATGTAAAAAATTGACCTTTTGCGAGTCATGAGAAGGAATGATAACAAAACAAATATATTTAGTTCCTACTATCTGCAATGAAGGAGGTTAAGGCAGTTTGGAAGATTTAATAGAAAAATGATAAATTTATCACAAAATTTCACCCAAATGATCAAATTTGTCCAATCTGATGTTTTTCTGCTCTTTAGGTGCTGCTGTCGGAGTACAAAAAGACAGGCAGCCTGTACGCCATCAAAGCCCTGAAAAAAGGAGACATTGTTGCCAGGGACGAGGTAGAAAGGCAAGTGTTTTATGACGTAGCATTTTCTGATTCAACAAACATTTCCCCTGCACACACACACAGCTCATTCCCCTCATATCTCCCCCTTGCTCATGCACCGCTCCCTCTGTCTCCAGTCTGATGTGTGAGAAACGGATCTTTGAGGCTGTCAACGGCTCGCACCACCCCTTCCTGGTCAACCTGTTTGCATGTTTCCAGACGCCAGAACATGTGTGTTTTGTCATGGAGTACACAGCAGGAGGAGACCTCATGATGCACATACATGCCGACGTCTTCTCTGAGCCACGCGCTGTGTGAGTTCTGCTGTGTGTGTGTTTAAGAAAACAAGTGTGTGGACCTTCTTGGAAATCTGTCTACGTTTAAGCTCCCACTGATGGTGAAAATGGATGATTGTGTTGCATGTTTTCTAAAAGTCTTCCCTCTTTCTACACAATGTCTAATCCACAGGTTCTACTCTGCCTGTGTAGTCCTGGGTCTACAATTCCTTCATGACCATAAGATCGTATATCGGTGAGAACTCGAATTGTCTTCGTCTTTACTTTCCACAGAGGATTTAGACTGGAAGGATATTATGGCTATCATTTCTTTTCTTAATCAGGGATCTGAAATTGGACAACCTGCTCCTTGACACAGAGGGTTTTGTGAAGATCGCAGACTTTGGGCTTTGCAAAGAAGGTGTCTGCTTCCTCTTCACCACAATCCAAGAATCTGTCTTTCTACAAATGAATTGTTGCATTTTTAATCTCTTAACTGTCCTTTTTTTCCTCCAAGGTATGGGATTTGGAGACAGAACCAGTACATTCTGTGGCACTCCTGAGTTTTTGGCCCCGGAGGTGCTGACAGACACATCGTACACCAGAGCGGTCGACTGGTGGGGGCTTGGGGTGCTCATCTATGAGATGTTGGTTGGAGAGGTGAGGGTTCTGCTGCATGATGCATGCAAAATGGCTACTTACTTTAACTGTGCTATAGCTTTATTGCAGACTGCAATATGCTAGCTTGAGAGATATGTTTGGGAAAAAAAAAGAACCCCCCAAAAAAAAAAACAGTATTAAATTAATAGCTAGCTTCTGAACAAAGTTAGCAGCTTTGTTACAGGGCTTAGCAGAGGACAACCGATCTATAAGGGACCAAGCAATAGGTTGCTTAGATCAGTGGTTCTCAAACTTTTTGAGCCACAACCCACAAAATAACATGAGTTGGTGTTTGCGACCCCCTTGTGACGACTAAATGATTTATTGTGTCATGTATCAGATGGGTCATCCTGCAGCATCCTCTAAATGTAAGGCTGGTAAAAATATAAATCTACATAAAAATGAAGTGTTTATTGGTGACCAGAGACCTACATGCCTTAAATCAGTTTCTTTCGTCAAGATAATGTCAACTTTAGATTTGTAATATGGCACGTGTACTAACTTTGTTGTTTATGTGTAATTGTGTTTAAAAATTAATGTACTAATTTTAAAGATTTATCTCCCCATTAATGGTTTAATTGTGACAGCTCTGGTAAAAATCCCAAATTTATTTGATAAATGTAGATGTTATATTTTTAACAATTATATGGCGACCTCCTGAAATTATCTTGCGACCCCCAAGGGGGTCCTGACCCAGTTTGAGCACCACTGGCTTAGATGTTAGCCACATATTGTAGGCTTAAAATGTTTAATCATTGTGTCCATAGCTTGTTTATAATACTACTACCTTAAAATTGTTATGTCATGTCCATCTGAACTGTGTAGTTGGGTTAATCATGTCAGGACTGTGATGTTTACCTGATATGACCATAATTCCAGGTTTCATCAGGTAAAGATGAACAAAAGTCTTATTGATTCTTTTTCTGAAGTGTAACAAAGACATGATGTGTAATAAAATACATTACTAAATTCTGTGTCTGTTTCAGTCTCCCTTCCCAGGTGACGATGAAGAGGAGGTTTTTGACAGCATAGTTAACGATGAGGTGCGCTACCCGCGCTTCCTCTCCACCGAGGGCATCGGCATCATGAGACGGGTTAGACTCTTCCACATGTTTAAACTGTACATTTAGGTTGTGGATACATCTTCATTTTTCAAGGAAGTTGTTTCTACCTTTTTTGCGTTTCTAGTTGTTGAGACGAAACCCTGAAAGACGCCTCGGCTCTGGAGAAAAGGATGCAGAAGATGTGAAGAAACAACCATTTTTCCGAGTGAGTGTATTGCTTTTTAGGCTCAGATTCTCATAAATGAAAGAGAACTTTAACTTAACCATAAACTAACTGTATCTACTCATTTAGGGTATGGACTGGGAGGCACTTCTTCAGAGGAAAGTCCTGCCCCCCTTCATCCCAACCATCGTAGGAAGGGAAGATGTCAGCAACTTTGATGCCGAGTTCACCACCGAGGCACCCACCCTCACACCTCCCCGTGAGCGCCGCACCCTTTCTCGTAAGGAGCAGGACTACTTCAAGGATTTTGACTACGTCTCTGACCTCTGCTAAGGTTTGGGTTCAGGAGTCAAAGGGTCATCATCTGTTCAGTGTCGACGGCAGACCCTGAAAGGAGATGGACAAGCGAAGGCTGACTATCTGTGCTGTAAAGACAGAGGAACTTCACGGTGATGAGAGGCGAGGATCGGTGTCACTCTGTCTCTGTGTGTCATTGACGGGATGAAGGATAAAACTTGTGTGACGTGATTGCGTATCACACACATCTGCAGTGCCACACATCTCTTGAGGATAAACTTACTGGTGTGGCTTTTAGAGCAGCAGGAAGATAATCCAGATTAAGTAATAAATGGAAGATCAGACAATAGATCCCACTGTGTTGTTTGAAATCCTCAGAAAGCCTCACAATCACAGATGTGAAGAGTGAGAGAAGCAGTTTTAACTTTCTTTCTGCATCTGCTCCACTGTTGTCGTTTTTATCCCTGCAGTTTGCTCCTGCAAATCTGTGTTTAGCTGTGAAAAGTGACCCTTCCTTGGTCTTGAATGTATCACATCAGCCACAATCATGCAGTACCTATAAAATGCCACTTGGGGGAGCCAGAGGAAAACAAATCATTTTTCATGTGTTTTATTAGCGCTGCGACTTGATTACGCCAAAGAGAGAGCAGAGCAAGTCGAGGATTTCAGCTGAGGCTGAAGTCCACTGCCTTTGGCATGTCTTTCCTCAATCACAGGACACTTCTTCATCTTTTCCTCATGCTGTCTTTCGGTACATCATATTTTTTAATGATTTCTGTGATATTTTTTTCTCCTGTGTTTACTCCTTATTCATTTGCTGGTGAAATGTGTTGGAACTTTGACTCAGTAAAAATGTGAAACCAACACAGAGGCATTGGTCATTTTTTTGCAGATGGTCATTTTAAATATTATTTTTCTTTTCAATACATACAAATTACTTCCACTCACATACTGTGACTATTTTTAACTGTCTCACAATCTGAAATGTAACTTAGTTTTTGAGGAGATCGGGGTTTCATTTCATCAGTTTAAAGCTGCAAACAAACAGGGACAAAGACAAGTACTTAATCCCCCATCTGTCTTTTATAGGAAGGTATTTTGTGGTAAAAAAAAAAAAAAAAAAGGTTTTTAAAAACTACACCATTCATCCATAAAATAAACTGCACAGAATAAAGTCTACTGTGTAAAAGTTATGTTCCTACTGGTCCCTTAATGGTTCTCCATAGCATATTGTTACTTATATTTATTTTAGGGCTGTCAAAAATAACACATTAACAGCGGTGACTGTTTTATGTAATTAATTGTGTTAATATTTTAATACAATTAACACATGCATGGCATGACAAACCCCATACATCCGTCATTTCTCTGTTATGACAGTGGGGTGAAAAGATGAGCCTCAAATGCACTTTGTTTTTTTATAACAGATCCTGCACCAACTTTTGCACCAACATGTCTGATCTAGCTTCCTCTGGTCGTCTCCGTGTTTGTGCAGCAGCTTCCTACCTCTCCTCCACATGTTCCGTGAATCATGACGGCTGTCGTTGATCAGCTGATCGGCTTTTTTCTCTTGTTGTGTTTGTTTATGGTTCAGCTGAGAAGAAGGAAACTAGCGGTTTATGGTTCACATGTCACATATTTACCCAAAAGTATTGTTTTTTGCAGGACCCTCTCAAACACAGTAGTTGGCTGGTGGTAGACAGGGTTTATACTTCAGCTTTGCAGGGGTGGGTCTAGAAAAGATTTGATGGGGGGCCAGGCAGGAGCACTGACCAGGAAAAGGTGGGCACAAATGAGACCTTATCTTAGGTCTAGATTTTATGAAATATTGAACTGATTATCACAACAAAAGTGATCATGTAATGTAAAAATGTGAGGAAAAACTCATAAAACAAACAGCCGATGGTCTATTTTATCAACAGGTGTTTACTTTGGGTGATGCTGCTGTAAGACTTTTATCACTGCTACAGAGATAAAAGAAAAAACAGGTCATCAGTTTTACCAGTTTCTTCATCAATGTTTGTTCACACACACACACACACACACACACACACACACACACACACACACACAGTGCATCCAGAAAGTATTAACAGCGCTTCACTTTTTTCACATTTTATTATGTCACAGCTTCATTCCAAATTATATTAAATTAAGCTCTTACCTCAAAATTATACACACAATACCTCATTATAATAAGGTGAAAAAAGTTTTTTGAGATTTTTTTAATTTATTAAAAATGGAAAATGAAGAAATCACATTTACATAAGTATTCCCAACCTTTGCCATGGAGCTCAAAATTGAGCTCAGGTGCATCCTGTTCCCACTGATAAGCCTTGAGATGTTTCTACAG